>JACEFO010002050.1:0-415038 GCA_015342445.1 Digitaria exilis
GTGCTATACAGGTGTGTTTCATTGACTTACAGTGAAATTGTTACATAGTTGGTATTATCTGTGAAAACTACACCTTTTTCATTAGGAATGTAGACGAAGGGTCCTCACGGAAAGAGAGTAATATATTCGAGTATATTCGCCATGCAGTATAATTTTATGTAAAGAAGACCACATAATCCTAATGTCGTGGACATAAGCCCATAATTAGCTTTGACTCTGTAACAAAGTCAAGGCTACTTTGTTATTCGTATATATGTGTGTGTTTTGCCTTTTCTCTTTGTGATATCTTTTTTATTAACCTGCTATATGTTATGTTGCTACTACAGCTTCATTTTGCATTTTTAAACTTAGCTCCACTCTAAATTTTGGAATCTTTGGATCCCATCAAATCCATAATCCCAGCTGCCATGCATGCCGGTAAAGTCAGCCAAATCAGGATAGGCTTTAGTAAGAGCTGCATATCATTATATTAAAGAAGAAAAGGGTAGGAAACCCTTATAACACACCTCATACACAACTAAAAATGTTTCTTAGTTGACAAACACACCCTTGACTATAGTTTACAAACGACAATCAGACCTTTTGACTAATATGCTGTACTGGCACCATTGCATAGGTTAAGGGCATTTTTTAACACTATGTAGCCAAACACCTGCATGTTTATTTCCTTTTGGTCTGCGCTCTATGGTTTATGTGCTCTTTTATGTTTACAGACTAAGCCATAATATATTTTTGATTTATCACTGTTTAGATCTTGCTTAATTTCTTATGATGGCCGAAATTCTTTCTGTATCGTTTCAGGATCTTCTGTTTTTGGCTTGCAGTCAATCCTGATAACAGAACTACGATGACCTCAATTTCAGAGTGGCCAGAATGGATTTTGGAAGTTTTTGATTTCTAATCATGAGGTGAGCACCACAGATATTTTATCGTATAGTTTTCTAGTGAGATTGTGTTGAGGTGAAACATAAACCTACATATTGATATTTTAACCATATTTTTTATATGAAAATTTCTAACTATAGATGGGCGCTAAGAAAAATGCTGATGGTGTAAGCATTGGTGAGATTGAAGATCTCCGTACATAATTTCCTCATTATCATGCTGGAGCATTCAATGCGACAAAAAGACGGTTGGAAAGGCAAGATAACTTTTTAGTCAGAACATCCTCAGTAACATTCATGTTGTGTCACAGCCATCCGCCCATCCCTTCTCTGTGGATAGGTTTGTGATGGCATCATGACCAAACACATTGTTTTTAAATAAGATCTTATTTTGTTGTTGTCCATGCAACTATTTAGGATGTGGAGGCAACGATTCATTGTGCAGAGTGGCTTTCAAATGGTCGGAGGATCTAGCACTGGAGACCAAAGGATTAGGTAGCCCCTTTCACACTTAACTTGGCTAACATGTTCATGAAACAATTCAAGGACTTTTATTCTATAATATCTGCAACCAAAAGCCTAGGATTCATTCTCAAACGTCAACACTATTATTTTCTCTGCGCTATGTTTACCCTTTTTGGTAACTGGGATTGTTTTCCTTGCATTATTACGGCAACCTTCTATTCTTTTCAAGGCGTGAAGAATCGTTACCTATTTTCAAAAGGAGATTATTGGGCGACCTGCTTGATTTTCTGCTAGGGAGCTTCAAGTTCAGGTAATTCTCCTTTTTCTCGACATGATCTGCCTGTTTAGCATGGTTCTTTTATTTTGCTACTATCTGCAGTCAGCTTTTCCCTTTGTGATGTGTTGAACTGCTCTCTCTCCCTATCTCTCTCATGTTATTTTTTATCCTGCTCTGGTTTGAATTATGAAATAGTAATTGGGAAAAATAGAATAGGTACAAACAAAGGCTATATAGATTATGGTTATGAGTGACTTATGATTGAAATTTGAAATTGTAGAGCTGACAGCTT
The DNA here is from genome assembly GCA_015342445.1 of Digitaria exilis. Taxonomy (NCBI): domain Eukaryota; kingdom Viridiplantae; phylum Streptophyta; class Magnoliopsida; order Poales; family Poaceae; genus Digitaria; species Digitaria exilis. Next base: position 1,919 of record JACEFO010002050.1, read on the forward strand.
TGACTGTTTTCCCTAATCCCTAGGCACAAGAATACAACAGTTTGGCACCTAGGAGTAGATGCAATAGCGCTCCTATGTCACACCTGACTGCGTTTTCTATTGGTAGCTGTTTGATCTGACAATAATTGTATTACTGTTATTATAATCATGAATGGTTTGCATTATATCATCTTGATGCAGGTTGCTGCAATATGAAGTTTTTATCTGAGTTCTGTGGCTAATATTTTGTAATGTCTTTCTTTTGCTTGTATGTTGAGCAGACTGAAGTAATTGCAGCGGCTGCAGCTGGTGTTGCAGCTGAGGGTTTGTCTCCTGAAGAAGCAAAAGCTCAAGCAGAGAATGCCCGCTCATCTATCTGTAGCACTAGCGGAGAATGCAATAGTTATTCTGATGCTTGTGGAAGATCATCTGAGGTCACAAGGTCAACATTTTTGCACATCCCATTTAGGTGATAGCATCATATCTTCCACTTCGATGGCTTCATTGGCTGCCAGCCGGTCAAATTCTTTGGGCACAGCTGGTAAAGAACCTTTGGCTGCTGGGGCCTCAAGACGGTCATCTTTGTCCAGTGATGCTGGTGGCCTTCCGCTAGATGTATGTAATACCGAGGCTATATGCAATTGCATTTTGTCAGTTATGAGCATTATTTTGATGAAGCAATTATTTAGCTGTCATAACCATGCTTCATATTTGATGAGTTATACAAGCATTATATTCACCTTTCATTTGCTTGTTTTGTTTGAGAGAACTTTTTACGATTTTTTTCTAATCATTGCTAAAAGTCATTGCAAAAGGTGCCCACTCTGCCATGATTTGCATTTTTGTACCATCTCCTGGCTTAATATTACCAATTTTTCACAATTATCTGCATAATCATGCCTGAATATTTCATTAGAGCTGTTATTTACCTATTTGCATAGGCTATCTGGTCCTGCTAGTTTGAGGCACAAACAAATTATTGGCATGATAAATGCTGGACTGTAGGATTGGAGTTACTTTTGATTAACAGTGCTAATACCTGCCGCTATCTTGAAGAGAAATCCTGCAATAAGGTTCTAAATGCATATCTGTAACTGAAATATCTCTAAATTTGAAGGTGCAATTAGATGATCTAATTCCTGGATTTAATAAAAGCTTTTAATTGTTAGTTTCTAGTGAAATTACCTGTTCACTGTACCATGGCTTATAGGCTATTACTAACAGATAATTAAATCATATCTGATGAATCGATAGTTAAATTTTATCTTATGAATGCTTTCTTCATTTGTCTGCTGTGATTGAAGCAGTTACTTACTTCTATGGCTGATGCAAATGGGCAAATCTCTGCTGCTGTGATGGAACGTCTTACAGCAGCAACAGCAGCTGAGCCTTATGAATCTGTCAAGCATGCATTTGTGTCTTATGGGAGCTGCATATCTGACCTTGGAGAAAGTTGGAAGTACAGAAGCCGTCTGTGGTATGGTGTTGGCATTCCAGCCAAATCTGATATATTTGGTGGCGGTGGAAGTGGTTGGGAATCTTGGAAATCTGTTCTAGAGAAGGACTCAAATGGGATCTGGATTGAATTTCCACTTGTGAAGAAATCAGTTGCAGTGCTGCAGGCGCTTCTGTTAGATGAATCTGGACTTGGTGGTGGTCTTGGTATTGGAGGGGGATCTGGCCCTGGTATGGGGGTTATGACGGCCCTCTATCAGTTGCTAGATAGTGATCAACCATTTCTTTGCATGCTCAGAATGGTTCTTGTTTCAATGAGGGAGGATGATAATGGTGATGGTGATGCTTCTATGAAAGACATGAAGGAAGTAGTATCAGATGGAATGGTCCGTCAGATTGGAAGCATGATTCCATTTGATGGCAACAGTTATTCATCTCCAAGAAAGCCTCGGTCTGCGCTTCTTTGGAGGTAACTCCATTACTTTGAAAAGACAAATTCACTGCTCTTATCTTGTCACGGAATTAACAAAATACATTTAGCTATGGTAAACTGCTAACAGTTCTTAAACAAATGTGTTAATGCTCTTTGTTATGTGTGTAACAGTTGTTATAATTTAGTAAATAATCAGAACTTCAGTGGTACTAGCAAGTTACTTTCATATGTTATGTTGACATATTAGAGAATTGCCCACCTTTCCCCATCAGCTTAGGCTTTCGGGAGCAACTGTTCGGTTCATGCAGCTCAATATGGTATCAGGGCTAGAGATCTCGATTCTAACTGGCGTAATTTAACAAAAGATTTGTTTGCTCGCTCCCATTCCATGTCCTTGGCCAGAGAGAGCTTCCACATGAGAGATAGCACAAAGTATAAGTAAATTGTCCCCTCCCCCTTGCAATTGGTCGGCGCATGCAGCTCAATGTATTATATAACATTTAGTTGGTCTTTCAGTCTTATCATGGGTAGTCACTCTGTTGATTCTTATTTCATGAGGTGTGACTGTGCAGTGTGCTTGGCCCCATCCTCAATATGCCAATTACGGAGTCTAAAAGACAGAGAGTGTTGGTTGCTTCCTCTATTCTCTACTCAGAGGTGAGTTTCTTTTGTATTATTCATCTAAGCAGTTGACATCTCTTGTAATGAGTTAGAAGGCATCCTACTTAGTGGACTAGCATACTGAGCATATCATCTGCTTTTTCGAGCATAACAAAGGCAGCCTTAGGCTTGTTCAGAAATCAGTCAGTCAATCTTGTAAACGGCTTTGCCTACCAAAGCCTCGAAGCCCGTAGATTACAGGGTGATAAACCCTTAGCTCCATGTGTAATCTGGTAAAATTATAATGTTTATCTTCAATGTGGCAATATTCCATTATATGCTAGCATTTCTTATTTGTTTACTTTTCAATGTTTACAATACTTTTCATGACAAGAATTTTCATGTTCGATAAAACTCAAAGTGTCTTGACCTGTTCTAGTTCCATTGTTTTTTATGCTATTCATGCAAATGATTTTGGACAATATCCTGTATTTGCTCATCCAAATATGATTGTCATTATTGTTGAATCAATGACAACTTAGTAAATAAATGGACATCCGATATTCATATTTAGGCTTCTTACGCTTTGTTCAATGGTTCATCATATTTTAATAATGCTGTTTCTAGGGAGTATAAAGAAATTATTATTTGTTGGCCATAAGAGTTTACACCATCTTACACTTGACGTAGGTATGGCACGCTGTTGGCAGGGACAGGAAACCCCTAAGGAAACAATACATTGAGCTGATTTTGCCACCATTTGTAGCCATCCTTAGAAGATGGCGGCCTCTTTTGGCTGGTATTCATGAGCTTACTTCTTCAGATGGACAAAATCCACTTATTGCTGATGATCGTGCTTTGGCAGCAGATGCATTACCCATTGAGGTACTGGCTGCTCCCCCCTGGAAACCAATCATAACTTGAGATAACGCTATTGCTGAATTCTATATTGACTACAAAAAATCAAGAAGGCAATTTTAGTGTGCTTAGGTGTCTTTTTCTATCGAATGATGGAAGGCAGTGGTTGGATTGGTTCTGATCACCTGTAACTAACGAGAGGCTGAGGCTGGTAGCTTAACTTAACTGGGAGCTCCCTGTGGTATTTTATTTGATGCTTTAGGAATGACAAGTGTTGGGATTTCCAGGAAATACTGCTTGGCTACATCTTCCTAAAGTGCCCACACCTCATTCAAGGCCTGTTCAGAATTGCAAAAAATTCATAGGGAACAGTTAAACTGTCATGGTAATTGGGAAAAAAAATTCTTACTGTACAAATTAAACCTTAGTTAATGCTACGTTTTAACAAGATTAAATCTGTTGTTAATTGCTTGCTAGGCTTAAAGAGAGTGATTTAAGGGGCATCTAATTTTCTTTTAGTGTGCAAATCACAATAGCTTATATTAATCAGAGGTAGGGTACAATCTTTGATGTTTACATATGTCAGCTGAGGTGAGACGTCGGTTATCCAAACATATATGTGCAGCTAAGTTTGCATCTCGGTTTACATGGGTAAAAGAAACGGAAATAAAACTACTAGTCAGCTCTTGGACATCAAACCATATGCTCGTGAAGTCATGATAACAGAACGAGTGCCATCTAATGACAGCTTAGTTGGGACTTTGGGGGAATATTGTCATCATGTGCTTTAAGTGTATCAAGGAGAATGCCAGGATCATTTTTTTTTTTGCCATCTAATGACCGAGCATTGTTACCCAGAAGCTGATAGTTATTTGCATATCGGGACTCATGACATCTGATCTTTGTTTTAATCTGTTAATAATCATGCAGTTTTTGCTTCTTATTGGATGGTTCTTAAACATCACATTTGCTGTTGTGGTCATTGATATTTAACCCTATCCCTCTGTCCAAATATTCAAGATGAACATCGTGTCACTTAGCATGAAAAAAAAGATATGTTTGAAGTGTTGTTTTTTTTAAAAAAATGGCACTGCTTGTTTTTAAAAATTAATAACTTGGTGCAATATGTTACCATGTCAAAGATTTTTTTAAAATGGTTACTGCTTGTTTTTAAAGATTAATAACTTGGTGCAATATGTTACCATGCCTTCTTTAGAGAATGTCAGAATACCGCATTGATAGGAATTTTTTTTTGTTTCATTTCTTTTGAGCTCAGGCTGCTCTTTTGATGGTATCACCTGGTTGGGCTGCTGCTTTTGCGTCACCACCAGTTGCGATGGCATTGGCCATGATGGCTGCTGGTGCCTCAGGGACAGAAACAAGAACACCTCCTAGGAATACATTGAATAGACGTGACACATCATTGCCTGAGCGCAAAGCAGCAGCAAAACTACAGACTTTCTCAAGTTTCCAGAAGCCAGTTGAAACAGGAGCTAACAAGCCTGGGTCCACCCCAAAGGACAAAGCAGCAGCAAAAGCTGCTGCATTGGCAGCTGCTCGTGACCTTGAGAGAACTGCTAAGATTGGTTCAAGAAGAGGTCTTAGCGCTGTAGCAATGGCGACATCAGGACAACGGAGGAGTTCAGGTGATATAGAGCGTGCAAAGAGGTGGAATACATCTGAAGCTATGAGTGCAGCTTGGATGGAGTGCCTTCAATCAGCTGATTCCAAGTCAGTTGCAGGAAGAGACTTTTCAGCCCTTTCATACAAATATGTCGCAGTTCTTGTTTCTTGTCTAGCTTTAGCACGAAACTTGCAACGAGTTGAGGTAAATTCACTTCGAGCACTTGTCTTTTTTTATTAATTATGTAATTTTCTATATGCCACATAAACTTAGGAAAATGCAGATGGAGAGGCAAACGCTAGTTGGTATACTAAATCGGCATCGTGAATCAACCGGACTTCGATCATGGCGGCATCTTCTTCATTGCCTAACAGAGATGGGTAGACTATATGGACCTTTTGGAGAACCTCTATGCGCACCTAGTCGTGTATGTACTGATAAATAATTTATTTTCTCTCTGTTTCCCTGCTGTGTTTCATCTTCATGGAAACAACACAATTTGGACCCGCACAATCTGAACTGGGAACTGATGTGCTTTTCCCCCCCACTATTCCGTGCTGCAGGTTTTCTGGAAATTAGATTTTACTGAAAGCTCTTCAAGGATGAGAAGATTTATGAAAAGAAACTACAAGGGATCTGATCATTTGGGTGCAGCTGCTGATTATGAGGACCGGAAGCTTCTTAGTGCTGCTGCGCAATCAAATGAATGCAACTCTGAGGATGTTAATTCTTCACTAACAAACACACTTCCTCCATCTGCTTCTGTAATTGTGGCTGATGCCATGTCGATGGATGAAAGGAATTTGGAAATTGAGCAGTTAGAGACTGACACCACTCACAGCTCTGCTGATGACGATCAGCTTCAGCATTCTTCAGCAGCTGATCAGCAATCAGTAAAAGGATCAGTAGGTTCAAGAAGTTCTGACATTTGTGCTGATCGAAATTTAGTTAGATCTACTGTTCTTGCACCCAGTTATGTGCCTACCGAAGCCGATGAGAGAATTATTGTTGAACTCCCATCCTTGATGGTGCGACCATTGAAAGTTGTCCGAGGAACTTTCCAAGTGAGTTATTAATCAGTCGTGAAATTCTACTTGCCATGAGCAGTTCTTGAAAGTTCACAGCTTAGTTTATTTTTCATGCATTGACTTATAGTCATTTTTGTCATTAGCATAAGAATTTATAATTTAAATGTTGGTTTATATTATTGTAAGGTTACCAGTTTTTGCCGCAATCAGCTTCAGTATATAGCATACTGCAGACATTATCAGGAACCATAACCTAAGGTGAAATAGTACAGAAAATCATGCTCAAAGTTGCAATCTCTTCTTTTTTTTATATACTTTTTTTGTGTCATTCCAATATTATGTAGTATGGTGCAGTGAACTACTGTAGTTTTAGTGGAATGATACACAATTCTGTAAAAATGTTGTGGTACATTATTACAAATATCTCATCAACTTTGGGGGAGATTTTATTTACTACGTTATTTATACTACAGTTATCCTGGTTACTAATAGGGTGCTGCGAGGTAGGTAAAATGTTCTGGTGGCTATTCACTGTACCTGTACTAAAATTAACATGTTATCAAGATATATATATGTTATATTCTGGTCTTCGGGTAGTGCAAAATTTGCAATATTCCTATTGTCTGATTTGTGATTTGTTTAACTAGCTGCTGTCATCGTATCAGCCCTTATTTGTTGGAACTGTTTGATTTTATGTTTCTAATGATCGTTTACTCTGGCTTTTATCTGGCTTCCACTTTAGCTGCTAATGGATCCCCCCTCTTCTGTGTAATTTTCGTCCCAGGTAACTTCAAAGAGGATTAACTTTATAATTGATGGTCGTTCAAGTGACAATAACCTTGATGCTGCTGCATCTACTAGTGGCCAATGTGATCAACAAGATAAAGATCGAACCTGGTTGATTTCGTCACTTCATCAGATATACAGCAGACGGTAAATATTACTTTCTTATCAGGTGCTTTTATTATAAGTTGTTCCTCGGTCTACCATTCGATGCCTATATCCATTTCTGTTGGGGGAAAATAATTTATTTTGTTTCTGGGATGGATAAACTGCACTCTGTATGTGTAACATGTTGCCTTACTGTATGTAGTTTTTTTTATTGAATTTATAATTATTTTGTAACTAATGTTCACTCTTTTTATGAATCAAAATGACTTATTGCAGATACTTACTACGTCGAAGTGCATTGGAATTGTTCATGGTAGATAGGTCGAATTTCTTTTTTGACTTTGGGGTACATCCTTAACAAAACACTACTTCATATTCTTTATTCTTTACCTGCCACATATGAATAACTATCTTAATCCCATGCCTACTCGATGTAGGATATTGATGCTCGTAAAAATGCTTATCGGGCAATTGTTCACACCAAACCACCTAACTTGAATGACATCTTTCTAGCTACCCAGGTTCGTGTTCAGAGCATTATAACCTAATGTATATCATTATCAATATGCAACAATAAGCAGTTACGTGTTCCTTTTTATCTCAGAGAGCTGAACAGATTCTTAAAAGAACTCAGTTGATGGAGCGGTGGGCTAATTGGGAGGTACACAGTCATTGTCCTATGATTTTTTTTTTGTGTGTGTCTCTGGTAGCTTTGGTGTTTAATCATGTCCCATTTTTCAGATTAGCAACTTTGAGTACTTGATGGAACTGAACACGCTGGCTGGGCGCAGTTACAATGATATTACTCAGGTCAGTATACTGTACAGTATGAATCTCTGGTCGAATCTGGTGGTTTGTCATTTCAATTTTTTTATCTGCTTGTGCAGTACCCTGTTTTTCCCTGGATAGTAGCAGATTACAAATCCAGAGTATTGAATCTGGATGATCCATCGACGTATCGAGATCTTTCAAAGGTGTTCCTCTACCTATCTGTTGCTATTTGCGGTTCCTGTCTTTTGCTGGTCACTAACCATAGCAGGTATTATCTGATGCAGCCAATTGGAGCATTGAACCCTGAACGTCTAAAGAAGTTTCAAGAACGGTACTCTACATTTGAGGATCCAATCATCCCAAAGTTTCATTATGGTTCACATTACTCCAGCGCTGGCACGGTATAACTTCTTAATAAAGACGAGTCCAATTTTTACTCCGAATACTGGCTATGCAAGTATGCTATATGGAAGTACTTTCAGTGTATAACTCTGTATATGGTAATGCCCCCCAAAAAAAACTCTGTATATGGTACCCAACATTCATTTGCTTGATAAATTTGTGATAAGAAGATTATAAAATAATTCCAAGTTATGGCACAAGGGTCTACATGTTACATCTGTGCATGTTTTACCTGCATCAGCCAAAACTCTGTGTCTTATTAGTATTAACAATTTAATATATATAACTGTGACTTCGCCCTTTGTACAAGTTTGGTTTGTTGCAATCCTGATTTTGTTCTAATACTTAGAAAACAGTCTGTTGCCATTTCTCACTTGATTATTGTGGCCTGCATTGTTGATATCTGACTATGTCCATTGCATACTTCGGTTTTTTTTTGTTTTTTTTTTGTTTTTTTTTGTAGTGACTAGTGAGAACTGTTACCCCTTGCAGGTCTTGTATTACCTTTTCAGAGTGGAGCCTTTCACGACACTTTCTATACAATTGCAAGGCGGCAAATTTGACCATGCCGATCGCATGTTTTCTGATCTTTCTGGTACATGGGACAGTGTTCTTGAAGACATGAGTGATGTAAAAGAGCTTGTAAGTCTACTGACAAATGTCTGCAGTACTTTCCATGGATATTTATTGGTCCTTATCGGAATTAAGTCTAGATAGTAATCTTCTGATGGTATTTGTCTAGGTACCTGAAATGTTTTACCTCCCTGAGGTGTTTACCAACATAAATTGTATTGACTTTGGGACAACTCAACTTGGAGGAAAGCTAGGTAAATACATTTAACTTACGTCAACATTTTTTCCTTGAGCACGCAGGAGAGCTGCTTATCATTGTATTAATAGGAGAAGAAAGAATCATACAGAGACCCACACACAACCACTAGACCATTATTTACGCCAATTGTGCAGCATAGTACACAAAAAAACGTTACGCAATTGTTGTTACCATTGCAGATTCTGTAGAATTGCCTCCCTGGGCTGAAAACCATGTGGATTTTGTCCATAAACACCGGAAGGCTCTTGAGAGTGAACACGTCTCTGCTCATTTGCATGAGTGGATTGATCTAATATTTGGGTATGCTCTATGTTCTTCTGATTTTACCACTTTCTTGTGTGCTTGGCTGCTTGCACAGACATACCCTAACTATAGATCTAGGTATTTGTCACTTAGATGAACTCTCTATTTGAGTTGCATGTACAATAATATCTTTAAGTTGGACAGATTATGGACAACTATAATGAGATATTCTACATTGGCATTTCTGTTTTTTTTTCATCATCTTTTCGCCCATCAATTGGCTTGGCTGCTTTCGTATTTCTTGGCTCCTAATTTAAATTAAATGATCTGGATGGATTATTCTTTGTTTTAGCAATTAGTTCCTTTTATATTTCGTGGCTCCATGATAAGATTTCAGGCAGCCTTTTCAATTAGTTATCCTGAGCAGACAGTTCTGATTTTCTCTTCACTGTCTGTCAACTTATCGTATTTTATGACTCCCTTTTGCAGATATAAACAGAGGGGCAAAGAAGCGGTAATGGCCAATAATGTATTCTTCTACATCACATATGAGGGAACTGTTGACATTGACAAAATTACAGACCCAGTAAGTAGCAGGGTGCATGAGTAGTATACATGCTTTATTGTTGCTTTTGCCTTGCTATTCATATTTTTCTGGAAATTCTTTAGGTGGAACGGCGAGCTACACAAGATCAAATAGCTTACTTCGGACAAACACCATCTCAACTGCTGACTGTCCCTCACATGAAGAGGAAGCCATTAGCAGAGGTCTTGCAGCTACAGGTAATTTTATAATTAGCTTGTCCCAAATTTCTTATATTTGGGAAAAGAGTGACTAGCAATTTCACTGAGTTGAACTACTTTTGCTGTTTAGTCTATTAGTTATGTTAGGGTTATAAGGCTGACTGCTGCCTGCTGGTTGAACTGATATGCCAATGCAAATCAAGCAACCATATATAGTTTTTTATTTAAAAAAAAATTCTAGGATCTAACCTATGGCACCCAGATTGACTTCAGGTATGGTGTGAAGATTATTTGCTGGGAATCCACAAGCAGACCATCATAATGACTCCACTGGAAGAGTGCTAAGGCACTATTTGACCAGTGATGCTTGTTTTCTCATGTGAATTGTTTATGTTATTGGGATTAGTCTTGTATGCCTCAGTTGATAGTTGGACTCATGGAGAACTTGAGAATTAATCGTATCACTTAGGGTGACCCATTAGAGCGTAGCAAGGATGTAAACCAAAAATGCTTTGGATTGGGGTTGTAAACAAGAGCTGAAACTGGTCTTCCATACGTAATGCTTGATTTCTTTTTCAGTAAACTCTACCAACAAAGGAGGAACTAGGTGCCCCTGTAAATAAGAAGAAATAGGAACCTGAATTGTGAGTTGGAGAGGTCTCACCTAGGTGGTAGAGATGGACGATGATTGATTTCTTGAAAATATAGAACTAGCCTTCTAGGTACAGTAGCTTCTAATTATTGTCCATCATCTCTATTTTCTGTCGCCATTCTTTGTGATGAACACTTTTAGCCACTAAATATAATATAGTACTTAATAAACGTGCTTGTGCTGTCATACTTCATATCCATGGTATAACAGGTTATGTGGCCCACTGATATCTTTGGCTTGATCCTTTAATTTACTGTGCAGACAATATTTCGGAATCCAAATGAGCTTCAATCCTATGTGCTTCCACATCCAGATCGCTGCAATGTTCCTGCCAGTGCTATGCTTGTATCAAACGACTCTATTGTAGTTGTAGATGTAAATGTTCCAGCAGCTCGTGTGGCACTTCACAATTGGCAACCTAATACTCCAGATGGTCAAGGGACACCTTTCCTTTTCCATCATGGTAGAAATGCTGCAAATTCAACAAGTGGCGCACTCATGCGCATTTTCAAAGGATCTGCTGGTTCTGCAGAAGATTACGAGTTCCCAAGGGCTATAGCATTTGCAGCTTCTGCAATCCGCAGTTCAGCAGTTGTTGCCGTCACATGTGACAAAGAGATAATTACCGGTAACTGTTTCTTTGCTTCTTATCATCTTTATATATTTTTATTGATGTATATGCTTGGTAACACGTCATGATCTCCTTTGCTCTTCGTTTGTTTTTCACATTGCACTTTAGTGATGACCCTATTGTACTTCTGGAATTCATAGAAAGCACTGCGATGCTCTGCCATAATATTCTGAATTCAAACCAAGTCTGCAAAAAGTGACATTCCAGGGTGGACATTGGGTCAGGGTCACAGTGCAAGTTGGTTTTCTATATCTTATTAGATTATATATTGAAATTTAGGGTTTTCGGGTAACACTTTTAGGCTTGAGTCCACATCCAAATTATTTTCTATATCACTTTCTAAACTTAGTGTTTCCTTGGAGTGTGATATCGACGTTACAGGTGGTTCCATTATTTTGTCATCTTTTTATAAATCTGCTTATGGTTCTAAATATGGTTTTGCTTGACAATAGGTGGGCATGTTGATGGTTCATTGAAGTTAATATCTCCAGATGGAGCGAAGACGATTGAAACTGCTTCTGGACATCTTGCTCCTGTGACATGCCTTTCGCTGTCCCCTGATAGCAACTACCTTGTGACAGGGTCAAGAGATACCACAGTTATACTCTGGAGGATTCATCGGTCAGGCTCCTTGCATAAGAAAAATGCTCAAGAACCTCCACCGACTACACCAACAACACCACGCAGTCCTCTATCCAGCAGTTCTAGCAGCCTCTCAGAAACAAAGAGACGTCGAATCGAAGGTCCTATGCATGTAATGAGAGGGCATCTTGAGGAAGTAACCTGCTGTTCTGTTAGCCCTGACTTGGGACTTATTGCTTCCTCATCAAACACGTCAGGTGTTCTTCTACATTCCTTGCGCACAGGCCGGCTGATAAGGAGGCTTGATGTCACTGAGGCACATGCAATATGTCTATCTTCTCAAGGAATCATTTTAGTTTGGAATGGATCAAAGAAAACATTATCTACCTTCACTGTCAACGGACTCCGTATTGCCACCTCAGTTCTATCGCCTTTCTCTGGACAAGTTAGTTGCATCGAGATTTCTACAGACGGACATTTTGCATTGATAGGAACATCTTTGTTCAACAACTACAAGTGTAATGACAGCAATGAAACTGGGGATCATGAGCTTGGACCCAGTTGCAAGGATGATATATCAAAAGATTCAGAACAATCTGAAACTCAGCAATATGTTCATGTGCCTTCAATCTGCTTTGTTGATCTGCATAAACTTGAGGTTAGCATTAGAAACTAGGATTCACCTTGGCTGTCATCCTTTGTGCAATCCTTAACAGTAATGTTTTCCTGACAGGTTTTTCATACACTGAAGCTCGCAAAGGGCCAGGACATCACAGCAATTGCTCTGAACAAAGAGAACACAAATCTTCTAGTTTCTACTGCTGATAAGCAGCTAATAGTATTCACTGATCCTGCTGTAGGTTTTCTCAACTCCTAATTTACTACAAATTATGCCTTGAACTTGCTGAAGATTTCTAAAAAAAGATATTGTTTGAAATATTTTAATACAACTATAACTACTACAGTTGCATAGGAAATCTCTTTGAACTTGTTTCATGATAGAGTTGGTAATATTGCAGTTGAGCTTGAAAGTGGTGGATCAGATGCTACGTCTTGGTTGGGAAGGTGATGGGCTACTTCAGTAATGACTCATGGCAAACGATCAATGTTGAGATCATTACCAGCATCAAGATTTATCGTATATTAGTTACCGTAGACAGTAGTAAAGTAATGAAAGGGAAGGCGTGGACACGCCATTTGTAGAAATCGAGGTTTAGAATGGTTGTGCAAAGGCTAGGTCGTATACTGTGTTCAACAGGTCATTTAGATGAGGAAACGGGTGGAGTTGGTAGAGAAATAGCCTGTAAAAATCTCAATTGATTTTGTAGAATGGGTGGTTAGCAGTAATTCCATACAGTTTTCATCGCACCTTTTGGTTGGTCTGTCGTGCAGTGCTTGTCTTTAGACTCCCTGTAACACTCTGTATAAGTGAATTTTGGTATCTGTTAGTATAGCTTGGCAGCAGCCACAAGAGCTGAAAATGGTCGTGGTGCATAGTATTTGTTTTTGCATCAGAAGTGCTGTCTAGTTCCGGTTCTAGAAATTTTGTAGGTATCTCCGTTAGTCCTCCTTTCCAAACTATCATATTTATCATATTGGGAGGTGCTCTGGCATGTCCCTTTACGTGTTTTTTTCCTTAAAAAAAACATTAGCACAAACTAGAACTCCTCATCCAGAGAAGTTTTACAATGCTTGGCAGGTACCTGATGGTATCAAGCTGTACTATTTTTGCTGATTAATGGTAACCGTTAATTTCAGCTAAGTATTTTTAAAATATATGTATATATATTTAATTACTATGTTACAATTCAAATTTCATCTTTAGTCATGACAAATCAGCTTGAATTAGGCTTATGACAATTCAATTTGCAATTAGTGGAACCACAGGTTAATATGGCTCATTTGCTCCCTTGAAATCTCTGGAATCTACTTTAGTTGGGGAGGGGGGGGGGGGGGATTACATGCTGGATTTTGGATTTCAACAACTGCAGTGCAGATGAGATGGGGAAACCAGCTTCTATTGGGTCCGTCTGATCTTCGAAAATGTGCCCGTCTCAGAAAAGTATGTACTTTGAGTTCCACCTCCAAGCGGGTTCCCTTGGGCCTGTGGATTTGACAACTCTATTCCCTACACAAGGGAAATTAACATCAGATGTGAAATAATGGCAGGGAGATTTTATCGTGCACTTAATCTTAGAAAGTAAAAAACCAGAGTGATCTCCCTAATCCATAACATTAGTACAAGGTGCTCAAACACAACGAGGCCTACAAAACTAAATGAAGGATTAATTAGAGATTTCAAGGAATTGAGTATATGCAAGTAAAGACATAGGCAGGTCCAATGGGGCCTTTTCAGAGTCCCAAAACATATAGTACATGTTAGACAGACACACAACACGCAATACACCAGAAACAAGATCTCACCTGAACTGGTGTAAATGCCAAGCTAGATGTCAATCCTGAAGTGGCACCGCTGCTCTCTTCTCCTTGAATCTGATATCAAAAGGCAATATACAATCAAAGTGAGGCTGCAGCAGAGGATATTGTGAAAGAAATGAAGCATTTCAATTACACAGCAGATATTGCACAGTAAAGCAACATGATGCAAAAAAATTATATCAAAAGTAACCTACAAGGCTTTGACTGATAAAAACTCTTCATTCACGTGATGCAAAAAAGTATATCAAAAGTAAGGTTTTTTTTTTAAAAAAATAGGAATCTAATGATAACGATTTTATCCCAAAAAGTATGCATTAATAGAGAATTTTCTATAGTACCTTACTTAAAGCAGAAAATTGGTAAGAAAATTGTGCATTGGATACTATCCTATGTAGGTGTTTGTGTAATGCCATGTTTATTGCTATAATATAATATTACAAAAATAAAAAAATAGCAAATAGATGCAGAATATCATAATTGACAAAGAACAGTGTAACATACTTTTTGGCCACTTTAGCCGCAAGTTTGCTTTGTCCAGCTGAGACACGCAACTTGCCACTTCCTGCCTGTCCGAGCATGCCATATCCTTCCCCCAAGCCATCACCTTTATAACAGCAAAATGTGATTTGTGTCAAACAGGTAGGTGTCCTCCAGTGTAGTAAAGCTGAAACTATACGCAAAAATATGTTGTGTAATGCTAACTGACCTAATGAGCTCTCCTCTGGAATTCCGAATTGCATCCGGTTTGCAAGCTTCATCATATCAGTCTGCGCATATCTGCAGAATCAAGTTTTACATATGAGAAAGAAACAATTAATTAAATTAAAAATTAGGCGCTCTATTTCTGCATGGAAGCTTATAATAGTTTACCTTTCTTTCATTTTTCGAAGCCGACGACCCCCTCTTTTCTTTTTAGGCTCAGAGTCTGGAACAGGAAGTGGCTTTGGAAGCTTAGCAGGAGGTGGTTCTTGCCACTTCTCGATCTTCTTGCGAATTTCTTCTAATAAGTTTCGACCAGCTTTTCCAGTTGTATCACCTCTAATTGAATCCACCCTTGCCGCTAGAGTTGACTTTGCAGCAATAAGCCTGCAAGCCCTGGTCCGCAGAGCTGGAGGTGTGCTCTGAAATACTTCAGTTTGTTCAAGGTAGCCCACACGAAACTGAGATGTGGCAGTAGAGAATCCAGCAAGGTTTTTCCTCTTTGCACCAAGTAACTGAACATTACAAGCAGGCATTTTTGCAAGAGCTCCCAGACCACCAGCAGTACCCATCAGTTTCGAGGCAACAGCACTGCCAACAATGGCAGAAAGGTTTGGTGCAATGTAGCCCATTCTGCTCTCCACAAAGTCAAGCACTTTCTTCTTCGCAGCATCAAGGGTAAGGGCTCTGTCACATGCTTCAACGGTTTTTTTCCAAATTCTCCTCGGAGAGATGCTTCCCACTTGTTGTCGATGCTGTCACTGAGACAACCATTATAATTGCAGAAGGTAAAAGCCCTTCCAGATCTACAAGTGTTAGATCCATCTCGTTTCCAATCTTTTTGACAACACGAGCATAATCAATAGGATGGTGAACGAGGGACTCCAGTTCAGGAAACTTCAATCTATACTTGTCACGTATGAAATTATGGATTATGATGATCTCATTCTCAATATCTACTGACAAGGCATTGCAATCAACGATAAGCTGGTACTCTGGATCCTCCTCCAGGATGGAACCTTGATTGGAGAAGTCCGTGCCTTTCTGAAGTGCATCTTCAACTTTCTACAAATAAACAATGAAGATATCTAATGTTACACAGTGGGATACTGGGATAATAAGACTTCTGTTGGATACGTATTCAGGCATTGTAGGATCATATTCTTTTGTACAAACAGCTGCACCATTAATTATAATCAAAGCTATTTATTAACACTCCAGAGACATGCATCATTGCTTGGACAAGATATAGTGTCCATTTTCCATTCAACCACATTAGTACATTTTTTATGTTTGCAATGAAAATAAATCACAAGAAAGATATATATAAAGGAGAAAGGCATGCTGAAGAAACTGGGTATGATTTTGATTACATACTTGCATTATGTCCTTATAGCGCTGGGTCTTCTGCAACTTTGATACGCTATCTAGATCATCATAATTAAGAGACTCAAGGTCATGCATATCATCATCACCATCCTCATCCATACCAGCTGCCTCAGCATTGTCTTCTTCCTGAAAATGTTACAATAGGTCAGCAAAACCACCAAAAGAACACAATTGAAAATTCAATTAAATAAGATATAAATAAGTTTTTGTATTCAAGAAAAACAGAAATGAACTCACAGGATAGCCTTCATTGTCTGACAGTTCATCAAGATCCGCTAGAAAAGAATCGGCAAGGCTCGCCTATGAAGTGGAACCATATGAGATAAATAAAATGAATGACAATAACCATTTTGGAATTGAAAAGGCCTGCATATTGCAGAAGATACTCGACAAGAGATTAAAGAACTCACCATTATCCTAGCGTAAGATGTTTCAGCAGCAGAAAGAGAACACGCAGCCTTTCATCCTTCTTTATTGATTGAATGTGAGCAGCTCAGCCTAATTTGTAACAGCCCGGTTAAAAAAAAAAATGTAACAGCAGATAAGGGAGTATCAGGTACAATGCTACTAAAGTAGGAGTTTCACTGCAGAATCAACATGGTCTAATTAATACGAAAGGTTAGAACAAACAAAAATTAGCAGGTGTACAATATATTGCGATTGAATTCAAACTTCAAACTAAAGCAAAGAATCAAACCCCTCTGCTTTCATCCATTTAATGTCCTTTGTACTAAAGTATCAAATGAGTGGCAAGAAGGTTTGGGCGCCACAGTTAAAAGGCGGAGGATCAAGACCTGATTCGGTTCCGCAAGCGAGGAAGGGAACGAGCGGATTGGGCTCGATGCAAACGGGTGCGACGCCGCCACGAGTTCGAGCTCGGTAGAATAATACGGGAAGCAAGCAAGCAGGCAGGCTAGGGTTTACTTACCAACGACAGGAGAAATCGAACCTGCGTGACGCCTCTCCACGAGAGAGACCTGGATCGATGGGAGAGCGTGCGAACTCCCGTCCCCGGCGGCAAAGGAGGGGTCGGCGCCGGGAACGAGATGCTAAACGCCCAGGCAGGCAGGCACAGACGTGCAGGAAATAGGGAGGATTGGCTCAAAATGAAAAAAAAAATGTAGCGAGGATTTTGGGCGAAACTCAGAAGATAGGCCCGTCCGCGTGTTGGGCTGGGCCTTGAAAAGCTATGGGCCTTAGTTGGACAGAGGGCCTTGCAAACAAGAAAAAACTTTTGTTTTGATGGTTGTTTGTTTCATTAGCAAAGACGCACGTGCGACACACACGTGATACTAATGACTCCAGTTGCTGATGAATTTGACAGAAACACTTCCCAACTCGATTGTCACGGGTCCAGAGTAAGGGGTGCGAGGAGTTCAATTTGATGAGAAATGTTTCTTATGATTTTGGCACACATGTTAACTTGCAATTTTTTGTCTATATTATTCCATCTGTGTTGGGGAAGGGAGCGTCGCGGGGAGCGTAAGAGTGCGTTTAGTTAAAAAAAAACGCTATTTATCTAACTTTTCCTTGTTCATCTCATCCCTCCCACTCACAGAATACTATTCATTTACAGTGTATTTTTGGTGACCAGTGTATTTTCGGAGAATCTTTCCCTAATCTAAACACACACTAAGATCCTTAAAGCGGAGCAAACAAGCAGTTAACATAACCAGGTTTCGTGCTTCGAAGGTGTTTTTTTGCAGGGGACGCTCTTTGCGCAGGTCTGAGGTGGAGGGTCAGAGAAAAGACAAAACCACTCTGGACCTCCGATCATCGATACGAGGCCTGTGTCGCCTGGCTAGGGGATCGTGAGGAGGATTCTCACATGGACAACGTCACGAAGCTTGCCGACGATGGTCAGGGCAGCCGCGGAGGAGCGCAGGCGGATCATCTCAGGACTTCCGACGGAGTGCGGGAAGGTCACCAAGCTGCAAGACGGCGGGGATCCGCGCCAAGCCACAGGCGGGTTCGGCTCCGGCGCGGAGGTACTGCGGATCGGCATGAGAAGCGTGACCCATGAAAGAATATTCCGTTTTGCTATTGGTGTAAAAAGACCCTATTGTGTATAGCACATGCAAAATGCGTGGGAAAAGGCAGGGTCAGTTTGGGCATGTAAAAAGCGGGCATATGTACAAGCGGGCATATGTACACTATAAATACCCCTCTCCTGTAACAGTAAATGGTTGTTGATGTAATCCACATGAGAGTAAGAATGTATCTACCGTTCATGTCAACACCGTGTATTTCGGGCACAACAATCTGCATGGTTCTCACTCTTGGATAATTCTACTCTGCCGTTCAGTCATTGGACACGACAAAAAAGAAAATAATGCAGGTTTCCGTCGGCCACTTGCAGGAAACTATTGGTAATAATTTTCCATCATCACGTGTCGGTTTGCAAACTGGGAGTGTGTTTAGTTGGTGGGGGAGAAAAGAACTTTTTTATGGGAAGCGTGTTTTGTGAGAGGAATGAATAGAAAAGTTGAAGAGAAGTGGAGGGTTTTCTGGAAAGCGTGTTTTCTGAGAGGGATGAATAGTAAAGTAAAAAAAAAACTTTTTCATCTAAACACAATCGATTTTACGTGCAAAAATAGTAGCCGGACTAACCATAGAAGTACAAACGCATATTTGTTTACATCATGCATGCATGCATGCACCGGTGCACAAGCTTACATCGATGATCGATCTAACTGTGAACATCCTCGTCTCCTGCCTTGCCGCTGTCGTCGTCGTTCTCGTAGAAATCAGAGCGTCGGTTGCTGATCTCAAATCCTGGAACATCAACCTCACCATCGATGAAGTCCAGCCAAGGGTGGCTCAGAACTCGATGGCCTCGTGTCGCCCTTGTTGTTGCCCTCCTCATCCTAGTCGCTCTGCTCCTTCGACGGGCCCTCCTCGCCGCCTCGCCGGCAGTCACCGGCGGCACCACCTTCTCCTGCCTTTTGGTTTTGGTAGAGGATACCTCTGTTGTCGTCAGGTCCTCCTCGCCGCCGGCCGCAACGACCTCTGGTGAGGAGGAGCACAGCCTGGATCGAGATTTTTGGATGGATCGGAGAGACAAGACAACGAACAGAGCTCGATGGATGCTTGTTGATTCATAGGACGGACATGGGGTGCACGCAGTTCCTGCTCATTCATTAGAGAGGCGGGTTTTATGGGTCCGAATTCATCAGGATGGGAGTCGGAGTTGGCTCGGTCGTGGTTTTTCTTTTTACAGGAGTTGGCTCAGCTCGGCTAGGGTGGGTAGACATGCGAGGGTGAGAAAATAATTATGTTATGGGCAGAAACATTTTCTAAATATCAGTTTTTGTGGGTTTGACCTCCTCCATGCCTGCTTTGCTCCTTGCATGTGGGTCCAACATGAAGGGTAAGGTGGGCCCAAATTGGGTGAGAAACATTTTCAATTTAAAACGCACGTGAAGAAGATTATGTCTTTTTTCTTAAAGATGAATCTATCAATACAAATGTGTAATGCCACCCATCTATATCAGTTACTTTTGAAAAGATAATTATTATATATTTAATAGTTTTTTATTAAAACATCGGTGATAATAACTTGACGCATCCAAACTAAGAAATTATATATTTTCTATTTTGCATGTATTCATTATCCATTTTAGACCCTCATCTAATTATTCTTATACTCCTACTTTGAATCGATCATCCATGTATCATGAATCAGTATAAAAAACCATGTATCACGAACAAGATTACTTTGTACTAATTGCTATTATAAAAAGGATACTCTTTTTCACTAATTTTGGATTGGTTTGGATGTAACAAGGTCGGTAAGTAAGAACACTGGGAGCAATCAATGGAATGGAGCTCCATTGTTTCAGTCCAGCCGATCTGATCATCTTCACTAATCCGATTAATGGTGAATTAATAATGCACGCTAACTCAATCTAAATTAGCCTCTCCGCCCTGCCGGATCAGCACGAGGCGAACAGGACGAACGCGAGCGCGACGAGCATGGGGAGCAGGCCCACTTGCAACAGCAGCAGCCGCGGCAGGACCAGCGATAGGAGCGCCAGCGTCCCAGCGACATGGCCATGAGGACGAACGCCATCACAAGTTCTGCCGTAAAGTAGCCCGCCGGCGGTCCATGCGGGAGGCGATGCTGCTGCTGTTGCTGCTGCTTGTCCTCCCGGAGCATTGCTGCTCTTGTCCTCGCCACCCTCCTCTCCATGACTCCGTCGACAACCGCGACTCCCTCGGCTTGGACGTCCTGCTCGAGATCTTCATGCGTCTTCCCTCCCTCGCCACACTCGTTCGGGCTGCTTGGACGGTCAGGGGAAGAGGAGGTGGGGGAGTAGCGCGACCTCGTCCGAGCGCGAGCCTAGACACATCTCCTGCCACATCCACCTCCCATGCACCTCATGCTCCACATTACTCATGCATGGATGCATATATATGCAAGAACCACCTGTCCTGCCACCTCTCCACCTCCCATGCATCTGACACATGCATGCATTCAAACCACTTTTACCACTTAGTTTAGTGTCTATAATTTTTCACTCGAAGATCCAACTCACAAACAGTTTTCACCATAAGATTCGTGACATTTTTATACATAGTTTGAGATCCATTGTGAATATTTTTTTGAATTTTTTTAATTCAAAATTTGTGTGGTCATAAAAACATACTGACATGACCATATAAACTGTGTCGAGCACAGAAACGTATGGAAATGATCATATAAACGTAGTGACATGAGCATAGAATATGTCCGAGCATAGAAACATACGAGCATGAGCATAGAAATATATATACTCGGGCATATAGAGTGTTGGTGCATAATATTTTGAATTCAAACTTTACACGGTTATAGAAACATACTGTTTGGACTATAGAAACAGCTTCGAGCGCAGAAACGTATGACCATAATAGAAACCTTCAAGTCTTTTTTTGTCTACTGAAAATGCCTATCATAGAAAGTTCTGCTCTGATCATATATATGACACGACTAATCATATATTGAAGCTGAGACTCTATATACTAGACCAAACACCCCCCACCAGGCATGGTTTTGGGGTTCCATGGTTTATGGCTCTATATTGTACATAATAGAAGCCAAAAATACTTTTTTCCTACTTAAAATGTATGTCATATAAAGTACCGCTCTGATCATATAAATGTCGCGACTAATCATATATTCAAGCTGAGTAAAATGCACGTCATAGAAAGTACCACTCTAATCATATATATGTCACGACTAATCATATATTCGAGCTAAGGCTTTCTATACTAGACTTAACCTTCCCCCTACAGTGGGCTGGAGTTCTATGACCAGAAGAAAAAGTTTCCATGACAGTGGGCTGGAGTTCTATGACCAGAAGAATATATTTCTATGACAGTGGGCTAGAGTTCTGTGACTAAAAGGACATGTTTCTATGACGCTCGAAACAGGTTTCTATGGAGCATACAATCATACACAAGCTTGTGCATGGTCATACATACATGTGTGCTCGATCATACATACTTCCTGATGTGGTCATACATTATATATGCTCATGTCCATATGTTTCTATACTTGAATCAGTTTCTATGATCATATGTGTATGTTTGTATGATCGTATGAATTTGAATTCAATTTTTTTTAAAAATATTCACAATGGATCTCAAACCGTGCATAAAAATGTCACGAATCTAATGGTGGAAACAGTTTATAATTTGGATCTTCGAGTAAAGAATCATAGCAAAAAAACCAATAGAAAAAGTTGGAGAAAAGGTGGGAGGTGGGATGGTGTAGGCTGCATGCATGCGTCAGGTGGCAGATGAGATGTGGTGTGTCTGTGGCACGCTAGTGTCTGGGCTCGGTCCTAGTGGCATATATATATATATATATATATATATATATATATATATATATATATATATATATATATATATATATATATACACATACACAGACTAGGAAACATGCCCGTGCGTTGCTACGGGTTCAGAAACCAGGAGGGTCTTGTTGTGGTGCTATTTATTTGATAGTCGCTGCCCTTTTTAAAACAAGTAGCCAAGTACCCTATGTTCGTAGCATTAATCAATTATGGAACTCATTCGTTGTCATTTTAGGTTCGTTTTACAACCCACCAATAATAGGATAACATGTTTAAAGAATAACCGATATACTAAGGGCATATATATGTGTGTAAATCATATCATATATTGATTTGTTTATTTTGACATCTGAAAACTATTTAGTTCACATATTTACAAATAGAACACACCGATCAAACATAAACTTTGTCTTACGTGAGATTGATGCATGTCTTGCAAAGAATTCAATATATCATAACGTCTCAAATATTTTTTATTTCAATTAGTGCCCTTTTTTCATAACTAAAGAACCTTTATTTATTTTTACGTATTTTAGGGACTATACTATAAAATATCAAAGATATTCCATCTTTCTTCCCTTGCCTGTTGAATAGTTGCCTCTGTTCCTCTCTCTCGCGCCGGCTCAGATCTAATAACCACACGCCAGCAGCTTGCATCTACTCCTAGCTCGCTGTGAGCTCGGAGCCTGTACGTGACTGCATCCACCATCCAGTGCACAGCGCGGGCGAGTGCGCGGCTGCCCGCCCTGCGGCACACAGCACGGGCGAGAGGCGCGGTTGCCAGTGCGGCCGCCCGTCCTACAGTGCTGGGCGCGGCGGGCCGCTGCGGTCAGTGTGCAGCCGCCCAGCCTGCGGCGCTCTGTGCAGAGCTGTGCTTTCGATCCTCTCATTATCTTGATTGCTTCTTGCTTTTTGTTTCTATTGGAAAAGGAGTAGCTTGTGATATCTATTGCTTGCCGATCTAGATAGGCTGGCTATTACCTTTGTCTTTTTGTTCTTACCGATTGAGGGAGAAGCATGATTGATTAATTGTTCTCGGTGTCGATGGGATGCGGATTCTGGGGCTCAATTTGCGATGGTGTTTTGCTGGGTTTGGCCATGTTGTGCTGCCCTCCATGTTCTGGTGCTCATGCTTTCGTTGGGATTTTGTAATCAGTTAGCTCCACGTGCTTGATTTTTTGGCGCCTCGATTGATCTATTGTCTGCCAGATTATGGTTCGATCTATATCGGTGTATCATATTTGTGGCTTCATATTTGTTTGGGATTTGACGTCGGGGCGGCTTTGAATGGGACGAGGACAGACCGGTCCAATGCCGTGCCGGAGAGGGATGTCTGACATGTAGGGCCCACCGTCCGTACGACGGATGAAAATTTGGGCAGAAACCAGTAGAACGCATGAAGGATTTCTTATGTGCTTTAGAAATAGGTGTATATATATATATACACTTACGAAATATATACTCTGTGTGCTAAAAAAACCGTAAATCTTTTGACTTGTTTGCTCCCCACGTAGCATCGTCGTTTCGATCCGGAACACATCAATGGCTATGCAGTGCCTCGTGGAGTCGTCTATGTATACTACTGTAATGAGTAGATTCGGATTGTTCTTTTTTTTTTCCCCCGATTATACAAGACACAAGCAATTCGTAACGACTCGTCTGTGTCATGCCATCCCAGTTGATCGCGCTCGCGCGAGGTGTCGACGACTGGTGGTGTCCACTCAGCTAATCGACGGGACGAGAAGGCTCAATCCAATCCTTCGCAGGTCACCCGCGAACTGCCCCCTGGCCGCACGGAAGTTGCCCGCCAATCCGCAAACCGGGAGCGTCACTGCGTCGAATCACGATCGCTCGCGGCGCCGAGAACCAGCAGCTTTCACCCCCGCGACTTTCGCCTGCCTGGCTGCCTATGCCGACTTGCCAAGCCACCACCCGCCCCCTCCCGTCGTCGAAAGAGAGAGAGGCGAGACCGCGACGTCGCCGGCCACGAGCCTCCGGGACGCGCCCGAGCAGGGTCCATCCCTCCTCCGTCGCTCCCCGCCAAGAGAAAATGGATACGCGCGGCGGGGGTCACGAGTCCCCCGCCTGTACCCGCGCGCTCTCGTCCAAGAGTTTCGCTGCCGGCCGCCGCGGCCCTCGTGGATGGATCGGTTCCCCGGTCGCTCTCGCCGCCGGGGGCGGGGGGCTCTCGTCAACGGAACGTGGCAACGTGCGCCCACGAAGCGCCTAGAAAAAAAAAAAAAACTAAACTTGTGTCCGCGGGATCGCTGACGCGCGCGTGATTGCTGCGCCCGTGCGTGTCACACCACGCGCGTTACCTCTGCACTGCCGCCCCGCCAGCTAATGTTCAAGCCACGGCGGGCACATGGATCGACCGATGATGGCAACGCGAAGCTGGCCGGGCCGTAGATTGTTCAGTAGCGGTGTCTTAGGAAGTCGTGCGGTCGTGCCATGATAACAGGCTTTTCTTGGATAACCTTATCGAACACCTTTTATCTCATACTCCCTCCGTCCGAAAATATTTGCACTTCTAGAGTTTGAATTTTGTCCCAAAAAGATTGCTACTCTAGAAATTCAATCATAACCTCAATCATACATTGCGGTCCCACGTGGGACCTGTATACTCTTTAGGTAGGGCCCACGTGGGACCCGCCTATTGTTTAGGTGGGATCCACGTGGGACCCGCCTATTGTTTAGGTGGGATCCACGTGGGACCCGCGTATTGTTTAGGTGGGATCCACGTGGGACCCGCATATTGTTTGGGTGGGACCCACGTATAGTTTAGGTGGGACCTACGTGGGACCCACGCGAGATGCTATAGGGGCATATTTGTCATTTCACCTTTTCATTGGTATGCGTGCCGAATCCTAGAAGTGTAAATATTTTGGGACGGAGGGAGTACCATCATAGGTTCCACAAGTTTCTTTATACCTTTTTTTTTTCCAATTTTGCTTGACAAAAAGAAAAGCTGCAGCAAATAAATTTAGCAGGTGCATTGTATACATAAACAAACTGTCATTCTTTCACCAGCGATGTCTTAGGAAGTCGTGCCACCTGCCAGGATAACAGGACGTCACGTTTTTTCTTTTCTTTTCTTTTGTTGGATAACCTTATCGAACTCCTTTTACTATCTCATACCAACATATGTTCCACAAGTTTCTTTAAACATTTACCAATTTTGCTTGACACAAACAAAAAAAAAAGCTGCAGCAAAATTAGCAGGTGGGCTGTATGCGTAAACAAACTGTCATTCTTTAACTATGCAAGAAAATCAACCGGGCAAATAGAGTCCTCTTCTGCTGGTACTATATCTCGCCTGTCCTCTCCGTACATAAATAGGCGAGGAGCTGTTTCGTCCTCCTCTGTTTGCCCGTTTACTATTCTCTCTTCTCCCAACAATGGCGCTCCGGGACTCCTCTAGACGACGGACCAAGGTACTACCCCTCTCTTCTATTGTTCCTCTCTTCTTGTTGGACGCTTGCCATCGTACGCACATGCTCCTCGCCCGATTCTCTCCGCCCATAATGCACTCATTGTGCAGGCACGTCGCCACGGCATAGGTGCATCAACCGTTGAGCTCCTATCCACATCGACCATGCAGAGATGTTCCTCGGTAATCAGGTTCGTCTCCAACATTTTCTCTCTGCCACATTCTCTGTGCTACCATATGAACGGAAATTCACCTGTACCCTTGCTAGTCGGATCGCCGACGTTCGAGCTAGATCTTTGTGGCCTACTGCGTCATCAGCAACAACAGCGACGTCGTAGTTGGTATATGGTAGCTGCGATTCGGCCCTAGAATAAACGGCACAGTGCGCATCGGCCATGAGATCGTGTTCGCGAGGGCCCTACAGTTGTGGGGCTTAATGAGAAGATCCGGTTAGGAGGCGTTTAGCTCTGGGAATATCCGTCGCCAGGAGAATATCCGCTGGCTATATTCTCTCGATCGTCATCTTTTCTTGGCTTTCAACCGGCCGCCAGCCAAACCGGCCGAGTCGGCAAAATTTGGTGCGTGTGATCACCAGCCGGTGCGAATAAGCTTTTTTGCTTTTTTCCTCACGCCTTGGCAGCAACCAATAATAGTTCAAACAAACTTTTGTCTTTTTAAGGGAAAGAATAGGCCAGCTTTGTATAGTAGTGCACTACAGGACTTTTGCTAGCTGTTACCTGTACACATGACACAGAAAGTTGGGATTATTGTACTTTTTTTTATTGTGTGAGTACTCCTCCGAACTACATGTCATCTGACATTTTACTAGATTTATTAAAAATGCTAAGTATATAGACAAGTACGTATCCAAGTTCATAGAAGATACTATGAATTTTGACACCCAAAAGGACATCTAAAATGACATGTATTTTGAGACAGATGGAGTAGCTAATTATTAGAGTCTTAGAGATGCCTACCAACCAATGTGTCGTGAAAAACATCATAAATATATAGTTTATATAGGTGTAAAACCAAACCTTGTACATAAGCAATTTGAAATATGAACCTATTTGTACAGTTTTTATAGATTTACAAGTAGCAAATTTAGACTTTGACCTAAACAATTATGGAAGTCTCCATTTTCCTAAAACAAATTTGACCTTTACTATCACTTGCTTTGTGGATGACGCTCCCGTCGTCTCCATTTGAATTCCAAGGTTCTAGCGTTCTTCAAGTTCTCAAAAGCGAAAACCGAAATAGGTGTAAAAAAACTAGAATATCCAAAAAAAAATAACAGAAACCACACTTGGAATATTTTTGTACCTCTAAGCTAAAAAAGTGAGTAGATATAACAATGTCAGGTTCAGGACCATATTAGAGTAAACAATGTGGCCGCAGAGGAGAGGATCGTTGGCGTGACCTCACCAGGGATTGACCTGAACCACAAGGTAGAGCCCCGGTTAACCACGGCCAGGCAAAAGGCTCTTGTCAAATTCTTTTCTTTAAGGCCCGCAGCTCCTTGGAAGCCACGGTCGAGGCGCCCCAGAAGCTGCCCTCCGCACCCCACTGGCGCCTCCTTTACGGCTCTGCAAGGCCAGGAACAGCTGCTGCTCCTTCTGTAAACCTCGGCGACAGCGGCGGCCGGCGCTTCTTCCCATGTTCTTGAAGGTCGGATTGCAATCTTTCTTTCCCTTGTTCTTGCGTTCCGTTCCTTTACCTTCCAGTCTCAACAATCATGCTCTCAGTTACCGGAGAGATGAGCCCTAGCGTATCGCCGTCCTTCCTCCCGTTGAGAGTTGGCGGCAACCTGATTTGATTTTGGTTGCTTTTGCGTTGAGCCTTCTTGTCTCTTTTGGCAAGGTTACTTGTGATATACTGGTGTTAGTCTATCCGTATTTCTGCTTAAACCGCGTCTTGCAAGATAGATTGGTTGGTTTTGCCTTCAGTACCTTCCCTCTCGCCCTTGATCCGTTACCTCCCTGAACTGTTTTGAGCTGAGATGAAGCTACAGTTGAATGAATTTGGCTTGCGTTTACTTCTTATTTTGCTCATGCCATTAGCTATTCGTTTACTCCATTGCTTAAAGCGTGCTCTTTTTCCTCTTTCTTTTGGTGATTGATTGTACGGAGGATTGGCAGTAAGCTGCTATGGTAGCAATCCTGATCGAATCGCGAATTCGCTTTGATGCTCGCGTTCATGATTGGCCCAAATTTTGCCACCTGTTACTGAGATCTTTCCCTCAATTTGTATTAAACTCCTGATGTCATCAAGAGAGTCCTGTTACTGAGATCTTTCCCCCAATTTGTATTAAACTCCTCATGTCATCAAGAGAGTTTTATACTACGAAGTTACTGCAGATAAGTATCGCTAATTGATTGCGACTTTCCAGTGGCCTATGTTACTAGGTTTGTTTTACTTGAGACTTTGTAGAAGCTTGTTTTTAGGTGTATGGTTATGCTGATGTCAAGGACGCTAGAACAGTTAAAGTTAATCGAATTGATAATTTAGAATTGTTCTGCAGTAATAATTTAGAACGCACTGTGATGCTGTAACATCCACCAATTAATCTTATTAAAACTCAAGTAGCCATGGTATCATTTGGTTATAAAATGGTAACCATCTTACTTGTTGTCATGGGTGTATTGCTTTGTATTTCAAAGTGCAATTGTCAACTCTCATGGTTTTATTATGGATGGTTCTGACATCAGCTCTATTTAACCTTTTCAGGCAACACCTTCACCAGTAACGCAGTAGCATAATATTCATCCGGCCTTCCTCCTGGTGTGAGCTACCTTTGCAGGAAAACCAATTCAGTTTGATTCATGGGCAACTCAAGTCACCAAAAAGGCAAAATGCATAGCAAAAAGCCCTTAGGAATTCAGCTTTTTGAGTGTGTTCAGGGGAGTCCTATCTCCTTCAGATCATGCCAAGCTCTTGTATTAGTTCTGACGTTCTTATCATATGCCAGCTATCATGCTACTAGAAAAACTACAAGCATTGTTAAGAGTGTCCTTGATCCTAAGACAAACCTAGGTATATTGCACTGGCCCAGTCATCTCTATCTTCAGAAATTGAAAGGCGCCGAGAACAATACGACTCTCTCTAGTGGTTGGGCTCCATTCAACGCTGAAGATGGCACTGCATTGCTCGGTCAGATTGACTTGGCCTTTTTAGGTGTGTATGCAATTGGCATGTTCTTTGCTGGCCATTTGGGCGACCGGGTGGATCTGAGGATCCTGCTGACTATCGGAATGATAGGAACCGGATTGTTCACTGCTGCTTTTGGAGCTGGCTACTGGTTCAATATACACAGCTTCTACTACTTTCTGGGCATGCAGATGATGGCTGGCCTGTTTCAGTCATCTGGATGGCCTTCAGTTGTTGCAGTGGTTGGTAATTGGTTTGGGAAGAGCAAGAGAGGGCTGATCATGGGAATTTGGAATGCTCACACATCTGTCGGAAACATCTCTGGCTCTCTGATTGCTGCTGCAATGTTGAAGTATGGATGGTGTTGGTCCTTTGCTCTGCCTGGTATGATGATCGCACTAGTTGGGCTCACGGTTTTTCTGTTCTTGCCCGTTGGTCCTGATGTGATTGGAATTCAGGAGGATCTCCATTTGAAGGACTCTGAAAAGACTGACATGGACACCCCTTTGTTGGAACAGCGGTCAGAAACAAAAGACAAGGCAGTTGGATTTATTGAGGCATGGAGAATTCCTGGTGTAGCTCCCTTCGCTCTCTGTCTTTTCTTCTGCAAGCTTGTGGCCTATACGTTCCTGTACTGGCTTCCCTTTTATATCAGCCACACAGGTTCGTCAATTTATATATTTGCAGTCTTTTTAGATAAAGGAAATATATTTGCATTCAGCTACTCACCACAGGGTTTTCTTTTTTGGCTTCTACCAAATGAACCCTTTTTGCACTATGATCAGAAACCATTGTTTCGCATTAAAACCTCATGATATGATGTTGTCATTAGTTAGGACGATTCCTTGAGGTATTCTCATAGGATCCAAAGAAGCTAGCAATTGAAAATTATAAGCTCGTTGTGATATGCAAATCAAACTTTCCAACGTTTATATATGTTGCCAAGCACTCGCCAGAACTGAAGCTGACGTTTCTGCAACCATAGAAAAATTATTAAAATGAACCATGACATTCCAGTTGGACTATGAGAGAGAGGAAAATGGAATCTTGGCATGCTGTTGGTTTCTTACTCTGCTTAGGTCCCACAGGCCACAAGGTATTTGAGTTACAACAAACAGGATATTATGTGAATTTTATTGGCTATTATGTGGAAATATGTTTTTGCCTGAATATATGAATTGCTTTAGTACGCTGTTTATTTTTACACTAGACTATGAATGGAGAAGCGAAGATTTTTTTTACTAGGTTCACAAGCTAACTGATTCTGATTTAATTTACTATTTTGTCACCGATTGGTGTCTTGATCGTGTAAACATAATAGTTTTACTGCACAGAGATGCAGCTTCTTTAAAACTAGTAGAGCTCATTAATTAGCACTGAATATTTTAACTGACATCACCAATGTCTTTCGTTTTCCAGCCATCGGAGGTCAATACTTGTCAGACACCTCGGCCGGCGTGCTATCAACTCTGTTCGACGTGGGCGGCGTTGTCGGTGGCATCCTCGCCGGCCACATCTCTGACCACCTGGACGCCCGGGCGCTGACGGCGGCGAGCTTCACCTTCTCGGCGATACCGGCGCTCTACTTCTACCGCGTCTACGGGAGCGTCTCGCTGGCGTGGAACATCGCGCTGATGTTCGTCACGGGGATGCTGGTGAATGGGCCCTACGCGCTGATCACGACGGCCGTGTCGGCCGACCTCGGCACGCACAGCTCCCTGAACGGCAACTCCCGGGCGCTCGCCACCGTCACGGCGATCATCGACGGCACGGGATCCATCGGCGCGGCGGTGGGCCCGCTGCTGACGGGGTACATTTCGTCCTGGAGCTGGGGCGCCGTGTTCACGATGCTCATGGCGTCGGCGCTCGTCGCCGGGCTGCTGCTGACGAGGCTGGTCGTGGCTGAGGTGGCCGCCAAGATGGAGTCCAGGAGGACGCCACCCACCCACGACGCGAGCGACCTGCCAGTCTCCTCCATGGGTGAACCTTAGGCAGTTCGTGGAGGATTGGAATGGCGGCGGGAGAGCAGACCACCTCTGATTCTGGAAGAACTGTGGGGATCTTGAATTCTTGATCCTAGTGTGTCGTGCTTGTTGCGCGTCTGGTGTAGTATTGTATATGGAATGCATGGATGTAGTTGCCGGCGAGGATGGGTGTGGTCGAGCTGCGGCGCGGGGAGTTTGCATCTCTGCGCTTTGTAAGTGCTGCTGAACAAGTGAGCATCCATCCTCTATAGTCACAAGATCTTGCAAATAGTAAAATGCAACTCCCAAAATGAACGCGCAAGGTTCATAAAAAAAAGGAACATGTGAGTTTTAGGCTTTTAGCGGCGGAACGGTCGGAGGCATGTCGCAAGCGTGCATTGTGATGGTTGTTTTAGCGGCGGAACGGTCGGGGATCGTTCTTGTTCTGTCATCGTTTTGCTCCTGATTGACACGCCACCGATGTTTTCTGCAAGCAGAAACATAGTTCGATGGGCTTCCATTCGGGCCCAATAGACTGAATCCAACACATTCCAAGCCCAGTGGGAATAACAGGCCTCTCTTTGGGCAATTCCGCGAATTGAGGGCTTAAGGCCGTGCCAATGGGCCTGGAATTCTTTTTGCAAAGACCTGTGCTGTTCTCCGAATGAATTCCGATGTGCGATCAGCACACACACAGCCGAAATAATCTCACTTCACCCAAATGCCTTGAAGATTGACCCACCATCATACCATACAGTAGTCAACCGTGGACGCTGCTAGTAGGTGGAGACCCAACGGAACAAAGCGACACGGCAGCAGCAGTGTGGCGTTACGCACGACGCACCACTGCACCGGCGACGAGGAGGCCAACGAACGAACGAACGAACAGCCTTGCTCGTGAAGCCGGCCTCGAATATGTTCCTGCATCCGATTCGGAGATGCCCACGGCAAAGCGCGCAGCTGGACACGCATTTAGCCCCAGCTTTTGGCGGTTTCCTTTTCCCGGCGATTGTTTTATTAAACCCCCAGCGATCGATCTCGTTACGTGCGCGATCTTATCTCGGGCGCCGGCGAAAGCAACCGATCAGGCAGGCGGCGTGATATCCAGCCGTGCGGTGCGGCTCTGCTACTGCTAGCTAGAAATGCGCTTTATATTTGCGACCTCATCATCAGGTTCAGAGATCCTTCGTCGTGTGCTTTCAGGCAGGCCAGAGGCTGGATGTGGCTGTATGTATCGGCCAAGAATTTCATTCAAAATGATGACGCGTCCATCGATGGCTCCAGACGCTGCTGGGCACGGCACGGGCATGGCGGCGTGGCCGCCCATGCCTCTCGCGTTGGCATTGGCAGGGCTTCCACATGATTGGACGCCGTACCGACACGCGCGGTCCTTGCTGGTGGGGCGGCCGGTATGAGTGCGGTGTGTGGTACTACTGTTGCCCAGGGCTCCTGCTGTGCTCGCCTTAGGGTCTGATTGGATGGATGCATTTGCTCCATCCAGGCTCGGTGGATGCAGTTTCCTCGTGATTGGATGCCCACGCTTGCTATTCGGCCAGGCCCACGAGATGAAAAAAAAACCCTCCCAGCCTGGCTCGCGGGATGCGGATTTTTTCCGTGTTTCGCCCGAGCCTGGCTCGCGTGAGCTCTGGCGCATGCATGTTTAGACGAGCGTGCGTTAAAAAAACTGCTTCGGTGCGT
The DNA here is from genome assembly GCA_015342445.1 of Digitaria exilis. Taxonomy (NCBI): domain Eukaryota; kingdom Viridiplantae; phylum Streptophyta; class Magnoliopsida; order Poales; family Poaceae; genus Digitaria; species Digitaria exilis. Next base: position 34,250 of record JACEFO010002050.1, read on the forward strand.
GCGATGCAGGAAACCGAACACCGTGTTCACCTAGCGTGGCCAAACCAACACAGGCAACCAAACAACGGCATTTTGCGTCTACTGAACCTGGCCGGCGGGAGCCTGGATGCTTTTATACGAGCCAGGCTGTGTTGTGAAGACAACCAATCAGACCTTACCGACTGGCAACTCCCTGCCTGGCTGAACTTGGTCCAAGCAGCAATTGGGACAGCCCCGCAAGAGCGAAAGCCCGCGACCTCGTGCCACGCCCGTTCGAGCAATGCCCCGGCCTTTTTTCTGTTTTCCCCACTACCAGTAGGCACACACACAGTCTGACAGTCAGTACAGGCTACGGTCCAACGACGAAACGAGGTCGGTACGCGCGCCAGTCCAGCCGAGAGCTCCCAACGTGCAAGACAACACGCCGGGGGGACTCCATCACGTTACGCGCCCACGGGGTCAAGCCTGTTCGAGCTGGCCCTCGCCATCCCTGATCCCTACCTCCTCTCCTCAATTCCTCATCTCCAAGTTGTGGCGCACGTACGTACGCGCGCGGACCAGGGGCCCGCGGCCACTCGCGGCACGTCCCCCCTTATCCTGTTGTTACACGAGCTATAGCCGCCGGACCCGGGCGCCAAAAGGCCCGGGTGGATCGTGGGTGGTAATTGGTAAAACGATGGAGCAAATTGACCACCGATGGACAGAGCGCGCGCGGCCGCGGAAAAGGATAGGCCCCGGCCGGAGCCCGGATCACAGGAGCAGCGCGGCGCGGCGTTTTCTCGCTCCCTTGCGGCCTTGCCCAAGCGGAAAACTGCCTGGCCGGGCGGTCTGCGGTGGCGCAAGAGGCCAAGCGGCTCCGCACCAACTCCACGTTCTCTTCTCATCACGCGGCGCGGCATGGCATGGCACTAGGTGGGAGGAGCTAGCTAGCTGAGCCAGGCGCACTGCGTTTGACCGGCGGCCGAAAGCAAAAGCGGGGAGGCGAGCGACGGGCGTGACGGCGACCGGTTGGTTTGGTTTGGTTTGGTTTGGCTTGTGTGGCGAAGAGAAGGAGAGAACAAAGGAAGACAGCCACTCGATGGGCGCCGGCCGGCCCGATGTGATCTTCCCTTTCATCGATTGTTACTCGCTTGCTGCAACTACCACTACTTATGTCAAAAGCAGACTTCTTGCCAAGAAATAAGTTGCTATATATACATCATATCATAGAGGTATCATCAGGTATATAAAGTGGTGGTTGTCTATCTAGCAGTACACTTTTAGGCAGATTTAGGGGGTTGTTATGTTTGGATTTGCCATCCGATTTTTTCTTATGTCCTCACCAGTCATCACACGCTATCTACTCCTATCTAATATACACACTAGTATACACACGCAGCGTGCAGACCTTCTCTTCAACTAATGGTGTCATATGTACTCTTTAACTAATGGTGTCATATGTACCAGTAAATGCACCATGTATGCTTTGTGATGATTTCTTTTCTCCGAAAAGACACGTTCCAGTGATGATTGGATCCTCTCAGGTGCTCTTGGCTATCAGTAAACAGCCGGTCCATGTTGTAACAAACGGATATGCACTAGATGACCGGGGCGGCCAGAGGACCACATGAAGTGAGCGTGACATGAGGAGATCGCGATTGGCAGAGAGCGAGCGGTGCGTGCCATGTTGAGGAGTGCAGAGTGAGTGACAGATAGGGAGGATGGGGGCCCCCTCCTCCACCAGTCTTTCTCTTCACAAGCTTTTTCCAACGGCGTAAGTGCATTCTTTTTGGATTGTGCTACGTGTGAGAGATTTTCTGAAAACAGAAGAGGAAGCGTCAGTTCTACGCGCACAACCACACAAAAAGGAGCAAGGAAAATCTGTTTATTTAGTTATGGATGCGGTAACAAAGAAAGAACTAGGACATCAGACTTGATTGTGTATTGTCATCGTGTGTTCTTTTACAAGGATGCTACGTGGTTTCTGCTCTCTAGGCTCTGGAAAACTGCTTACACTTCCAGAGATCTATAGTGCTGGTAGGAACGAGCAAGGCATCTCTCGAACGGTCGTGTTCTTGTCTGACCACAACCGCGCGCATGCAAAGTTCTCCCCTTTCTATTTTTCCTTTCGAGGGGCCGTCCTCCAGTGCAACGACGTAGCCTTTTCAATGCTCATCCTTTTTTTCCATCGCTTATCTAGTCCTGATCAACCCATTCCAAGTTCACGTCACTTTCATTTTCCCCCTCCTTTGTTCTTCACATTCTTTCATCGACATCGCCAGCGTCTTTTGCCCAGGGACGTCCGTCCACACGCAGCGAGACACATATATACGTGACAGGCTTCGAGAGCTTGGCCAAACCCGCCGTCGCTTTGCAAGCTCCCTCCGTTGAGTCGGGGTTTCGTTGGCATATCTTTGTTCTCCACAGTGACCTGCACTAGCCTCTAGTCCCCACCCCACCCATATTTTCAGGCCCATTTGACTCCCCAGTGGCCCCATGGGGTTTACCATTACGTTTACGTTCACTAAACTTTTGTACAGTTTTGGCCACAAAAAACATCAAGCACCTGATGCAGTTTCGGTTCAGCAAATCGGCACTGTGTTTTTTCAGAGATTCAGAGCTGGCAGTAACGCCACTACTAGCGCTTTCCCTGTCCAAAAGCAGCGTCGAGCACGCATCACTACTCACTAAACACAGTACTATGGCAGTACAAAAGCAAATGTTTAAGGCCTATTATGTGTTACCAATGCATGTTCACATTCCCTTTCATGATCTTGTCCCTGCTGCTCCCTCCTTTCCTCACTGATTGGTCAGCTAAAAGACATAACGGCTGTGGCTTTGCTCATCATGATCATGGCCAGTGGATCAACATGCTCGCTAGTTGCAACTTTTTTTCCCCTCCCCCTACATGTAATATGTTATGAGGTCGCTTATGCAAGAAGAGAGATACATGCAACATGCCACCTCTCTGTAGCTTCATGATGGTCCGTAAATTTGCATGGACCATACTGTGTACACCACTTTTGTTCATATATGCATCTATCATATCTTTACGTCTCTGCTTTTCTAGCCCCCCTTTTCAGTAGGAAAGTCTGTATTATTGCATCGCTTTGCAAGGGATACGGCACGGCGCAGTAGTCCATCAGCGATGAGATCCTAGCTTCATACCTTGTGTACTGCTGGTGCTAGATTGACGTTAGATTGTTTAGGCTTGTATACAGAAACACTGGTCAGCATTCAGCAGGACAGAAACACTGGTCAGCATTCAGCAGGACAGGGGTTCCTCTACATTGCAACTACATGGACCTGACCACTTCAGGATTCTCCTGACTTTTATCTCCTTTTCCTTGGATCAAACGAACAAAGGCACGCATACAATTTTTTTCTAAAGACAAAAAAGCCTGCGTGTAGTGTTCTTTGATAGACACGTCCCCTCCCCTGGCTGCAGCACCATGTGACGGCGAGAGGTGAAGCCACGAAATAGTAATCGGAAATAAAAGGCCCCAGCGTACTGTGTGCCGCTGCCAGTCGGACTCGGACGTCCGCCGCCCGATCAGGGATGTCCGGTCGCCGTCCAGCCCGCGCGGTGGTCCGGTCTGAAGATCGACGGGGACCCCGTAGATATGCACTAGCACTACTGTACTACTCTCTCTGTTAAGTATCGCTTTGGGTGTTCGTGCCACAAGTTTGACTAGATTTATAGCAAATACGTGCAACATTTAAATCTCTAAATAAATTTTATAAAAAACTATATTCAAATATCTATCTAATGGTATTTAACTTGTACCATAAACTTAAATATATTTTTATACATAATGATCAAAGTTGTTTCTCGGGAAGCGAGAAAGACATTTATTTAGGGATGGAGGAGCAGACGCTACGGCCGAACGGAAACGGCTCGGTGGAACAGCGGGTGGTGGGGCCGGGAAGGGGGTGCAGTAACGGATTAGGGCAAAGAAGAACGAAGTGGGTTTGAATTGGGTTTCCATCTGCGACTGTGACAATCGTTTTCTACCTGGAGGGTGAATTTAAACTTTTTTTAATGCCTCTCATCTAGATATAGCTTTATGTGGCAAATGTAAATTTGTCTGACATATAGAAATATGGCATTTACTTATGGGCATAATTAATTTATTCTATTTGATGCCTAATATTTGATGCTGGAGTGCTGGACACATGGAGAGGAATGAGGTATTCATTCAGAGGAGTTTTACAATGCTTGTGTCGGGACCCTGGAAAAGGGGTACCCTAACTTGGGCCCTAAACTACTTAGCAACAAGGCCTACGACGACGTCGGCCTGGCTCTGCAGCCCGGCAAAGGCCCGTCACGACAACTCCTTCCTTGGAACCCATCCCGCTCGAGGTAGACGACCACCCTCGAGCAGGGATGTCCGTGACGATCGAGCCTAACCGAGCTCGAGGTTTACAACTACCCTCGAGCGGGGATCTCCGTCTCGTACGAGGGTCGGCTAGCTCGAGCATGCGGTCCATGCTCGAGCCCGCCACGCCGGGAACGACGCCCTCGCTCTGCGATCTATCACTTCAAGACATGATGTCGTCCCTCCACGGTCAAAAAGCGGGGAAATCGCTGCGTCATGTCACCACCCACGCCACGGAGAAGACATCGGTCAAATCCAATCGCACAGTGGACTTCTGAGCGCCACGCCGCACGGCAAACCTAACCTGGCAGTAACACTGTGCCAACCACTCCTTTGACTCCGCCCGCCTCGGATGCGCCACTACCCTCGAAAGCAACCCTCGAAGGAAGCTACCGAACCCCGACCCAGGCGGCCGTACGAAGACCTCTACCCTCGAAGCCGTGGACCGTCACTCGAGGACGTTACGTCAACTGTCGCCATGCCGTCAGCCGGAGTAGGAAGGCGCGATTCCCGCCCGCGTGGTACACGGCATGGGCAGCACAGTGCACCAAACGACGTCAGCGCCACGACCACGTCACGACACGAACGCATGTATCCGTTCCCTCCTCCTTGGTCTATAAAAGGGGGAGGGAAGCTCATGCAAAAGGGGGAAGACGAACGAGAAGAACACGAGTTCATACACACTCTAGAACGCACCCACACATCATAGCCTGGGACTTAAGGAGCTTATCTCCTTCTCCCACCTTGCTTGTAAACCCTACTACAAGCAACACGTAACCAGGTGCATCGCACCACTGCTGGACGTACGGCCCCGTGGCCGGAACCAGGATAAAACCCTTGTCTCTCACTCTCGCCATCGGGAAAACGAGTGGTTAGCACCGCAATCACTCGTCGGTGCCGGTGCGACCAAATCAGGCACCGACAGTTGGCGCGCCAGGTAGGGGACCAGCGCTGCGCTACTCCCATTCCCGATGGCGAACTTCGGCGAAGGACGGCCTCCGCTGGGCGAGAGCGATCTGCTCCCAGCGGGGCAGGAGATCTGGTTCGGAAGCTTACGATTCCGGGCGTGTGGCGATGATTACCACATGCCCATTCTCCAGCAGGATCCAAGCGACCGACCGGAGCCTCATCATCAGCAACCGGCGGCACCACGACGACGGAGTCGTCCCGGACCTCGTGCACGACGAGCACACGCCGCGAGGCGCGCCGCCGACGCCGGCGTCCCCCCTCCCGCAAGGGAAGGGGACGTCCTGCGGTCAGGACCACAGGAGAGGGCTACTCCCTTCCTCCCAGGGCCCATGTCCGCACCACGTGTTACGACGGTGCATTTCTATCCCTACGGGCTACGCAACTCCGCGGACACGTACGCCTCCTCCATCCGCGCTACCATGAGCGCGTATGACAACCAGCCTGGTTGCCACCCAGTCTTCGAGCAAGATTTCACCGATCCGTTGCCCGGCGATTCCCGCACGGAGTCCGATGATAGACACGCATTTACGCGTACACACCTTGGTTGGGACTACTCGGGTCTCCGCGACCCAGAGGCCTTTATTTCCTTTCAAACAGCGGCGGATTACTGCTTCGGGTATTCCGATGATGAGTATGACCCAACCAAGGAGTGTTTCGGCATCAACGACGGACAACTCAGCGAGGGATCGACGTCCGACGACGACGGCGGAGGTGACGACCAGGGGGACAACGATGGCGTAGATCTGACAGGCGCGCAGCCGTCGGACCCATCGGATCACTCTCCTTCCGAGGACGAGCGGGATCCGCGCCATCGGCCACGAGCTAGTGGTGACGTTTCGCCACCAGCGCGCTCCGACCGCGAACCAGCCAAGCAAGACGACGAACGCGGCACGGACACCCGACACGCGGGACGAGTGGCTCAGGCCCGCATCCTCGCTGAGGGCAAAGACGACGATCTCGCCCCCAGAACGAGCCAGAAGCTCATCGCGGCGGCCGCGCTGCTCCGAGCCATGCCGGAGGCAGCCACCCCCGAAGGGCGAAAACTGCACCTCGAGGCTCAAAAGCTGGTCGAGCATGCTGCCCGTCAGCATGCCGAGAGCTCGGCCTCCCGCCTTCGACGCTCCTCAGCCTCGAAGGGCGAACGAGGAGGGGAATCCTCGGTACGCTCACCCCGACCCAACGGCAGGGCGCGAGCACAATCCCAGGGCAACTCCCGCCGCGACACGGCACGACGCCACGCCAGCGAACCACTTGCGCTCGAAACACGAACGTCTCCAGCAAGGGAACCCGCGAGGTCACGCCTCCGGGACACCCGTGGCACGGACGATGATGGCGACGCTCGCAATACCCTGAACGAAATCAGGCGGCGAGAGGGAGCCTGGACCAACCAGCGCGGGCGCACCGACGTAGGGCGGAACCGGGATGCGGCCCCAGAGCCAGCGGGCACGCGGGTGTTCAGCTACAACATCCGCACTGCCCCGATTCCCCCCCGCTTCCGACAGCCTACCACCATCACCAAGTACTCTGGGGAAACGGACCCCAGGGTATGGCTCAATGACTACCGCCTAGCGTGCCAGCTCGGCGGCGCCACAGACGACGCCATGATCATCCGCAATCTGCCACTCCACCTGGCAGATTCCGCGCGGACATGGCTCGAGCACCTGCCCCCGAACCGGATCCGCGACTGGGACGACCTGGTCGAGACCTTCGTGGGAAATTTCCAGGGCACCTACGTGCGCCCTGGAAACACGTGGGACCTTCGGGGGTGCAGGCAAAAACCTGGCGAGTCGTTGAGGGATTTCATCCGGCGCTTCTCCAAGCGCTGCACCGAGCTCCCCAACATCTCCGACCACCAAATCATCCACTCTTTCCTCGAAAGCACCACCTGCTATAGCTTGGTGTGCAAGTTGGGGAGGAGCCCACCCCCCGACGCGAACCGGCTATTCGAGATAGCCTCGAAGTACGCCTCAGGGGAAGAGGCGGCCAACGCCATCTTCAATGACAAAAAGGGGAAACGCCCCGAGGAAGCGTCCGCGGAGGACGATAAGGCGAAGGGCCCCTCGAAAAAACGAAAACACGGCAAGAAGGGAAAGAAGCCCCGGGCCCCCCGCGGGACGGGCGACGTCGAGGACGAGGCCCTCGCGGTCGACCCTAACCACAAGGGACCTCGAGGTCCCCCGCGTGGTGGGGGTGTTTTCGACGACCTCCTCAAGAAGTCGTGCCCTTACCACAAGACCGCGGTCGCTCACACCCTCGAGCAGTGTGAGATGCTGCGGAAGTTCTACAACCGCATCCCTCGAAAGGATGGCGGTCCGCCCAAGGATGGTGGAGCCAAGGATGACGACGGATACCCCGAGGTGGAACACGTGTTCTTCATCACGGGAGGTCCCGCGGCTAACTTGAAGCCTCGACAGCGGAGGAGGGAACGTAGGGAAGTCATGCTGGTCCGCCCAGCGACCCCCTCGTACCTCGACTGGTCATCGGAGACCATCTCGTTCGGTCGCGAAGACCATCCCGACCATATCCCGAACCCCGGGCAGTATCCTCTCGTCGTCGACCCCGTCATCGGCAACACGCGCTTCTCCAAGGTGCTCATGGATGGCGGCAGCAGCCTCAACATCCTGTACGCTCCAACTTTGGAGCTTATGGGGATCAGCACCAACGAGCTGCGGCCCAACAAGTCCTCCTTCCATGGGGTCGCGCCCGGAAAGCGCGTCCAAACCCTCGGGCAGATCGACCTGCCTGTCTGCTTTGGAACCCCGGGAAACTTCCGCAAGGAAGTACTCACCTTCGAGGTAGTGGGCTTCAAGGGAGCCTACCACGCCATCTTGGGAAGGCCATGCTACGCCAAGACTCAACCCCGAGAAGTGCGTCTTTGGTGTGCCTCGAGGCATGCTCCTGGGTTTCATTGTCTCCGAACGAGGCATCGAGCCCAACCCCGAGAAGGTCACGGCCATCCAACAGATGGAACCGATCCGTGACCTGAAGGGCGTACAGAGGGTGATGGGGTGCCTGGCGTCCCTAAGCCGCTTCATCTCTCGTCTCGGAGAGAAGGGGTTGCCTCTGTATCGACTTTTGAGGAAGTCAGAGCACTTCACCTGGACTGCGGAGGCTCAAGAAGCTCTTGACCGACTCAAAACTGCGTTAACAAACACGCCGATCCTTACCTCACCGAAAGAGGGCGAACCTCTCCTCCTCTATGTCGCAGCAACGACTCAAGTCGTCAGCGCGGTCATAGTAGTAGAAAGGAACGAGGAAGGACACTCTCTGCCAGTCCAGCGACCGGTGTACTACATTAGCGAGGTCCTATCTGAGACCAAAACGAGGTATCCCCACATCCAGAAGCTGGTCTACGCCATCGTGCTGGCTCGACGCAAGTTGCGACACTATTTCGAGGCCCACCCGGTGACCGTCGTGTCGTCCTTTCCGCTGGGCGAAATCATCCGGAACCGCGAGGCCTCTGGGCGAATCTCGAAATGGTCGACAGAGCTGATGGGGGAGACCCTCGCTTACGCACCGAGGAAAGCCATCAAGTCCCAGACTTTGGCTGACTTCGTGGCTGAGTGGACCGACACCCAGCTCCCTCCCTCGAAGTCCAGCCTCGACTGCTGGGAAATGTACTTCGATGGGTCGGTGATGAAGACCGGCGCCGGCGCCGGCCTACTCTTCATCTCACCCCGCGGGGAGCACGTTCGATACGTTGTGCGGCTCAATTTCCCTGCGTCCAACAACATGGCGGAATATGAAGCGCTTCTTGCTGGCTTGAAAATCGCACTCGAGCTCGGCATTAAGCGCCTCGACATTCGCGGCGACTCGCAACTGGTCGTCGATCAAGTGATGAAGGAATCGAGCTGCCACGACGAAAAAATGGCAGCATACTGCCAGGCGGTACGTAAGCTCGAAGACAAGTTCGACGGCCTCGAGCTTCACCACATCGCACGAAGGTACAACGAGGAAGCCGATGAATTGGCGAAGATCGCGTCGGGGCGAGCCCCCGTTCCCCCGAACGTCTTTGCCAAAGACATCGACGTACCCTCGATTACCCTCACCGCCTCGACCCAAGCCTCGACCGTACCCGACGCTCAAACGTCCGCCCTCGACCCCACGGGCGCGGAGCTCTTGGCGGACGAGGACGAGCCTATGGGATACGAAGCCTGCTCGGGAGATGAGGACGAGGCGGAGGCAATGGAAATTAACGAGGTTTCGGCACCTCGAGATTGGCGGAGCCCGTACCTCGAATGGCTCGACGGAGGCGTCTTGCCTAGCGATCGAACGGAGGCAAGGCGCGTAGCGAGGAAAGCTAAGCGGTTCCTTATCATCGAGGGGGAGCTGTACCGACGGGGAGCCTCGGGGGTCCTGCAACGCTGCATCCCGATACCCGAGGGAAAGGAGCTTATCCTTGACATTCATGCAGGCGTGTGCGGGCATCACGCCGCTCCACGAACGCTCGTGGGTAACGCCTTTCGACAAGGCTTCTACTGGCCCACTGCCGTGGCGGACGCCACGGAGGTGGTACGGACCTGCGAAGGGTGCCAGTTCTACGCGCGCAAGACGCACCTACCCGCTCAGGCGTTGCAAACCATCCCCATTACGTGGCCCTTTGCCGTATGGGGCCTCGACCTTGTCGGGCCAATGGCGAAGGCACCCGGGGGCTTTACACACCTGCTGGTGGCCATCGACAAATTCTCCAAATAGATCGAGGCTCGACCCATCAGCAGGATCAAGTCTGAGCAGGCGGTGCTCTTCTTCACCGATATAATCCATCGGTTCGGGGTTCCGAACTCCATCATCACCGACAATGGTACGCAATTCACAGGAAAGAAGTTCTTAAAGTTCTGCGACGATTTCCACATCCGAGTGGATTGGTCAGCAGTGGCTCACCCACAGACGAATGGCCAAGTAGAACGTGCCAATGGCATGATTCTACAAGGCCTAAAGCCCAGAATTCACAACAAACTGAAGAAGTTTGGACACAAGTGGGTGCAAGAGCTACCATCGGTGATTTGGAGTCTGAGAACGACCCCAAGCAGAGCAACAGGGTTCTCCCCATACTTCCTCGTCTTTGGGGCAGAGGCCATCCTCCCTACGGATCTGGAATATGGGTCCCCTAGGCTCCGAGCGTACCAAGAGCAGCGAAATTGCCAGGCTCGAGAGGACTCGCTCGACCAGGTCGACGAGGCTCGAGATGTGGCTTTACTCCACTCGGCGAGGTACCAGCAGAGCCTGCGTCGACAACAGGCTCGAAGGATCCGACACCGAGATCTCTGCAAAGGAGACCTCGTGTTGAGGCTTCGACAGGACAACCGAGGGCGGCACAAGCTCTCACCCCCGTGGGAGGGGCCATACATCGTCGCCGAAGTTCTCAAGCCCGGAACGTACAATCTAGCTGACGAGGACGGGCACGTCCTCACGAACGCCTGGAACATCCAACAGCTACGTCGTTTCTCTCCCTAGAGTGGCCCCGCGGCCCTCGAAATCTTTGTACATACTCTAGTTTTGTGCAAGTTCTTTTGAATTAAGTGTCGACGCTTTTACCCCCACAGTTTGGAAGAAAATAAAACGAACTTTTATTCTTTTCAAGCTTCAAGGGAGGTTTGGCTCTACCCTCGGTAGAGCCATCCCTCCCTCGGGGGCTACATGGAGGCTAACCCTCGAAAAAATCGTCGCTTTTCAAAAGAAAAATCCTTTGCGAAACCTCGAAGGAGACACGCTAGGCGTGAAACGGACAAGGGCAGGGTCGCCTGAGCCGAGTGTTCGCTTTCGCCTCGAGGCTACGGCAACACCTCACTTCCCTCCGCCCAAGTCATTCACGTACGAACGATCCTAGCAACGCTCTCCCCTCGAGGCACAAGCATCGGACTAACGCATGTCGCGAAGGCACCGCATAAAAATAACACCACGTTTAAAGCAAAATAAACGACGTTCAGTAAGATACGAGCAAATCAGTCTTACAAAAAAGGAGTTCGAAATCCTAATCTACTTCTTTACAATCGGGCTCGACGGCCCGAGATTTTCAGGGATCGCCCCCGCCGCCAAGGTCGTCCCAGCCGCCGCCGTCCTCGCCAGGAAAGAGGGCGCCCTCGAAGTAGCCGGCAAGCACTCGCGCCGTCCCGTCAGCAGCAGCATCGGCCTCGTCCATCGCCGCCACCGCCTCCTCGTCGTTGAGGTTGTCGGCGACGACGTACCCAGCGGCGAGCTTCGAGAGGTCCGCTTGGTAGTGGGTCGTAACCACTCCAAGCGCCTTCCGAACTCCGAGCAGAAGGGCTTCCTTCACGCGCGAAGTGAAGTGGCCCCCAAGCGCTCGAACGCGGCTTGCGAGGGTGCTCCCAAACTGCAGGCCGGGACCAGCAATCTCGTTGCAGGCGGCCGAGGCCGCCTGCACCAGCTCGTCGAGCTCACGATGGGTCTCCGTCTGCGCCACCAGCACGGCCTCCTTCGACTCGGTCTCGGCCTGAAGCGCCTGCTTCAATGCTGCACCAACAAGAGTCAGCCAAAAAGCAACAAAACGAAAGGGTCAGAGCTCGAGCCAAATCAGCTTACCCTCGACCTGTCCCAGAGCAGCCTCGAGGGCCCTCTCCGCCTCCTGGGCCCGCTGCTCCACCTCTCGCGCCTGCCGCTCCGCCGTGGCCCGAGCAGTCTGCTCCTGCTCGAGCCGGTCTCGAGCCTCGACCGCGAGACGCCGCTCTTCCTCGACCGCCAGCTCCGCCGCGCGACGCGCAGCCCGCTCGTTCTCCAGCCAGTCATTGCGGTTCGCGAGCTGCTCGCGGAGGGCGCTGGCCGAGCCTTCAAGGCGAGCGATGACCTCGCCCTTCTCCCGACCCTGGGCGAGGGCCTGGTCCCGAGCACCTCGAAGGTCGTCCAGCTGGCGGTCTCGAGCCTCGAGCACCCCGGACAAGCGACGGAGCTCCAGCGATAACTCCGCAATCTGGTCGTTCTTCGCGAGCGCCTGTTTGCGGAGCTCCTGCGAAAAGAAAAGGAGATAAGCCTTCTTTGAAAAAATAAGGCATGGCAAAAACATCACTTACACCGAGACGTACCCGGTGGACCTTGCCGGCATCGTCGTGAAGACGGAGGATGTCCTGCAGCGCCCTGCGAACGTCCAAGCCGTGTGACGACTGGACCTCCCACAGAGTCTCCTCTGCCACGGCTTCGTCGACGAACCGCTGGGGAAGCGCGCTGCGGGCTTGCCACATCTCCGCGCTTCCACGGGCATGCGCCTCGTAAGACCAGGCCGCTACTGGCCCCGGCTGAGCCGTGATGAGAGTCGATGGCGCGGCCCCGCCACTCTCGTGCCCCTGCGCCACGGGGGCTCCAACCCCCAGAGCCTCTGCCAGCTCCGTCAGATGGGGGAACCCGCCGCCATGGGTTCGCCTCTCTCCCCCCTCATGCGGAGGGGCCACCACGGCGTCCGCCTCCACGGGCGCCGCAGACGGCTCCTCGACGCGAAGAGCCTCCCCAGGCGCGGGGTTGGCTTCCTCGGGCCGAGCTGCCTCGACGTGGGGCTCGACCGCGCCCTCGAGGAGCTGAGGCGGCCTTGGCCCCTCGAGGACCGGAGGCGCCTCCTCGCGCGGCTGCTGCCGGGCCTGCAGCTCCGCCTGGGTGTCGAAAAACGTAACAAAGTCCTCCACGACGTCGTTCGTCGGGCCCAGGAGCTGCGAGGACGGGTGCGGCGACGAGCTAGGCCCGATCTTGAGGGCCTTGGTTGGCGCGAGGGAAGGCGTGCTCCGCCCCCCAGAGCGACTGTGATACGAAAAGAAGCTCGGTTAGAGGCAAAAACGAAACACCAACGACAAGCAAGCGACAAGGAAAGCTTACCGCACGAAGGGGAGTTTCCGTTTTGGCCTCGAGGCCGGAGCGGGAGCTGCTCCCGGGACCTCGCCTCCCGTAGCCGCGACGGTTTCCCCTTGAGGAGCCGTCCTCGAGGCCTCGTCTCCCGCGGAGACGACGGTTTCCCCCTGGGGGGTTACCCTCGAGGCCTCCTCACCCCTCGTAGGGTCGACGGGCTCTACTTGGGGGACTTCCGCTTCCGCCCCATGGGCCGGGGCCTCCTCGACGGCGCCCGGCCGCTCGGGGACCTCGCCTCCACCCCGAGGTTCCTCGAGGGCAGCCGGTGCTGCCCCCGATGGACCCTCAGAGGAAGGCCCCGCGGTCGACGGAGGGGCCTCATCTTGGCCCTGGGTTCCCTCGGGAACAGCCGTGGCCGCCCCCGACGGACGCTCAACGGAGGGCACCGCGGTCAACGGCGGTGTCCCGAGGTCGATGACCTCCTCACCACCGCCCCCAGACGCCGCAGCGGGGGCGGGCCCACCGATGGGAAGCTCGAACGGGGACGGGCTCCTCGCCCCGCCGTCTTCGTCAGATCCATCACGGTCGGTGGAGGATTCTGGCGCGGAAAGCGGTGAGAGCCCCCGCCTCGCCCGCTCGCGGTTCTCCGCCTCGAGCTTCTGCCTCTTCCGCTCCTTCCGCTGCAATCGAGCCTCCCTCCGAGCCTTGGCCTCCTTCGCCTTCTCGGCGAGGGCGCGGTTGACGGCCTTGTCCTCGGGGACGGGAGGCTTGGAGTAGTGGCCACGCGATACGCCCTGCAAGGCACCATTCGTAAGGTCGGAAACACGAGGACAAAACCCAAAAAAGTAAAAGCAAAGATCGAGGATCACTTACGAGGCTCACATAGCCATCCTCGGGCCGCATCGGCACTGCCCAAGGGTCGTCCGGCAGTTTGTCGACGGCGCGCCGCGCCCGCTGCACGGCGGTGGCGACGGGCAATGGCTCCGCCGCCATCACCGTGCCGGTGAGGTCGGCATCGGGAGTCATCTCGTACAACGAGAGCCTCCGCCGCATAAGGGGAAGCACCCGCCGCCGGTGGAAGTTGGCGATGACCCCGCCAGCGGTGAGGCCGAGCCTCGAAAGCCGCTGGAGCGCGTCCACCAGCGGGTCGAGCTTCTTCTTCCGCGACGGCGGCGACACGCCGAAGTGCCAGTCGGGCTGCTTCTCCGTCAGTAGCAGGCCGGTGTAGGGCGGCAGATGTCCTCCGTCGTTGCGGAGGTAGAACCATCCCTTATCCCAGTCCTGGTTGTTGGAAACCATGGAGCTCGGGATATAGAGGTCTTTGCGCCCCTTCCGAACTTGGAGCACCAGGCCGCCAGCGCGAGCAGGGCGACGAACCCCCTTGGAGACGTACTCCAAGAAAAGCTCGCCGACGAAGAGGTGGCACCAAAGGTCCCAATGGGCCTCGATGCCGAGATAACCCTCGCAGATGGCGACGAAGACCGCCGCCTGCGAGATCGCGTTCGGCGAGAAGTTGTGGAGCTCCACCTTGTAGTGGAAGCACAACGCTCGCATGAACCTCCCCACCGGAACTCCAAAGCCCCGCTCATGGAAACGAGCGAAGCTGACGACGTAGCCCCTCGGCGGATCAGGCTCCGTAGCGGCCCCCGGCGAGATCCAGACGGGCGGCTCGCCGTCGACGTTGGGTGGCAGCACCCCGACCTCCACAAGGCTGTCCAAGCAATGCTTGGTGGCGTTGGACGGCTTCCATGGCGCGGGATCGGCGAACTGGGCCATGAAGGAGGAGGGAGAGCTCGGACGAAGGAAGAAGACGAAGGCGATAGCTAGGGCAAAGGGAACTGAAGGCTAAGGCGAAAACGCAAAGGGAAGCATACCCTTGGCATGGGCACTGCCGTGCTATTTATACTCCCCCCGCGGAGCTAAGCACGGCAGGACTCCAGCCTTGACGCGACAGTCCCTAGACTGACAGCCAGGCCTGCCCCGGCAGACGTAACGGCACGGGCCGCGTCAACCGCGTAATCGAGTAACTACGCCGTAAATTTCGAGGAGTCTGGCGCGGCAGACGTGCGGTCGTGTCAAACTGCGCCCGCACGCCTCACCCGAGAAAGCGCGCCCACTTCTCCCACTTCTCCCACGATCGCACGAAACCGCGAAGTTTTCGCTACGGGTCATCATGACTCGCGCAGAACGAGGGCGCATTTAAAACGACCACCCTCGAAGGAGGGACCTCGAAGCTCGAAGGCTCGAGGATGCCCCCTCGAGGGAAAGAGGTCTCGAAAGCCTCGAAAACCCGCGCGGAGCGGAACCATGAAATCACGCTCGATGGTTTCTTCCTCGAATTGAAGAAGCCATCGTGCTACTGATCAGGGGTTCGAACCTTGGGCCTACGAAGGGTTTCGACAAGGGCCTCAGATCAACCGAGTCAGGGATAATCGACGGTACCCTCGAAGCTCGAACGCTCGAGGGAGCCAGCTGATTATGTTCGAGGCCGGGCAAAGTGCCTAGATCGAGGGACCCCTCGAGGGGGAGCATCGAGCCCTCAACCTCTATCGAATGAGGTCGAGTCCCATCTAGCATACTTTGCGAAAGGCTTCTACGGGCGTGTCCTGTGACCACGAGCCTACCCCTATCGAATGGGGTATGGACGTCCGCTCGAACCACCCGTTAACAGCTCAACCAGGCACCCGTGGCTCGATCCCACCGAGGCAAGCATGGGTCGCCTCCTCCTCAGCACCCTCAAACAGGGGCTCGAGGCACGTAGAAAGCTCGAAATCCCCCCTACTTCAGGCACAGTGGACGAACCCACACTTGAGGAAGCAGCAAATGCTCTGTGCATCAGGCTGAGACCTTGAGAGAGTGTCAATCACTCTCCCAAGGCCTCGGGGGCTACACCCGCGGGTGCGCTAGCGCGCCCCCACGGACTCCCGGAACCCACGAAGAAACGAAGGCCTCGAAAGCCTCGGCGAACTCCAGCCTTCGCAGGATGAAAACCTCATCCCTGCGAAGGCTCGGGGGCTACTGTCGGGACCCTGGAAAAGGGGTACCCTAACTTGGGCCCTAAACTACTTAGCAACAAGGCCTACGACGACGTCGGCCTGGCTCTGCAGCCCGGCAAAGGCCCGTCACGACAACTCCTTCCTTGGAACCCATCCCGCTCGAGGTAGACGACCACCCTCGAGCAGGGATGTCCGTGACGATCGAGCCTAACCGAGCTCGAGGTTTACAACTACCCTCGAGCGGGGATCTCCGTCTCGTACGAGGGTCGGCTAGCTCGAGCATGCGGTCCATGCTCGAGCCCGCCACGCCGGGAACGACGCCCTCGCTCTGCGATCTACCACTTCAAGACATGATGTCGTCCCTCCACGGTCAAAAAGCGGGGAAATCGCTGCGTCATGTCACCACCCACGCCACGGAGAAGACATCGGTCAAATCCAATCGCACAGTGGACTTCTGAGCGCCACGCCGCACGGCAAACCTAACCTGGCAGTAACACTGTGCCAACCACTCCTTTGACTCCGCCCGCCTCGGATGCGCCACTACCCTCGAAAGCAACCCTCGAAGGAAGCTACCGAACCCCGACCCAGGCGGCCGTACGAAGACCTCTACCCTCGAAGCCGTGGACCGTCACTCGAGGACGTTACGTCAACTGTCGCCATGCCGTCAGCCGGAGTAGGAAGGCGCGATTCCCGCCCGCGTGGTACACGGCATGGGCAGCACAGTGCACCAAACGACGTCAGCGCCACGACCACGTCACGACACGAACGCATGTATCCGTTCCCTCCTCCTTGGTCTATAAAAGGGGGAGGGAAGCTCATGCAAAAGGGGGAAGACGAACGAGAAGAACACGAGTTCATACACACTCTAGAACGCACCCACACATCATAGCCTGGGACTTAAGGAGCTTATCTCCTTCTCCCACCTTGCTTGTAAACCCCTACTACAAGCAACACGTAACCAGGTGCATCGCACCACTGCTGGACGTACGGCCCCGTGGCCGGAACCAGGATAAAACCCTTGTCTCTCACTCTCGCCATCGGGAAAACGAGTGGTTAGCACCGCAATCACTCGTCGGTGCCGGTGCGACTAAATCAGGCACCGACAGCTTGGAAGATAACAGAAGGTACCACATGGTACTTTTGTGGCTGATTAATGCTAGAAATTGATCTAGCTGAATATTTAGCTAAGTATTTATTTTAATATAAAAATATATTTAGTTAGTACCTCCCGGTACCTTTCTTTGGGTACCTCCCGGTACCTCTTGGTACCTCCCATTTTACCACCATTGGATCTTTGGGAATTGACGGTTCTCTATTTTTCTAAGCATTGTAAAACTACTCATTCATTTTATGCTTGGGAGGAGTGAGAAGAGGCGGAAAAATTGACTTTGTCCTTACTAAAGTGGGGGGTTCAGGTTCACAAGCCAGTGGTTTAGTTTTTGCCTCTTGTGTCGAGCATCCTCTGTTCCTCTGCACATCATTAACCATTGGAGATATCATGTCCGCTGGTTTTGTTTGTCATGGCCATGGGTGCTTTACAAAAGTCACTCATCAATCTGCTAGCACCACGAGGCCGCAGACGCAGGGAGACGCCGGAGCTACTAGCGTTGCCGGCCGTTCTAGCTCACCGGCAGCCACCAGGTGGTCGGGAGTAAGGGCAAACAAAGGCGCCAAGACTAGTGTGTGGGTCTGGCTCGCCGGGGGTGTTAAAACAAAATGTTATAGTAGATCAGCAGTGTAAAACCTGTGCAAGCGTGATAAGCAAAATGTGCATCTTGCAGTGTTTGGCAAGTGGATAGCAGCGTTGGTCCCAGACTCTTAGCGGCGTAATTGTAGAACAGCAGTGTAAAACCTGTGCGGGCCGGCTGCTCTCTTTTTTTAGGACAGATTTAACAGGTTCCACATGTTTTTCCACCAACAAAATCTATAACTATTTCCCCAACGTTATATCACGCGGATCAAACGGTGAAATATGCTAGTTTTCTTTATGTTTTTTTTCCCGAAAGTATAGTTTTTTATTACTGGTAACGAGAAGCCACAAAGTTCATTACATGTCACCTTTTTTTTCTTTTACCAAATCACAAAATAGAGAAAAATATATATAGATAAACAGAAAACAATTAATTCGATTTATATATATCTGTGTAACAATAAAAATCCAGCAATTTCAAGCTGATTGATCCAGGTTCTCAAGTACCACGAGGAAACAACAAACCGCTGCATAAACAGGCACATAGTAGTATGAAATTATACACTGGTGACGGGTGGAGCAGACATGCTGTTTCCACTTGAAACAGAGAAAACCTTGCCCCCTTGGAGGCTTGTCTGTACAGCTATCAAAGCTACGATTTAAAGTTTAGGACAAAATTTGTCATCGCCTAGTCGTCATGATTTGTTCACAATTTATCGTAGTATGGAAAGAGAACAACATGACCAGAGAAGTGCTCATGATGCACACATCAGATGTTCGCCAAATTAGTAAATACAATCGGCAAACTTTATATTCCCTGTTTCTTTCACAGAAACTGAAAGCGTCATCTCGTCATAAGCCTTTTGCCCCAAAAATCATCTAGCTTGATATAGATAAATGAGATCAGGACTAGGATCAAGTGCATAGAATGTTCTACAAACAAATGAATTTTTCCTTGAGCACCCACATATTAGCTAAAATTTTGAGCTTTTTTATAATAGTCACTGTCCAAAAATAATTTTCTGAAAACGGTAATTCAAACTGAAGACATCATCACATCAAAACATCGTTCAATTGAAATTTCAGGGCACAAAATCAACAGGGTTTTGTTACAACAGCAGCACTTGGCAGATACGGTTTGCACCATTAAAATGAAGGTTGTAATGCCATTACAGCATGAATCCATGCTCCATGCTTAAAACTGTATACCTTAATTTTGTGGTTTATTAGGCCAAAAAAGTTAACTATATCCAACATTTTAGTTCCAATGTCAGTCTTGATTCATTTACCTAGTAAAACCATGAACATCATTGCCACAAATATGCCAAACTGTCCTCTGGCAATCTCAGAGGAGAGCTAGAACAGCCTGGTGAAACCCTAGACCAACTTGTTACATTATAGAGACACCCACACAACGATTGCTAAATTCATTAGGCCTAGCTAATAAACAAGAGCTGTAAAGCAATCAGAGGTGTGCAACAACCAAGACAACAGTTTCTTTGCAATATTTCAATTGCAAGACAAAAATTAATATTACTAGAGTTAAACATGCCTGCAAATTATGTAGGAATGACAATTCACGAGGTATGATCAGCACCTCCATGCCGAGACAGACACAAGCTCACCACGCTGCCAGTAGAGAGCTAGACCCATTCCACATTTCTCCACATGGAAACCCCGCACCTGCACCCGCTTCAAGAGGCAGTCAGCTTGTGCTTCCGCAAGATTGCTGAGCGGTACTGGAGCAAACCCGGCCGAAGTGAACACCGCCCGCCAAGCCATTGCCTTTTCAGCTCTTCGCCGCCCAAGTACAGCATCCACCACTCTCGGCTTGATCAGAAACCTCTCAATTTTATTGGCAGTATCCGCATCGGCGCCAGCAGCATCAAGGGAGTCAAGAAGGAACATACAGGACTGCAAGCAATTCATGAAGTGCTGCGAAAATGGGAGGTCACCACGATCACTTCCATGGTCAATAGCCATCACTACTTTCGGAGAAAGCCGTTTCACCAACTGAAGCAGCATCGGGAGTGGTGGAGTGCGTGCAGAGCAACCAACAGGGAGGCAAACTGCAACCAACTCATCAGCAGTTGAAGCGATGAGTTCTGAGGGATCAAATGTGTCGAGATTGATAGCATTGAACTCAAATGGAATGCTAAGGTCCACAGCAAATTGTGAGAGGTTATCCTGAGTAAGATGCAGCTCAAGCGGGTGGTGGGAGTCACTTGAAACGAAGGCTGTGAGCTTCAACATTGGCAGGGAGACATTCCCAGTTCCTCGGCGGTGTGCAAGCTCCTGCAAGAACGAAGCCCACTGGCCGCCAACGCCGAGGTCGAAATCAATGATGCGGATGCATGAAGCAGTTGTACAAGCGATCTCGTCGAGAAGCGCCTGGGTGGCTGTGAAATTGGCGAACTGGAGCACGGGTGAGAGGTCGGAGAAGGACTTGTAAGCGGTGAGCTTGAGGACGACGTCGAGCGGGGAGGTGATGCGGGTGGCACAGTGACTGCCTTCGGTGAGCGCGAGGAGGAGGGCCTCCTTGAAGTAGGAGGCGGAGCGGAGGAAAGACTTCCCAATGGGGGGAAGCTGCTGATTGAGCCGCGCCAATATCTCTTGTGCGCCTATTGAATTGCCGACCTCAGCCGCCCTTGCAGCCGCAGCAAGCTCATCCAGAAGCTGTTGCTGCTGCTGCTGCGCTGCCGCGGTTGTTTTCATAGCGCCCCGTGGCGGTTGCAGTGATGGCTGGAGGTGGAAAGGCGCCGTGGCATGCAGTGGTGGGAACTGGAGACCCTGCGGCGGCGGCGGCTGGAGCTGGTTTTGGAGGAGGAAGAGGTTGTCGGGCATGGAGTGGTGGCGCTTCGGCGGAGGCGGGAGATCTGGCTGGTGTTGATGGTCGGGGAAGGAGGGGAGCTGCATGAGGAAGGAGTGCGCCGGCGACGGCTGGTGCTGGTTGAGGAGTAGACTGGCCGACGGGACGCCGAGGAGCGGTGGCTTTATGTCTGCAGCGTGGTGGAAAGGCATGGTTGTCGCCGGAGGAGGCTGAAGCGCCGCCTCGGTGGTTGGGAGGAGGCCGAAAGTGGAGGTGGCCTTGCTGCTGCTGCCGCTGCTGCTGGTGAGAGACCTCGCGCCGGGGAACGACAGGTCGGAGGCGAGTGCCCCGGCCGAGGCGGCGGCGCCGCAGTGATGCTGCAGGGAGAAGCCGAGCGGCTCCGAGCCCGGGAACCCGAAGCCGGCGGCATTACCGAGGAGCTGGTGGTGGTGCTGGAGGGGCGGCTCCATTTCGCCCGGCGCGGCCATGATCCAGTTGAGGAATGTCTGCTCCTGGCCGGCCGCCGCCGCGGCGTCGCCGAGCATGGCGTCCCAGCCCTCCTCGCCGACGAGCCCCACATCCAGGGTCCCCGGTATAGGCGGCAGCTCACCGCCGGCCCACTCCTCCTTCCTCGCTCCCCCGCCTCCGCCTCCTCCGCCGCCGTGCTCGCCGGGCGCCGCCCATTTGGTGGCTTCGGCGGCGGCGGCGCTGTTCTCCGAAATCGCCGCCACGCCGGAAGACGAGTCCCCGGCGGCGCCGCCCAGGGACGAAGACAGCGTCGATGTGGAGTAGGGCGGGCTCGGGCTCCGTCTGCAGTCCAGCACCGAGGTCGGCTCCAGCAGCAGCAGGTCCCCTCCGCCTCGTCCTCCTCCTCCTCCGGCGCCTGCCTTCCCCTCCGGCCAAATCAGCGCCTCTATTGTCCCCGCCCCGTTCCCCTCGGCACGGAAGGGCGCCGCCCTCATCTACCTACTCCCGCATGCTAGAGCGCGCGCCCCAGCCGGCGAGATCTGGAGGTGGTGCGGCGCTTGCTTGTTGGCGTGAGGGTGGAGCGTTTTGCTTGCGCTGTAGCTTGGCTTGTGCTAGCGAGTACTCCACCGCCCGCTCTCTCTCTCTCTCTCTCTCTCAGCACGAGCAGCAGCAGCCGTGCTCTGGCGCTGGCGCTCTGCCTCGTGCCTTGTTTCGTCGGGTGGTGGTGGTGGTGGCTCGAGCCTCCCTTCGCCCTCGCCTTCTGCCTGCCCTTCTCCCCTTTCTCACTATGGTCCCTGGATGCGTGCAACATAAAAAAGTTGTAAAGCGTGCACCTCTCACTCTCCCAATCTTTCAGCATCAATCCCCGCCTAGACCCGCTTTCGTTTTGTTTTTTGATCTGTCCAAGTGCACATTCGGTTGTTTTTTACTCTCCTGGCACACCGAGTGTGCAACCAAACAGGCGAAAGGCCGAAAATACGGTGAAGTTCGATAAGAACTCAGGTGCTTCTAGATCATATTTGATGATTTGATCTGAACTAAGCACTGACACGCTCCGACTATCACATTAAACTAGGAAAACATTGCATAGACTTTCAAATTCAAAACGAAAGCAGCTATCTTTGAGACATTTTTTTCACATAACATATATGGGAACCAGATGTGAAGGTAGAAGAGAAACCAATACTAGCGGGAACATATATGCATGTTTTATTGAATATGATCATGATGATCATATGATTCAGATCAAATGGTGATGCATAGATATCTATATCATTGGTTAAAACATGTGCATCAGTAGGACCATACTGTATATTGTACATCACTAGAGTTTGCAATTCATATATACTTATATATGCATTCCATTAACAAGAGATGAACAAGGCTCAATAAGTCTTCATCATCTAGCATCTCCTGAAACCATTGCATGTTCACTTCTCTTCTGACAGAGCCTATAAATGAACCTGCTGACGTAGTCATACAATAAATGTGGACGCATGGAAAATATCACATTATAACAAAAAAGATATATTTAAAATAGGTCATATATAATAGTACATAAGAGCACAACAATCATGCATAAAATTGAAAATGAAAAATTGAGCAGTAAAAAGGTTAATATTAACTATATACACACAATTTAATTAAAAAATTTATTGAACTAGTGTCACCATGAAATTATTTTAGGTTTAGTCTACTTGAACCTAAGTATAAATACTATAAAGAGGGTTAGAGAAATAAATACAAGGTTTTATTGAACACTACTTAAGTATGACACTTCACATGCCTATTGAAGACGGTTGTATATTCTAGGCAATACAACCAGCAACATAGAGCCAAATCCACCAATGCAAAAATTGTATTGTAAGTTTCATAAGTCAAACTAAGATCATATTGATCACAAGCACATATCATATTGTTTGCTTTATCTTGTAACCTGCGAATTACATTGATGATAGTTATTAAATCTAGAAATCGGGTGACCAACACACTATGAAATTGACTAGCATAAATTGAAATTTAGACAAATAAATACATATGCAAAAGGGAGAATTCTAAATGTGTTAGTCTATTCAACAAATTAGGGCTTTTTTACATTCAAATGATAGCGATTCTATAGGAAGCAACAATGGGAACATACATGCAAACATCCAAAGGTCCGATAGAGAACTAATACAAATCACTTGTGTCCATAATAACCTATGACACTACTTGTGCATATATGAATTACAGTAAGATTAGTCCCCAACAAATATGGTTGTATAACAAGAAGCTCCGTCTTTAACATCATGCATCTACTTCGTCAGATATCCCATTGCCATTCATTGAAACCTGTGGTTAGTAATATCATGCATATTGTTAGTCATATCTACTAAAACAAATTATTGTGACCTTTCAAAATTGGAAATAGAAATGTGTCGGGCACCTACAAAAGGGGTACCCCAATCTAGGCCCAAAACTACTTGGCGTCAAGGCCCACAACGACATCAACCAGGCACCACAGCCCAGCAAAAGCCTGCCATCGCTACTTCGGCGCCCATCCAGCTCGAGGCAAGCGACCACCCTCTAGCGGATGTTTTCCGTCTCGATCGAGGCTCGGCGGCCTCGAGGACGACCCCTACCCTCGAGGGGGTGTTTTCCGTCTCGTTCGAGGGTCGGCGAGCTCGAGCTTGCCATCCAAGCTCGAGCCCGCCTCGACGGGAACAGCGCCCAACGCGCCGCGATTCGTTAGAGTCGTTGAGGCGCGGTCAAAAAGCAGGCTCACTGCCCCACGCCATCACCTACTCTCCGGAGAGGACATCGGTCAAATCCGCTCGCGACAGTGAACTCTGAGCGCCATACTACGCGCCAGACCTAACCCTGCCAGCAGCACTGTGCCAACCACTCCTTTGACCTTACCCCCCTACGGATGCACAGCCACCCTCGAGGGCAGCCTCGAAGGAGACCATGGAACGCCGTACGCAAGACACCACCCTCGACGCCGTGAACTGTCACGAGAAGGAAGGACGATACGTCAGCCCCTGCCATGTCGTCAGCAGAGTTGGAAGGCGCGATTCCCGCTCACACAGTGCGCGGCATGGACGAACAGTGCACGCAACGACAAACACATGTACTCGCACCCCGCCCCCTTGGTCTATAAAAGGGGGAGGGAAGCCCATGCAAAGGGCAAGCAACAAGACACGCAGAGAACACAAGTCTCAAACACACACAGACCATAACCAGGGACCTAGGAGCTCATCTCCTTCTCCCACCTTGCTTGTAAACCCCTACCACGAGCAACACGCAACCCGGTGCATCGCACCACTGCTGGACGTACGGCCCCGTGGCCGGAACCAGGATAAAACCCCGTCTCTCACTCTCGCCATCAGGGAAACGAGTGGTTAGCACCGCAATCACTTGTTGGTGCCGGTGCGACCAAATCAGGCACCGACAAAATGATTGTTCATATGAAATAGAAATATTTGAAGCAACATATGATATTTAAAATGCTTGAATGATGGCATATTCTATAATTGAAACAACAACATATGAAATACATAATTTCACAAATTCTAGTTTACAACAAGTCATATAACAACAAATTTGGAATAGAATTATAGCATATCAAATTACATGTCAGCAACATATAGGAGTTACAGTTCATTAGATTGTTTAATGACAACATGCCATCATTGTTATTATCATATCCAATAAACAGAAAACCCCCTGGTAGAGTAGATAGAGATAAAAGTAAAATCTCTGCACAAATACATGTTCTTTTTTCCTCAAATATATATATGATGCAAAAGGGAGATATAGATTTAGTAAGCATCTTATCTAAAATGCATGGTATATCAGGTCATTAAGCATGGATAAAAAGAGTAGGGAACATAGATGCATGTGATTCATAATATCTTTAAGTACAATTATAGCAGAAAAAAATATTTCCAAAATGAGAAAATGTTATTCTTATGCAACTAATAAAGCAATGACATTACATCTGCATGAGTTATACTATTTCAAATATAGTGGATGTCTGGAATGCAAATATGCATTACCATGGAAGATGTGCTTTACTTCTAGTCGAATATATAAGGTACTCACATGAAGAAATTACAAATGATAGTGCATGCAACTAACTTGATATTATACTCGTACTAAAATTATAGTAAATACAATGAAAATTAATAGTGCAAAATGTAATGTGATTGTGTTATTAGATTGCTTATGTAATTTGACTAATATTGATCTTTTAAAATTCCAAAGGGTCATTCACACGAATATATTAGGCTACAATACAAATATGGTTAGTCATATCTACCACAAAAAAAAATATTTACTATGACCTTTCAAAATTGGAAATAGAAACGATTATTCATATGAAATAGAAATACTTGAAGCAACTTATGATAATTAAAATGCTTGAATGATGTCATGTTCTACAATTGAAACAACAACATAGGAAATACATAATTTAACAAATTATAGTTTGAATGCACAAGCCTACAACAAACTATATAACAACAAATTTGGAATAGAACTATAGCATATCAAATTACATGGCAGCAACATACAAGTTACAATTCATTAGATTGTTTAATAACAATACATCATCATTGTTATTATCATATGCAATAAACAAAACCCCACGCTTTAGTAGATAGAGACAAAAGATAAAATATGTGCACAAATGCAAGCTCTTTTTCCCTTAAATATATGATGCAAAAGGAAGATGCATATTTAGTAAGCATCTTATGTAAAATACATGATATATCATGCATGTCATTAACACATGGATAAAGAAATATGGAATATAGATGTATGTGATTCATAATCTCTTTAAGAACAGTTATACCAGAAAATGTTATTCTTATCCAACTAATAAAGACATGTAGCAGAACAAATGTTTCTTTATGTTACAATTGCATGAATTATAAGATTTCAAATGTAGTTGATGTCTTGAATGAAAATATACATGATCTTGGAAGATGTACTTTACTTCTATTTAGACAGATAATGTACTCACACGAAGAAATTACAAATGATAGTGCATGCAACTAACCTGATATTATACATATACTAAAACGATAGTAAATACAATGAAAAATAATAGTGCAAAATGTCATGTGATCGTGTTATTATCTTGCTTATGTAATTTGAATAATATTGATCTTTTAAAATTTCAGAGGGTCGTTGATAGTGTAGCATTGTCCCGAAGTTAAGTATACTAACCCATACTAACCTTTGGGAGATGCTAACAAATGCATCCGTGAAACTAAATCAGATGGTCCAAAAAATAAGAACTTGCGTGGTACTGTTACAAATCAAGGTAAATGTAATAAAATTAAATTAATTGATTTATTTCAATAACAAAAAAATGGTCATAACTGGCCAAATCGTAGTAAAGTTGTCGGATTGAATGATAAAAGGAAAAAAAAAACCAAATCATCAGAAACTGTTGCACCTTCACCAATCAGTGAATCCATTGAAATTGCACTAGACAAATTGGAACTAGGCGTCCCTCCAAAATATCGAGAATCACATTTCCCATTTAAACCCTAGAAATCCATAGAAAAAGTTTTTGCAAACCATACTAGTAAAAATAATTAATCAATTACTGACTATTAAACCATATATGAGCAGCTAAAGTACATGACAAAATCCTAACGCATATAGGTGTCGCAAACAACTCCATGGAATTGACCCATGGGTGTATCACGCGCCAGCAAAATCTCACTCCAAAATGTTTTAAATAAATCTCACACCAAAAATAAATCTATCAGGGACAAAACATCAAGGACAAAATTATATTGATATGGATCTTAAAAAAGTCATAGATTGAGAAATGGGGAAGTGGCCAACCTAGGATCACCTCTTACTTTGACCCCAATGACATGATGAATTGAAGAGATCTGAAAATCATCGCCTTTGACTCATGTGGCTGGATTGTTATTGAAAAGCACAAAAAAAATTGAAACCATGCCAGAGTCATGATGGATCAACCAACATATATGACATGCGCATACGATCGAATGTGCAAAAAATCAGGTGCCGAGGACAAACTAAACACTTCAATGTCATGTAGCTTTTCTTTTGTTTTATCTACCTTGCACCGTTATCTCCATCTATACACCCCCCTTTGCCGCACGTGGGATGGGAGGGGTTATCTTATGTGGTATGATTTTCTCGTGAAATAAAATTGTTGGACCTCATACATGTCCAGTGATCCCGTGATCATTTTTACGGTAAGTTGTCCCATTTGGTTGCGTTGCGCATGTCAGCAGTACCACACTAATTTTGGTATCAAAGGCTGGGGACCAAGGACATTCTCAGTGAAAGTTTTATTTCTTGTAAATGAGATGTCGGATAACCAAATGTAGCGATGGTTGAGGGTACGAAAACAGAGAGAAAATAAGGTTCGTTAATGAAACCTGGTTCGCATGGTTTTCCAATACAATCAAACTCTTGTGTGCATTAATTGAGGACATGGTCTTATTTCAGCTTATCCTTGTCCAATTAAATGCTTCCACATCATTTACGAATTAATTCCTATTGGTGAAACAAAAAAATGAACATGCAGTGTACTACTTCGTTTGACATCATAGGAGTATTGTGGAAGTATTAGAGATAAATAATTTAATTTCTTTAAAGAACTATAATATCCATTGCCATCCTTCAGCCAATCAACACCTCAGAAACTATATAACATTTGATGTGGCGATGTTGGACTCCAGGATTGGCGAAAAGAGAAAATGCAAAAGTTTCTTCGCTCGGTTATTTCTTTTTATTATTTATTTTCTCGTTTCTGAGCTCTGGATAAGTTGATGATGATGTCGTCTGCACCATTGGATGCAGTTACAAGTATATTTTTTTCTAACACTTGAATAATTAAGAAGATGCTAAGGAGGGTAATTTGGACTATCTAGCACCAAAGTATTCAACTCAACGATGTTTCGTTCTTACCGCGAGTTGTGGCCGTCAGAGCATCTCCAATACCCAAAATGGGTTACTAAAATCTTGTTTTGGAAATTAATAGAAAAACTATTGCTCCAATAGTGCCCTAAATTAGTGAGCACGAGAGGAGCTCCGAAGAGAATGGCCATTTTGGTGGCGTGGCTTGAGGCTTCTCGGGACTAATAGGAGGCCAAAACCCCTTATAACCATTTCTGGGATATCCCTAATCTACCCGCCGGCTCGTACCTAGTGACAATCTAATGAGCCCGCCAGCACTTGTCGCCGTCGACGCGATGCGCGGCCTCTTTCCCCCACCGGACGACGTCTCTCCTCTCCTCTCCTCATACGCCTAGTCACGCCCGGCGTATGACTAGGCTACAGGGCGTCAGGGGCCACCCCACCCCACCACCCTTCTCAGGTGTCGTTGACAGCCGAAAGGGCCCTTGCGTAATCGCGTGTAGTAGTTGGCGTCGCGGCCTCGCACGCGGGCGACCGCCTCTCCGTGCCACGCCGTGTGCGTCCGTCGCCGATGGTCACTCGCCGACACCAGAGGCCGGCGTGTTCCACCGGCACGGATACGGGCGCATGGTCCCCGATCCCCATCATGAACGCCACGACGTGCAAGCATGCAGCAAGCTACTACTCCTGGTACGTACGCCGCGCTGCGGGGCTGGGTTGGCATTGGAGCGTGCGTGGCCGTGGCGTGCAATGGTGGCCTGTAGCAGCAGGTCCGTCCGTGGTGGAACCATGGTGGGGCGCTCTGGCTCTGCTCGCCGTGCCCTGCGACCTGCGTCGTCATTGTCCCTGCCCGCACGGAAGCTCCCGGCCCGGTTCGTGGTGTGGGTGGGATTACTGCTTCGGGTATTTCGATGATGAGTATGACCCAACCAAGGAGTGTTTCGTCATCAACTACGAACAACTCAGCGAGGGGTCGACGCCCGACGACGACAGCAGGGGTGACAACCAGGGGGACAACGATGGCATAGATCCGATAGGCGCGCAGCCATCGGACCCATCAGATCACTCTCCTTCCGAGGACGAGCGGGACCCGCGCCACCTGCCACGAGCTAGTGGTGACGTCTCGCCACCAGCGCGCTCCGACCGCGAGCCGGCCAAGCAAGGCGACGAACGCGGCACGGACGCCCGACACGCAGGACGAGTGGCTCAGGCCCGCATCCTTGCTGAGGGCAGAGATGACGAGCTCGCTCCCAGGACAAGCCAGAAGCTCATCGCGGCGGCCGCGCTGCTCCGAGCCATGCCGGAGGCAGCGACCCCCGAAGGGCGGAAACTACACCTCGAGGCTCAAAAGCTGGTCGAGCACGCTGCCCGACAGCATGCCGAGAGCTCAGCCTCCCGCCTTCGGCGCTCCTCAGCCTCGAAGGGCGAACGAGGAGGGGAATCCTCGGTACGCTCACCCCGGCCCAACGGCAGGGCGCGAGCACAATCCCGGGGCAACTCCCGCCGCGACACGGCGCGACGCCACGCCAGCGAACCACATGCGCTCGAAGCACGAACGCTTCAAGCAAGGGAACCCGCGAGGTCACGCCTCCGGGACACCCGTGGCACAGACGATGATGGCGACGCTCGCAATACCCTGAACGAAATCAGGCGGCGAGAGGGAGACCGGACCCACCAGCGCGGGCGCACCGACGTTGGGCGGAACCGGGATGCGGCCCCAGAGCCAACAGGCACGCGGGTGTTCAGCTATAACATCCGCACCGCCCCGATTCCCCCTCGTTTCCGACAGCCTACCACCATCACCAAGTACTCTGGGGAAACGGACCCCAGGGTATGGCTCAATGACTACCGCCTAGCGTGCCAGCTCGGCGGCGCCACAGACGACGCCATGATCATCCGCAATCTGCCACTCCACCTGGCAGATTCCGCGCGGACATGGCTCGAGCACCTGCCCCCAAACCGGATCCGCGGCTGGGACGACCTGGTCGAGACCTTCGTGGGAAATTTCCAGGGCACCTACGTGCGCCCTGGAAACACATGGGACCTTCGGGGGTGCAGGCAGAAACCTGGCGAGTCGTTGAGGGATTTCATCCGGCGCTTCTCCAAGCGCTGCACCGAACTTCCCAACATCACCGATCACCAAATCATCCACTCTTTCCTTGAAAGCACCACCTGCTATAGCCTGGTGTGCAAGTTGGGGAGGAGCCCACCCCCCGACGCAAACCGGCTATTCGAGATAGCCTCGAAATACGCGTCGGGGGAAGAGGCGGCCAACGCCATCTTCAACGACAAAAAGGGGAAACGCCCCGAGGAAGCGTCCGCGGAGGACGACAAGGCGAAAGGTCCCTCGAAGAAACGGAAGCACGGCAAGAAAGGAAAGAAGCCCCGTGCACCCCGTGGAGCGGGCGACGTCGAAGACGAGGCCCTTGCGGTCGACCCTAACCACAAGGGACCTCGAGGTCCTCCACGTGGTGGGGGCGTTTTCGACGACCTCCTCAAGAAGCCGTGCCCTTACCACAAGACCGCAGTCGCTCACACCCTCGAACAGTGTGAGATGCTGCGGAAGTTCTACAACCGCATCCCTCGAAAGGATGGCGGTCCGCCCAAGGATGGTGGCGCCAAGGATGACGACGGATACCCCGAGGTGGAACACGTGTTCTTCATCACGGGAGGTCCTGCGGCCAACTTGAAGCCTCGACAGCGGAGGAGGGAACGCAGAGAGGTTATGCTGGTCCGCCCAGCGACCCCCTCGTACCTCGACTGGTCATCGGAGACCATCTCGTTCGGTCGCGAAGACCATCCCGACCATATCCCGAACCCCGGGCAGTATCCTCTCGTCGTCGACCCCGTCATCGGCAACACGCGCTTCTCCAAGGTGCTCATGGATGGCGGCAGCAGCCTCAACATCCTGTACGCTCCAACTTTGGAGCTTATGGGGATAAGCACCAACGAGCTGCGGCCCAACAAGTCCTCCTTCCATGGGGTCGCGCCCGGAAAGCGCGTCCAAACCCTCGGGCAGATCGACCTGCCCGTCTGCTTCGGAACCCCGGCAAACTTCCGCAAGGAAGTGCTCACCTTCGAGGTCGTGGGCTTCAAGGGAGCCTACCACACCATCTTGGGAAGGCCAGCTACGCCAAGTTCATGGCCATCCCCAACTACACCTACCTCAAGATGAAGATGTCAGGGCCTCACGGAGTCATCATGGTCGGCCCGACGGTCGAGCACGCCTACGTGTGCGACATCGAGAGCATCGAGCTCGCGGAGGCTCTCGCCCTCGATGAGACCCTCGTGGCGGATCTGGAAGCGATCGTCAACACGCTCCCTGATGCCAACGAACGGCAGCAGGGGAGCTTCGCGCCCGCTGAGGACACCAAGGCAGTTCCCCTCGACCCCGACAGCCCCGATGGCAAGGTGTTGAGGATCAGCTCTTCCCTCAGCGACAAATAGGAAGTAGTGCTCGTCGACTGTCTCCGCGCTCACGCAGACATCTTCGCGTGGAGCCCCTCGGACATGCCAGGCATTCCGAGGGAGGTCGCCGAGCACTCTCTTGATATCCGCCCCCATTCCAAGCCGGTCAAGCAACGTCTCCGCCGTTTCGACGAAGTGAAACGGCGGGAGATCGGTGAGGAAATACGCAAACTTTTGGAGGCCGGATTCATCAAGGAAGTGTTTTATCCCGAGTGGCTAG
Source organism: Digitaria exilis (assembly GCA_015342445.1). Taxonomy (NCBI): domain Eukaryota; kingdom Viridiplantae; phylum Streptophyta; class Magnoliopsida; order Poales; family Poaceae; genus Digitaria; species Digitaria exilis. The sequence continues at coordinate 65,883 of JACEFO010002050.1, forward strand.
CAAATCCTGTACTAGTGAAAAAGAAAAGTGGGAAGTGGAGGATGTGTGTAGATTACACCAGCTTGAATAAAGCGTGCCCAAAAGCCCCATTTCCTTTACCACGTATAGACCAAATTGTGGATTCCACGACGGGATGCGAACTTTTATGTTTCCTTGATGCCTACTCCGGCTACCATCGGATTAAGATGAAGGAGTCCGACCAGCTCGCGACTTCCTTTATCACCCCTTTCGGCATGTACTGCTACGTTACGATGCCCTTCGGCCTTCGAAACGCCGGGGCCACGTATCAATGGTGTATGCTCCGCGTCTTTGGGGATCATATAGGTCGTACCGTAGAAGCGTATGTCGACGACATTGTCGTAAAAACCAGGAAGGCGGACGACCTGGTACGCGACCTCGAGGTCGTGTTCAGCTGCCTCAGGGCGCACGGAGTAAGACTCAACCCCGAAAAGTGCGTCTTCGGTGTGCCTCGAGGAATGCTCTTGGGTTTCATTGTCTCTGAACGAGGCATCGAGCCCAACCCCGAGAAGGTCACGGCCATCCAACAGATGGAACCGATCCGCGATCTAAAGGGCGTGCAGAGGGTAATGGGATGCCTAGCGTCCCTGAGCCGCTTCATCTCTCGTCTCGGAGAGAAGGGGTTGCCTCTGTATCGACTTTTGAGGAAGTCAGAGCACTTCACCTGGACCGCGGAGGCTCAGGAAGCTCTCGACCGACTCAAAACAGCGTTAACGAACACGCCGATCCTTACCTCACCAAAAGAGGGCGAACCTCTCCTCCTCTATGTCGCAGCAACGACTCAAGTCGTCAGCGCGGTCATAGCAGTAGAAAGGACCGAGGAAGGACATTCTCTACCGGTCCAACGACCGGCGTACTACATCAGCGAGGTCCTGTCTGAGACCAAGACGAGGTATCCCCACATCCAGAAGCTGATCTACGCCATCGTGTTGGCTCGACGCAAGCTGCGCCACTATTTCGAGGCTCACCCGGTGACCGTCGTGTCATCCTTTCCGCTGGGAGAAATCATCCAGAACCGCGAGGTCTCTGGGCGAATCTCGAAATGGTCGACAGAACTAATGGGGGAGACCCTCGCTTACGCGCCGAGAAAAGCCATCAAGTCCCAGACTTTGGCTGACTTCGTAGCCGAGTGGACCGACACCCAGCTCCCCGCCTCGAAGTCCAGCCTCGACTGCTGGGAAATGTACTTCGATGGGTCGGTGATGAAGACCGGCGCCGGCGCCGGCCTACTCTTCATCTCACCCCGCGGGGAGCACCTTCGATATGTCGTGCGACTCAACTTTCCCGCGTCCAACAACATGACGGAGTATGAAGCGCTTCTTGCCGGCTTGAAAATCGCACTCGAGCTCGGCATTAAGCGCCTCGACATTCGCGGCGACTCACAACTGGTCGTCGATCAGGTGATGAAGGAATCGAGCTGCCATGACGAAAAAATGGCGGCGTACTGCCAGGCGGTGCGCAAGCTCGAAGACAAGTTCGATGGCCTCGAGCTCCACCACATCGCACGAAGGTACAACGAGGAAGCCGATGAGTTGGCGAAGATCGCGTCGGGGCGAGCCACCGTTCCCCCGAACGTCTTTGCCAAGGACATCGACGTACCCTCGATCACCCTCGCCGCCTCGACCCAAGCCTCGACCGCACCCGACGCTCAAACGTCCGCCCTCGACCCCACGAGCGCGGAGCTCTTGGCGGACGAGGACGAGCCTATGGGATACGAAGCCTGCTCGGGAGATGAGGATGAGGCGGAGGCGATGGAAATTGACGAGGTTTCGGCACCTCGAGATTGGCGGAGCCCGTACCTCAACTGGCTCGACGGACGCGTCTTGCCTAACGATCGAACGGAGGCAAGGCGCGTAGCAAGGAGAGCTAAACGATTCCTCATCATCGAGGGGGAACTGTACCGACGGGGGGCCTCGGGGGTCTTGCAACGCTGCATCCCGATACCCGAAGGAAAAGAGCTTATCCTCGACATTCACGTAGGCGTGTGCGGACATCACGCCGCCCCACGCACGCTCGTGGGTAATGCCTTTCGACAAGGTTTTTACTGGCCCACTGCCGTGGCCGACGCCACGGAAGTGGTACGAACCTGCGAAGGGTGCTAGTTCGACGCGCGCAAGACGCACCTACCCGCTCAAGCGCTGCAAACCATCCCCATTACGTGGCCTTTTGCCGTATGGGGCCTCGACCTTGTCGGACCAATGGCAAAAGCGCCCGGGGGCTTCACGCACCTGCTGGTGGCGATCGACAAATTCTCCAAATGGATCGAGGCTCGACCCATCAGTAGGATCAAGTCTGAGCAGGCGGTGCTCTTCTTCACCGATATAATCCACCGCTTCGGGGTTCCCAACTCTATCATCACTGACAACGGCACTCAGTTCACAGGAAAGAAGTTCTTAAAGTTCTGCGATGATTTCCACATCCGAGTGGATTGGTCAGCGGTGGCTCACCCACAGACGAACGGCCAAGTAGAACGTGCCAATGGCATGATTCTACAAGGCCTAAAGCCCAGAATTCACAACAAACTGAAGAAGTTTGGACACAAGTGGGTGCAAGAGCTACCATCGGTGATTTGGAGTCTGAGAACGACCCCAAGCAGAGCAACAGGGTTCTCCCCATACTTCCTCGTCTTCGGGGCAGAGGCCATCCTCCCTACGGATCTGGAGTATGGGTCCCCTAGGCTCCGAGCGTACCAAGAGCAGCGAAATTGCCAGGCTCGAGTGGACTCGCTCGACCAAGTCGACGAGGCTCGAGACGTGCCTATACTCCACTCGGCGAGGTACCAGCAGAGCCTGCGGCGACGACAAGCTCGAAGGATCCGGCACCGAGACCTCTGCAAAGGAGATCTCGTGTTGAGGCTTCGACAGGACAACCGAGGGCGGCACAAGCTCTCACCCCCGTGGGAAGGACCGTACATCATCGCCGAAGTTCTCAAGCCCGGAACGTACAAGCTAGCTGACGAGAACGGGCAGATCCTCACGAACGCCTGGAATATCCAACAACTACGTCCCTTCTATCCCTAGAGTGGCCCCGCGGCCCTCGAAATCTTTGTACATACTCTAGATTTGTGCAAGTCTTTTTTAATCAAGTGTCGATATTTTTACCCCCACAGTTTGGAAGAAAATAAAACGAGCTTTTATTCCTTTCGGGCTTCGAGGCAGGTTTGGCTCTATCCTCGGTAGAGCCATCCCTCCCTCGGGGGCTACATGGGGGCTAACCCTCGAAAAAATCGTCGCTTTTCAAAATTTCCTTTGCGAAACCTCGAAGGAGACACGCTAGGCATGAAACGGACAAGGGCAGGGTCGTCTGAGCCGAGTGTCCGCCTACGCCTCGAGGCTACGGCAACACCTCACTTCCCTCCGCCTAAGTCATTCACGTACGAACGATCCTAGCGACGCTTTCCTCTCGAGGCACAAGCATCGGACTAATGCACGTCGCAAAGACGTCGCATAAAAAAGCAAAACATCACGTTTAAAGCAAAATAAACAATGTTCAGTAAGATACGAGCGAATCAGTCTTACATTAAAAATGTCTAAAAACTCTAAACTACTTCTTTACAATCGGGCTCGATGGCCCAAGATTTTCAGGGATCACCCCCGCCGCCAAGGTCGTCCCAGCCGCCGCCGTCCTCGCCAGGGAAGAGGACGCCCTTGAAGTGGCCGGCAAGCACCCGCGCCGTTCCATCGGCAGCAGCATCGGCCTCGTCCATCGCCGCCACCGCCTCCTCGTTGTTGAGGTCGTCGGCGACGGCGTACCCAGCGGCAAGCTTCGAGAGGTCTGCTTGATAGTGGGTCGTAACCACTCCAAGCGCCTTCCGAACTCCAAGCAGAAGGGCCTCCTTCACGCGCGAAGTGAAGTGGCCCCCAAGCGCTCGAAGGCGACTAGCGAGGGAGCTCCCGGACTGCAAGCCGGGACCAGCAATCTCGTTGCAAGCGGCCGAGGCTGCCTGCACCAGCTCGTCGAGCTCGCGCTGGGTCTCCGTCTGCGCCACCAGCACGGCCTCCTTCGATTCGGTCTCGGCCCGAAGCGCCTGCTTCAATGCTGCACCAACAAAGTCAGCTAAAAAGCAACGAAACGAAAGGATCAGGGCTCGAGCCAAATCAGCTTACCCTCGACCTGTCCCTGAGCAGCCTCGAGAGCCTCCTCCGCCTCTCGGGCCCGCTGCTCCGCCTCTCGAGCCTGCCGCTCCGCCGTGGCCCGAGCAGTTTGCTCCCGCTCGAGCTGGTCTCGAGCCTCGACCGCGAGACGCCGCTCCTCCTCGACCGCCAGCTCCGCCGCGCGACGCGCGGCCCGCTCGTTCTCCAGCCAGTCACTGCGGTTCGCGAGCTGCTCGCGAAGAGCGCTGACCGAGCCTTCGAGGCGGGCGATGACCTCGCCCTTCTCCCGACCCTGGGCAAGGGCCTGGTCCCGAGCACCTCGAAGGTCGTCCAGCTGGCGCTCTCTAGCCTCGAGCGCCCCCGACAAACGGCGGAGCTCCAACAACAGCTCCGCGATCTGGTCGTTCTTCGCGAACGCCTGTTGGCGGAGCTCCTGCGAAAAAAGAGCTAAGCCTCCTTTGAAAAAATAGGGCATGGCAAAAACGCTACTTACACCGAAACGAACCTTGTGGACCTTGCCGGCCTCGTCGTGAAGACGGAGGATATCCTACAGCGCCCTGCGAACATCCAAGCCGTGTGACGACTGGACCTCCCACAGAGTCTCCTCCGCCACGGCTTCGTCGACGAACCGCTGGGGAAGCACGCTGCGGGCTTGCCACATCTCCGCGCTTCCACGGGCATGCGCCTCGTAGGACCAGGCCGCCACTGGCCCCGGCTGAGCCGTGATGAGAGTCGATGGCGCGGCCCCGCCACTCTCGCGCCCCCGCGTCACGGGGGCTCCAACCCCCAGAGCCTCCGCCAGCTCCTTCAGGTGGGGGAACACGCCGCCATGGGTTCGTCCCTCTCCCCCCTCATGCGGGGGGACCTCCGCGGCGTCCGCCTCCACGGACGCCGCAGACGGTTCCTCGACGCGAAAAACCTCCCCAGGCGCGGGGTTGGCCTCCTCGGGCCGAGCTGCCTCGGCGTGGGGCTCGACCGCGCCCTCGAGGAGCTGAGGCGGCCTCGGCTCCTCGAGGACCGGGGGCGCCTCCTCGCGCGGCTGCTGCCCGGCCTGCAGCTCCGCCTGAGTGTCGAAAAGCGTAACGAAGTCCTGCACGGCTTCGTTCGTCGGGCCCAGGAGCTGCGAGGACGGGTGCGGCGACGAGCTAGGCCCGATCTTGAGGGCCTTGGTTGGCGCGAGGGAAGGCGTGCTCCGCCCCCCAGATCGACTGCGACACGAAAAGAGCTCGGTAAGAGACAAAAACGAAACGCCAACGTCAAGCAAGCAACAAAGAAAACTTACCGCACGAAGGGGAGTTTCCGCTTTGGCCTCGAGGCCGGAACGGGAGCTGCCCCCGGGGCCTCGTCTCCCGCGGAGACGATGGTTTCCCCTTGAGGAGCCATCCTCGAAGCCTCGTCTCCCGCGGAGACGACGGTTTCCCTTTGAGGGGTCGCCCTCGAGGCCTCCTCGCCCCTCGTAGAGTCGACGGGCTCTACTTGGGGGACCTCCGCTTCTGGCCCATGGGTCGGGGCCTCCTCGACGGCGCTCGACCGCTCGGGGGCCCCGCCTCCACCCTGAGGTTCCTCGAGGGCAGCCGGTGCTGTCCCCGACGGACCCTCAGAGGTAGGCCCCGCGGTCGACGGAGGGGCCTCGCCTCGGCCCTGGGCTTCCTCGGAAACAGCCATGGCCGCCCCCGACGGACGCTCGGTGGAGGGCACCACGGTCGACGGCGGTGTCCCGAGGTCGACGACCTCTTCGCCACCACCCCCAGACGCCGCAGCGGGGGCGGGCCCACCGATGCGAAGCTCGAACGGAGATGGGCTCCTCGCCCCGCCGTCTCCATCAGATCCATCGGGATCGGTGGAAGATTCCGGCGTGGGGAGCGGCGAGAGCCCCCGCTTCGCCCGTTCGCGGTTCTCCGCCTCGAGCTTCTTCCTCTTGCGGTCCTTCCGCTGCCGCCGAGCCTCCCTCTGGGCCTTGGCCTCCTTCGCCTTCTCGGCGAGGGCGCGGTTGACAGCCTTGTCCTCAGGGACAGGGGGCTTGGAGTAATGGCCACGCGATACGCCCTGCGAGGCACCATTCGCAAGGTCAGAAACACAAGAAGAAAACAAAAAATCAAAAACGAAGATCGAAGGTCACTTACGAGGCTCATGTAGCCATCCTCGGGCCGCATCGGTACCACCCACGGGTCGTCTGGCAGTTTGTCGACGGCGCGCCGCGCCCGCTGCACGGCGGTGGCAACGGGCAATGGCTCCGCCGCCATCACCGTGCCGGTGAGGTCGGCGTCGGGATTCATCTTGTGCAACAGGAGCCTCCGTCGCATAAGGGGAAGCACCCGCCGCCGGTGGAAGTTGGCGATGACCCCACCAGCGGTGAGGCCGAGCCTCGAAAGCCGTTGGAGCGCCTCGACCAGCGGGTCGAGCTTCTTCTTCCGCGACGGCGGCGACACACCGAAGTGCCAGTCGTCCTGCTTCTGCGTCAACAGCAGGCCAGTGTAGGGCGGCAGATGTCCTCCGTCGTTCCGGAGGTAAAACCATCCCTTGTCCCATTCTTGGTTATTGGAAACCATGGAACTCGGGATGTAGAGATCCTTGCGGCTCCTCCGGACTTGGAGCACCAGGCCACCGGCGCGAACGGGGCGACGAACCCCCTTGGAGACGCTCTCCGAGAAGAGCTCGCCGATGAAGAGATGGCACCAAAGGTCCCAATGGGCCTCGATGCCCAGATAGCCCTCGCAGACGGCGACGAACACCGCCGCCTGCGAGATCGCGTTGGGCGAGAAGTTGTGCAGCTCCACCTTGTAGTGGAAGCACAGCGCTCGCATAAACCTCCCCACCGGAACGCCGAAGCCCCGCTCATGAAAACGAGCGAAGCTGACGACGTAGCCCGCCGGCGGGTCAGGCTCCGTAGCGGCCCCCGGCGAGATCCAGACAGGCGGCTCACCGTCAACGTTGGGCGGCAGCACCCCGACCTCCACAAGGCTGTCCAAGCAATGCTTGGTGGCGTTGGACGGCTTCCATGGCACGGGATCGACGAACTGGGCCATGGCGGAGGGGAGAGCTCGGACGAAGGAAGAAGACGAAGGCGAAAGCTGAGGGCAAAGGGAGCTGAAGGCAAGGGCTGGAATGCTAAGGGAAGCGTACCCTTGGCATGGGTGCTACCGCGCTATTTATACTCCTCTCGTGGAGCAAGGCGCGGCAGCACTCCGGCCTTGACACGACAGCCCCTAGGCTGACAGCCAGGCCTGCCCCGGGAGACGTAACGGCACGGACCGCGTCAACCGCGCAATCGAGTAACTGCGCCGTAAATTTCGAGGAGTCTGGCGCGGCGGATCGTGCGGTCGTGTAAAACTGCGCCCGCACGCCTCGCCTGAGAAAGCGCGCCCACTTCTCCCACGATCCCACGATCGCACGAAACCGCGAAGTTTTCGCTATGGGCCATCATGACTCGCGCAGAACGAGGGCGCATTCAAGACGCCTACCCTCGAAGAAGGGACCTCGAAGCTCAAAGGCGGGCACCCATTCGAGGGAAAGAGGTCTCGAAAGCCTCGATACCCCGCGCGGAGCGGGACCGTGGAATAACGCTCGATGCTTCCTCCTCGAATTGAAGGAGCCATTGCGCTACTGATCAGCGGTTCGAACCTTGGGCCTACGAAGGGTTTCGACAAGGGCCTCAGATCAACCGAGTCAGGGATAATCGACGGTACCCTCGAAGCTCGAACGCTCGAGGAAACCAACCGATTATGTTCGAGGCCAGGCAGAGTGCCTAGATCGAGGGACCCCTCGAGGGGGAGCATCGAGCCCTCGACCTCTATCGAATGAGGTCGAGTCCCGTCTAGCATACTTTATGCGAAAGGCTTCAACGGGCGTGTCCTATGACCACGAGCCTACCCCTATCGAATGGGGCATGGACGTCCGCTCGAACCACCCGTTACCAGCTCAACCAGGCATCCATGGCTCGATCCCATCGAGGGAAGCACGGGTCGCCTCCTCCTCAGCACCCTCGAACAGGGAGCGCGAGGCACGAAGAAAGCTCGAAATCCCCCCTACCTCAGGCGCGGTGGACGAACCCACACCTGAGGAAGCAGTAAATGCTCTGCACATCAGGTTGAGACCTTGGGAGAGTGTCAACCACCCTCCCAAGGCCTCGGGGACTACACCCGCGGGTGCGCTAGCGCCCCCACGGATTCTCGGAACTCACAAAGATATGAAGGCCTCGGAAGCCTCGACGAACACCAACCTTCGCAGGATGAAAACCTCATCCCTGCGAAGGCTCGGGGGCTACTGTCGGGCACCTACAAAAGGGGTACCCCAATCTAGGCCCAAAACTACTTGGCGTCAAGGCCCACAACGACATCAACCAGGCACCACAGCCCAGCAAAAGCCTGCCATCGCTATAAGTCTTCGGCGCCCATCCAGCTCGAGGCAAGCGACCACCCTCTAGCGGATGTTTTCCGTCTCGATCGAGGCTCGGCGGCCTCGAGGACGACCCCTACCCTCGAGGGGGTGTTTTCCGTCTCGTTCGAGGGTCGGCGAGGTCGAGCTTGCCATCCAAGCTCGAGCCCGCCTCGACGGGAACAGCGCCCAACGCGCCGCGATTCGTCAGAGTCGTTGAGGCGCGGTCAAAAAGCAGGCTCACTGCCCCACGCCATCACCTACTCTCCGGAGAGGACATCGGTCAAATCCGCTCGCGACAGTGAACTCTGAGCGCCATACTGCGCGCCAGACCTAACCCTGCCAGCAGCACTGTGCCAACCACTCCTTTGACCTTACCCCCCTACGGATGCACAGCCACCCTCGAGGGCAGCCTCGAAGGAGACCATGGAACGCCGTACGCAAGACACCACCCTCGACGCCGTGAACTGTCACGAGAAGGAAGGACGATACGTCAGCCCCTGCCATGTCGTCAGCAGAGTTGGAAGGCGCGATTCCCGCTCACACAGTGCGCGGCATGGACGAACAGTGCACGCAACGACAAACACATGTACTCGCACCCCGCCCCCTTGGTCTATAAAAGGGGGAGGGAAGCCCATGCAAAGGGCAAGCAACAAGACACGCAGAGAACACAAGTCTCAAACACACACAGACCATAACCAGGGACCTAGGAGCTCATCTCCTTCTCCCACCTTGCTTGTAAACCCCTACCACGAGCAACACGCAACCCGGTGCATCGCACCACTGCTGGACGTACGGCCCCGTGGCCGGAACCAGGATAAAACCCCGTCTCTCACTCTCGCCATCAGGGAAACGAGTGGTTAGCACCGCAATCACTTGTTGGTGCCGATGCGACCAAATCAGGCACCGACAAAATGATTGTTCATATGAAATAGAAATATTTGAAGCAACATATGATATTTAAAATGCTTGAATGATGGCATATTCTATAATTGAAACAACAACATATGAAATACATAATTTCACAAATTCTAGTTTACAACAAGTCATATAACAACAAATTTGGAATAGAATTATAGCATATCAAATTACATGTCAGCAACATATAGGAGTTACAGTTCATTAGATTGTTTAATGACAACATGCCATCATTGTTATTATCATATCCAATAAACAGAAAACCCCCTGGTAGAGTAGATAGAGATAAAAGTAAAATCTCTGCACAAATACATGTTCTTTTTTCCTCAAATATATATATGATGCAAAAGGGAGATATAGATTTAGTAAGCATCTTATCTAAAATGCATGGTATATCAGGTCATTAAGCATGGATAAAAAGAGTAGGGAACATAGATGCATGTGATTCATAATATCTTTAAGTACAATTATAGCAGAAAAAAATATTTCCAAAATGAGAAAATGTTATTCTTATGCAACTAATAAAGCAATGACATTACATCTGCATGAGTTATACTATTTCAAATATAGTGGATGTCTGGAATGCAAATATGCATTACCATGGAAGATGTGCTTTACTTCTAGTCGAATATATAAGGTACTCACATGAAGAAATTACAAATGATAGTGCATGCAACTAACTTGATATTATACTCGTACTAAAATTATAGTAAATACAATGAAAATTAATAGTGCAAAATGTAATGTGATTGTGTTATTAGATTGCTTATGTAATTTGACTAATATTGATCTTTTAAAATTCCAAAGGGTCATTCACACGAATATATTAGGCTACAATACAAATATGGTTAGTCATATCTACCACAAAAAAAAATATTTACTATGACCTTTCAAAATTGGAAATAGAAACGATTATTCATATGAAATAGAAATACTTGAAGCAACTTATGATAATTAAAATGCTTGAATGATGTCATGTTCTACAATTGAAACAACAACATAGGAAATACATAATTTAACAAATTATAGTTTGAATGCACAAGCCTACAACAAACTATATAACAACAAATTTGGAATAGAACTATAGCATATCAAATTACATGGCAGCAACATACAAGTTACAATTCATTAGATTGTTTAATAACAATACATCATCATTGTTATTATCATATGCAATAAACAAAACCCCACGCTTTAGTAGATAGAGACAAAAGATAAAATATGTGCACAAATGCAAGCTCTTTTTCCCTTAAATATATGATGCAAAAGGAAGATGCATATTTAGTAAGCATCTTATGTAAAATACATGATATATCATGCATGTCATTAACACATGGATAAAGAAATATGGAATATAGATGTATGTGATTCATAATCTCTTTAAGAACAGTTATACCAGAAAATGTTATTCTTATCCAACTAATAAAGACATGTAGCAGAACAAATGTTTCTTTATGTTACAATTGCATGAATTATAAGATTTCAAATGTAGTTGATGTCTTGAATGAAAATATACATGATCTTGGAAGATGTACTTTACTTCTATTTAGACAGATAATGTACTCACACGAAGAAATTACAAATGATAGTGCATGCAACTAACCTGATATTATACATATACTAAAACGATAGTAAATACAATGAAAAATAATAGTGCAAAATGTCATGTGATCGTGTTATTATCTTGCTTATGTAATTTGAATAATATTGATCTTTTAAAATTTCAGAGGGTCGTTGATAGTGTAGCATTGTCCCGAAGTTAAGTATACTAACCCATACTAACCTTTGGGAGATGCTAACAAATGCATCCGTGAAACTAAATCAGATGGTCCAAAAAATAAGAACTTGCGTGGTACTGTTACAAATCAAGGTAAATGTAATAAAATTAAATTAATTGATTTATTTCAATAACAAAAAAATGGTCATAACTGGCCAAATCGTAGTAAAGTTGTCGGATTGAATGATAAAAGGAAAAAAAAAACCAAATCATCAGAAACTGTTGCACCTTCACCAATCAGTGAATCCATTGAAATTGCACTAGACAAATTGGAACTAGGCGTCCCTCCAAAATATCGAGAATCACATTTCCCATTTAAACCCTAGAAATCCATAGAAAAAGTTTTTGCAAACCATACTAGTAAAAATAATTAATCAATTACTGACTATTAAACCATATATGAGCAGCTAAAGTACATGACAAAATCCTAACGCATATAGGTGTCGCAAACAACTCCATGGAATTGACCCATGGGTGTATCACGCGCCAGCAAAATCTCACTCCAAAATGTTTTAAATAAATCTCACACCAAAAATAAATCTATCAGGGACAAAACATCAAGGACAAAATTATATTGATATGGATCTTAAAAAAGTCATAGATTGAGAAATGGGGAAGTGGCCAACCTAGGATCACCTCTTACTTTGACCCCAATGACATGATGAATTGAAGAGATCTGAAAATCATCGCCTTTGACTCATGTGGCTGGATTGTTATTGAAAAGCACAAAAAAAATTGAAACCATGCCAGAGTCATGATGGATCAACCAACATATATGACATGCGCATACGATCGAATGTGCAAAAAATCAGGTGCCGAGGACAAACTAAACACTTCAATGTCATGTAGCTTTTCTTTTGTTTTATCTACCTTGCACCGTTATCTCCATCTATACACCCCCCTTTGCCGCACGTGGGATGGGAGGGGTTATCTTATGTGGTATGATTTTCTCGTGAAATAAAATTGTTGGACCTCATACATGTCCAGTGATCCCGTGATCATTTTTACGGTAAGTTGTCCCATTTGGTTGCGTTGCGCATGTCAGCAGTACCACACTAATTTTGGTATCAAAGGCTGGGGACCAAGGACATTCTCAGTGAAAGTTTTATTTCTTGTAAATGAGATGTCGGATAACCAAATGTAGCGATGGTTGAGGGTACGAAAACAGAGAGAAAATAAGGTTCGTTAATGAAACCTGGTTCGCATGGTTTTCCAATACAATCAAACTCTTGTGTGCATTAATTGAGGACATGGTCTTATTTCAGCTTATCCTTGTCCAATTAAATGCTTCCACATCATTTACGAATTAATTCCTATTGGTGAAACAAAAAAATGAACATGCAGTGTACTACTTCGTTTGACATCATAGGAGTATTGTGGAAGTATTAGAGATAAATAATTTAATTTCTTTAAAGAACTATAATATCCATTGCCATCCTTCAGCCAATCAACACCTCAGAAACTATATAACATTTGATGTGGCGATGTTGGACTCCAGGATTGGCGAAAAGAGAAAATGCAAAAGTTTCTTCGCTCGGTTATTTCTTTTTATTATTTATTTTCTCGTTTCTGAGCTCTGGATAAGTTGATGATGATGTCGTCTGCACCATTGGATGCAGTTACAAGTATATTTTTTTTCTAACACTTGAATAATTAAGAAGATGCTAAGGAGGGTAATTTGGACTATCTAGCACCAAAGTATTCAACTCAACGATGTTTCGTTCTTACCGCGAGTTGTGGCCGTCAGAGCATCTCCAATACCCAAAATGGGTTACTAAAATCTTGTTTTGGAAATTAATAGAAAAACTATTGCTCCAATAGTGCCCTAAATTAGTGAGCACGAGAGGAGCTCCGAAGAGAATGGCCATTTTGGTGGCGTGGCTTGAGGCTTCTCGGGACTAATAGGAGGCCAAAACCCCTTATAACCATTTCTGGGATATCCCTAATCTACCCGCCGGCTCGTACCTAGTGACAATCTAATGAGCCCGCCAGCACTTGTCGCCGTCGACGCGATGCGCGGCCTCTTTCCCCCACCGGACGACGTCTCTCCTCTCCTCTCCTCATACGCCTAGTCACGCCCGGCGTATGACTAGGCTACAGGGCGTCAGGGGCCACCCCACCCCACCACCCTTCTCAGGTGTCGTTGACAGCCGAAAGGGCCCTTGCGTAATCGCGTGTAGTAGTTGGCGTCGCGGCCTCGCACGCGGGCGACCGCCTCTCCGTGCCACGCCGTGTGCGTCCGTCGCCGATGGTCACTCGCCGACACCAGAGGCCGGCGTGTTCCACCGGCACGGATACGGGCGCATGGTCCCCGATCCCCATCATGAACGCCACGACGTGCAAGCATGCAGCAAGCTACTACTCCTGGTACGTACGCCGCGCTGCGGGGCTGGGTTGGCATTGGAGCGTGCGTGGCCGTGGCGTGCAATGGTGGCCTGTAGCAGCAGGTCCGTCCGTGGTGGAACCATGGTGGGGCGCTCTGGCTCTGCTCGCCGTGCCCTGCGACCTGCGTCGTCATTGTCCCTGCCCGCACGGAAGCTCCCGGCCCGGTTCGTGGTGTGGGTGGGTGCTTTCCCCTGGCCTCACTCCTCCCAGATTGTCCGTTGCCCACAAGCCAGGAAAGGCACAACGCTCCAGCGCAGGCAAGCAAGCGATCCCGGATCTCCCGACGCGGCCAATCATACAATTCCGCAGCTGCCCGGGCCGGCGTCCCAGCTCACCGGCGCTCGGCTGCAGCGAGGGCATCGGGCGGAGAGTGACCGCGCTGCACCAGCGGGGCCGGCCGCCGCGTGGCCCCACGAGCGATCAACACGATCTCGTGGGCCTGTCCGTGCCTGATGCTGTTGCCCTGTGCCTCTGTTGCTGCGTCACTGCACCGCGTCGCCTGTCGAGCGCAGTGGCTGTGAACCGAAGTGAAACAAGGCACGTGAAAGGCGCAACGAGACCGAACGGCTCATCACCCAGCGCGCACAGCAGCGAGATGAACGCCGGCGGTCATGCGGCCGCCGATCCAAAGCTGCCACGGGTCGTTTTGCGCGCTTCTTTCGCGTCCCTTTTGTTGCCGTTCGTGCGCATTGCCCCGGGGCAGGGGCGTGCGTGCGGACCTCGTGTCAGCCGGGCGAGCCTGGAAACCCCGCGCGCCACTCGCGGCTTGGTTGGTTTCCTTCCTTCCTCTGGGTGTCGGGTGGTCTGGGAGCCACCGGGCGAGGCGAGCGTCTCGTCTCGTCTCGGGCACGGCGGCAGACCATGGCAGGCCGAGCGAGCAGGTCCCCGGGCGGGCGCACGCTGTGCGGAGGAGGACGAATTGGTGACGGGCTGGAGGTGACAGATGAGATACATGTTGCGCTACAGCGCTGTGGATGTGGTCCTTGTCGCCCACCTCTCCCTTGTGGCCGTGGCCGGTCGATGCAGCGCAGTGCAAGCCTTGCCTAGCTACCTGCCGGAGAGCGAAGGGCCTGGATACGTGGGAGGTTGGACTTGAGGCCGTAGGTGCCGTATCGTACATTCGTACGCTTCGGCCTTCGGGTTCAGCACAATCTCCGTGGAGAGCGAGGGGGTCCCTCGCCTGTGCCGCTGACGAGGACGCGTCGGCCTACGTCCGCGCATCACGAGGCGCCGTCAGAACGTGGGCAGATCTTGAAAGAACTTTCGCATCAAGGGTCGTTTTGGAAAGGGGCGGGGGGTTTTTTTGACGAATTCTTTTTCACCGTGTAAAAACAATGCTTCGATCGAGTATACTATTGCTGCCCACTTTTACATTGGTAACTAAAGTTTGCTCACTTTCAGAGAGGCTCATTGATTTTGAAGTCGCAGGGGTGAGATCCAGTATGTAAGCTTGATTTGGAGCCATCAAAATGCCACTCTTGCTGTAATCATCTCCTTTTAAAACAAGGTTTAAAACCGTGCAATGCACTGGAGAGAGGACACCAGGTTGTATTGTTACAGGTCAAAGCAACCAGAAGCCAGAAGAGCAGGTGCGGGGTGCTTTAAAAGAAATTCAAGGGGCCTGATCGGTCGGCACTCAACTCCTTGGCTTAAGGCAGCAGCAGTGATCACAGAACGCAGGCAGGCAATATGGCCCTCCAGAGTGGCGACTGCCGAACAGCCGAGTTGCACATTCAAATGCAACACAAACACGCACCAAGGAAGGTTGGACATGGACGCGAGAGCCAAGAGCCAAGAGCGGAGAGCGAGAGGTTTGCAACGCTGGTAAGGAGGAGGGACTGAGGGAGGGAAAGGCAGGGAGCAAGGCAGCTAAAACAAATGCCGCTGCTACCCGGGGCTCGCCATCAGCCTTTGCTTAAAGAAAAGGCGCTGTCAGCCTCATGATCGGATAGCACGTTCTCATGCAGTTTGTTTACACTCGCATGGGAGCTCTTGAGACGGAGTAGGAAGAGAGAAAAATAAAATTGCGCGTGGGCAGACACGGAGCTAACTCGCCCCCCATCACCACCTGTAGGCTGGAGTACCATGGAGCCTCTCGCCGGGGGTTTTTTTTTTCAAATCCTAGATTTGTTTGCAAGCTTCAAGAGAAAACAAAACACGCCAGCGGCTTGTGCTGAAACTGATAGACTGGCCGTGCTGGCTGTGCTGGGGGAGGAAGGGGAGTTCTTTAAGGCCGAGGGTGCTCGGTGGCCAATCACAGGGCACTAGGAGATGATCGATCACGACCCGCGAGCGAGATCAAACGCTTGACGGGGGGGGGGGGGGGGGGGGGACACGGGCCATGTGACCACGAGAGGTCAAGCCACGAAATAATCATCGGAAATAAAGGCCCGGGCGTACTGTGTCGCCGCCCAGTTTAATCGCCCAACAGTGCGCGGTACAACGCAAGTGCCAAGTATTATTCATGGCCGACGCGACGGGACCACACGGCCGCTCGATCGTGGATGTCCGGTCGCCGTGCCGCCCGTCCTCGTCGGGCCTCCGTGGTGGTCCGGTGCCGTAGACCAGGTCCCCCCAGCTTAGATTTGTACGGTACCACTAGACGCTACGGCCGAACCGAACCAGGCCGATGGACATGGACGAGGACTGGAGGAGGAAGAGGAACAGCGCAGTGTGATAGTGCAGCGACGACACTGTGAAACGCTGTGCAGGTCGTCCGCTCTCTATTTTCAGGACAGATTTTAACAGTTCCACTTGTTTTTGCCACCAATGTTGTACCACGTGGATCAAATCAAACAGCGAATATAACTGTGCTACTAGTTATGTAGTATTTCCAAAAGTGTAGTCTTTACTATTGTTAATGAAGATAACCATAAGTTCATTACATATCACCTTTTTTTTACCAAAGCATGAAATAGAAAAATAGAGGCCTATAGTTTCTAGATACGCAGAAAACACAGTATTTCTATTTATAACCGTGTCTCAATAAATTTCCAGTAATTTCAAGCTGATTCACCCAGGGTCTAAAAGTGCCACGGGGGTACAACAAATTATTGGACATCAGGGACAGAGCAGTATGCATCTACACACGGGTGGAGCTGATATGCTATGCTACTTTCCACTTGAAACGGAAGAACATGTCGCCTTCGAATTTCTTTTGTCTGCACAACTATCTGAGGCCAACTTTTCCCTTAAATAAAAAAGAACCTCTAACTTTAGGGTCCAAATTTGAGTCACTGACGCGAGCCCCAACGGCCAATGCACTTGGATCCGCATTTCAGTGTCTCATTGAGAACAAAAGTTAGACAATTTGTCATCGCCAATTCGTCATGCTATGTAACAATTTATCTAGTATGGAAAGAGAGCAACATTGCCAGAGAGTGCTCATGGTGCACACATCACATGTCTGGCAAATTTGTGAATACAATCGGCAAACTTTCTTTCCCAGAAACTGAGCTTCGTCCGTCATATGCCCTTTCCAACCAAAATCATCTAGCTAATATAGATAAATGAGATCAGGATTAGGACCATATCAAGTGCGCCGAGAATGTTCTACAGCCAAATGAGTCTTTCCTGGAGCACCCGAAAATCAGCTAAAGTCTTACCTTTTGAATAATATAGCCACTATATAAAAAAAATGTCTAATAACAGTAAATTTAAATTGGTCGCAAAAAAGAACAGTAAGCTTAAATTGAGGATCCCATCGCCTCAAAAGATTATTCAATTGAAATTTCAGAGCACAAATTCTACCATGTTTTGTTAAGACAACAGCACTTGCAATATATGGTTTGCACCAGCAAGCAAAATTGTATGTGTTAAAATCCACTTTGTAATGCCATAACATCATGATTCCATCCATAGTCCATGCTTAAAAACGCATACCTTAACTTGTGGATTATTAGGCCAAGAAAGTTAATAAACCATTCGAGTTCATGTGTCAGTCTTGACCCATTTACCTAGTAAAACCACGAACATCATTGCCACAAACCTGCCAAACTGTGCTCGTGCCAGCTCAGAAGAGAGCTAGAACAGTCTGGTGAAACCCTAGACCGACTTGTTACATTATAGAGATACCCACACCAAGATTGCTAGATTCTTTAGGCCTAGCTAAGCTTTAAGCATCCAGAGGTGTGCAGACAATAGTTTCTTTGCAATGTTTTAATTGCACGACAATGCATATTATGGAGTTAAACATGCAAAAGTAAGAATGACAATTGACGAGGTATGATCAGCACCTCCATGCCGAGACAGACACGAGCTCACCGCGCTGCCAGTAGAGAGCAAGTCCTGTTCCACACTTCTCCACATGGAAGCCCCGGACCTGCACCCGCTTCAAGAGGCAGTCAGCTTGTGCTTCCGCAAGGTTGCTGAGCGGGACTGGAGCAAACCCGGCCGAAGTAAACACTGCCCGCCAAGCCATTGCCTTTTCAGCTCTTCGCCGCCCAAGTACTGCATCCTCCACTCTTGGTTGGATCAGAAACCTCTCAATCTTCCTGGCAGTATCCGCATCAGCGCCAGCAGCATCAAGCGAGTCAAGAAGGAACATACAAGACTGCAAGCAATTCATAAAGTGCTGCGAAAACGGGAGGTCACCCCGATCATTGCCATGGTCAATAGACACCACTACCTTCGGAGAAAGCTGTTTCACTAACTGCAACAACCCTGGGAGAGGTGGAGTGCGTGCAGAGCAACCAACAGGGAGGCAAACTGCAACCAACTCATCAGCAGCTGGAGCGATGAGTTCCGAGGGATCAAATGAGTCGGTATTGATGGCGTTGAACTCAAATGGAATGCCAAGGTCTGCAGCAAATTGTGAGAGGTTATCACTTGTAAGATGAAGCTCAAACGGGTGGTGGGAGCCACTTGAGACGAAGGCTGTGAGCTTCAGCATTGGCAGGGAGACATTCCCAGTTCCACGGCGGTGTGCAAGCTCCTGCAAGAATGAAGCCCACTGGCCGCCAACCCCAATGTCGAAATCAATGATCCAGATACGCGAAGCAGTTGTACAAGCTATCTCATCCAGAAGCGCCTGGGTGGCTGTGAAATTGGCGAACTGGAGCACGGGTGAGAGGTCGGAGAAGGACTTGTAAGCATCGAGCTTAAGGGCTACATCGAGTGGAGAGGTGAGGCGGTTGGAGCCATGGTGTCCGTCGGTGAGCGCGACGAGGAGGGCCTCCTTGAAGTAGGAGGCAGAGCGGAGGAAAGACTTCCCAATTGGGGGAATTTGCTGATTGAGCCGCGCCAATATCTCTCGCGCGCCGATTGAGTTGCCGACCTCAGCCGCCCTTGCAGCCGCAGCAAGCTCGTCCAGAAGCTGCTGATGCTGCTGGGCTGCCGCAGCTGTTTTCATCGCGCCCAGTGGGGGTTGCAGCGATGGCTGGAGCTGGAAGGGCGCCGTGGTATGCAGTGGTGGGAACGGGAGACCCTGCTGCTGCGGCGGCTGGAGCTGGTTTTGGAGGAGGAAGAGGTTATCGGGCATGGAGTGGTGGCGCTTCGGCTGTGGCGGGAGATGTGGCTGGTGCTGGTGGTCGAGGAAGGACGGGAGCGGCATGAAGGTGGCCGCCGGCGACGGCTGGTGCTGGCCGAGGAGTAGAGTGGCAGACGGGACGCCGAGGAGCGGGGGCTTTATATCCCAACCGTCGTTGAAAGGTATAGTTGTCGCCGGCGGCGGCTGAAGCGCCGCACCGGTGGTTGGGAAGAGGCCGAAAGTGGAGGTGGCCTTGCTGCTGCTGCCGCTGCTGGTGGTTAGCGACCTCGCGCAGGGGGACGACAGGTCCGAGGCGAGTGCCCCGGCCGAGGCGCCGCCGCCGCCGCCCGGGTGATGCTCAAGGGAGAACCCGAAGCCGGCGGCATTGCCGAGGAGCTGCTGGTGGTGCTGGAGCGGCGGCTCCATTTCGCCTGGCGCGGCCATGATCCAGTTGAGGAACGTCTGCTCGTGGCCGGCCGCCGCCGCGGCGTCGCCGAGCATGGCGTCCCAGCCCTCCTCGCCGACGAGCCCCACATCTAGCGTGCCCGGTATGGGAGGCAAGTCACCGCCGACCCACTCCTCCTTCCTCGCTCCTCCTCCTCCGCCGCCGCCGCCGTGCTCGCCGGGCGCCGCCCATTTGGTGGATTCGGCGGCGGCGGCGCTGTTGTCCGAAATCGCCGCCACGCCGGAAGACGAGTCCCCGGCGGCGCCGCCCAGGGACGACGACAGCGTCGATGTGGAGTAGGGCGGGCTCGGGCTCCGCCTGCAGTCAAGCACCGACGTCGGCTCCACCAGCAGCAGGTCCCCTCGTCCTCCTCCGCCGCCGCCTCCCTTCGCCTCCGGCCAGAGCAGCGCCTCAATCGCCCCCGCCCCGCTCCCCTCGGCACTGAAGGGCGCCGCCCTCATCTACCTACTCGCGCATGCTAGAGCAAGCGCGCGGCCCTGCCGGCGAGATCTGGGGCGCGAGGCGTTTCCTTCCCTTGTGGTGGCGCGGCGCTTGCTTGTGGGCGTGGAAGCGGCAGGCCAAGCTCTGCGCCGCTCCCTCCCTCCCTCTCTCTCTCTCTCTCTCTCTCTTCTCAGCAGGAAGAGGAGCAGCGGCGGCCCTGCCCTGTGCTGTGCCTCGTCGGGTGGTGGTGCCTCACTGCCTCGGTTTCTCTCTCTACCACTGCTGCTGCCATGGTCCCTGGATGCGTGCAACATAAAAAAGGTTGATAAAGCGTGCGCCCTATCTTTCTTTCCCCATCCATCCGCCCCAGCTTTCGTTTTGTTTTTTCTTTCACCTCCCTTTCCCGTCGTCGTCTCGTCCCCCGTCGACGCCGGGGGTGGCTGGCCGGGTGGGTTACCTTTATCTGCTCTGGTTTTCTCGCGAAATAAAAATGGTTTCGACCTCGTACGCGTTTATTGGCTCCGGGATCACTTTTGACGGTTAGTTGTCCGGGTTGGTTGCGCGCTGCGTGTCATCGGTACCAAGGCCATGTTCAGATTCCCAACTTTTCACTGTTCATTCTAACTTTTCACTATTCATTCTAACTTTTCACTATTCCTCCCTCACAAAACACGTTTCCCAGCGAATGCTACAGTGTTTTTCTTATGCTACAGTATTTTTTTCTATAATCTAAACACACCCCAAGGCTTTCTGTTGGGATTGATCGTCGATCGACAGGGGGCATTCTCTCAACCTTGACCGTCCGGACTTGTGGTGTCACAGGGAAGATCTCGTCGGCCGTTTGGAAATCTCGCATGCCTGGAAAATAGTTTGTTTTAGCACAGCCTGGAAAATAGTTGCATGCACCGAGCCGGCCTGTATCATCATGGCTGAGAATACTTTGCGTGATGGGCCGTGGCCCACGAATCCCAAGAGAAAGAAACGCACATCCGCCGGCCCTGCGCGGACGCTCGCCGCCTGACGTTCGTTGTATGCTTTGCCCGTCTCGCGTCGGAGCCCCTCAGGCTCTGGCGCTCAGCACCCGCGTTCCGGCCACCCCGCCGGCCGTGCGTCAGGCTAGGCTCGGGGTCAGAGGGAAGGATGGATGAGCCCCTCCAACGCTCGTGGCCACGGTAACGTCCGAAACAGATCAAAAGGCGATCATGGCCACACACCGTCACGTCGTGCCGCCGACGTACCGATCTATCCAAAAAACGTACGCTTTCGGCCAGCGGGTGGCGGCGACAATACAAACGGGTAGCGGGGCACCAGGCAGGCACCACTCTCCGGCCTCCCTACCGTGTAGTAGCGGCGGCCTCGAGCGGACGCTTCCTCTTCTCCACGAAGGTATGGATTTGGACGTCTCGGCGAGAGAGATGCACGCGCGCGGTCTTGGATTCACACCGTCAGACGTGATCGTGCGGGAGCTCAACGCCATGAGGGACTCCGATCAACGGCCGCGCGACTTCGGCTGAAACATTAGCCAGCAAGACGATTTGCATGCCTTCCGCTGATCTCGATGGTGACACATCGCGCATGCTTTTGCATAAACAAAAATAAGGACATCCTTAGCTCCATTCTCAGACTTGTAAATCCGTCTGATCTCGACGGCTGATTGTAGAAATCATAGGGCGGTAGGAGGAACGGTGTCGCCCTATCTTGGGTCGATGCACCGGCTGCGTGTTGGTTCAATGATTGAAGCAAAGCCCTTCGCCGCATGGCGTTACATATATATACGTGAAAGGACAGGAGGTTCAGCCGAGACTTTTACAACGAAATCTAATATTAGCAATTCTATCTATATGAGTCCTAGATCAATACATGTCTTTGTTGTTTCACGTTTACAATCGATAAGACTTATGTAATTATAACATTTCCTAACACTGATGACATTGTCCGCTTCTTTCCAAGTTTGTGTAAAAACAAATCTAGAAAGAAAAAAAATCTTGTGCCGATGAGTAGCGAAGTAGAGTCGCCTCTCACCTGGAAGGTGGCCATGCGCGGATGCACAACGACAATCCACGATGTATGTATGACTTGATGGGTCACAGCTCCCTGTCCTGCTTTCACAGACAGCATGTACAGTACCATAATTAGTTTTCCTTGCTCCTATGCAGTACTGGCTGCTCATCAGCATAGACCAAAGTACTTCTACAGTGGTAAAAGACAAGTCTTACCCGGGTTAAAATAACCGGACACCCACCAGGTCCGATATTAAGTAGCGGCCGTGTTAGTGGTCAAAGGGCATATACGAAAAAATGCTTGTCCAAGGAAGGGCTAACAATTTGCTTGGTCCTGGCTACTAGTAGTTTTATTTATTTACTGTATTATTAGACAATCTTATTAGGTTTTAAATTAAATAGAGTATGATGTTATATTGATATCATACAATAGAATGAAATCTTCTAATATATTAGCAATTAGCAAGTATTATAACATCATGATCAGTAAACATGAAAAAAAAAATCAGATCAGATCACACCACACGTACAGGTGCAGTAAGGAAGCCGTGAGCTTCAGTGGTCTCCGTCTCTTACACATGCTCACAGGTCACAGCTAGTACTTTAGAAAGGTACCCATGGGCCTGTGTTCAACCTTGAGTTGTAGTGGGCCGTTTGTTTGAGTTCTGGAGTCTTCAAATCGGCCTCAATCTCCAATGAAAAAGAGGGGACATCGAAGCAGCGACTAGTTTTTCTTTTTAAACCAAGCAGCGACTAGGCGGCGACTCTTTGTAAAATAGTAGTACTTGTTTGCACGCTCGTCTCTCACCCTCAGAGAAGAAAGGTGTTTGTACGTAACGGTTTTTCATTTCACCCAGAGAAACCTGGGCTCGCGACGCGCATGGAAGGTGAGGCAGGCGGAAAAGCCGGAACAGTGGCCATGGACGTGTAGTACGTGTAACTTGAGCGGTGCATGTACACACAGTACATACGTACACGTAAGAAGGGGTAACCACCAGTTGGCACGCCGTGGGGGCAACGGAGGCGGGGGACGAACGATACGACGGCCGCCACCCGCGCGAGCGACGCCGCGAGGCACGCGCGCTCGTGCGGCACCTTTCCCCGACATGCCTCCACCCCCAAAACGCCCGCCCACCACGCAGGCCTTTCTTCATTTCCCATGGCAGCCTGCGCAAATCCCCGCGCAAAGTCGCTGGGGTTTTCCAGTGGAGGCGGCCCGAAATGGTGACCTCGGTACGCCCCGCATCCGCGCACGGCGCATGGCTGAGTGGTAACGGAAAACAGTGGATCGCTAGCTGCGCACCCCTTGGAATAATTCGGACGCACATGCAGACATGCACACGAGGTGACGATAAACAGCTTTCGAGATCGCCACAGTCCACAGACCAAGCAGCAGGACAGGACGAAAAGTTGTTTTCTGAGAAAATGCTGCACTAATCTTAGATAGCTTAAGCATGGTGTTTGTGGGGATGGGTTCGGAACATTCATGTGTGGTTGAATTGAAGCTGCTTAGTTCTGCTTCTCTGACTCGTACATTGCTTGACTGAAAGCCTTAAAGTCTCTGATGAAGGTAGGGTTCACCGTGTTACAGATATGCTCAACAAAACCTTTGATTGAAGCAGTTGAATAAAATAAATGATATAGTTCTTCTATCAAAGGTTACCTCAGAATATAACACAGACGTCACAATAACTTACTGAAGAATCCTGATTCGCACAAGGAGAAAGGGTTTCTGTTGAGGCATGTGATTCCGGGATTCTTCTTGTGTGTTCAGGAGAGTACAGCTTCCGATGTATAAATCAGGATGCAACATATACATATACTAGTATAAAGTACTAACAGCTGGAGTAATTTTCTTTTCCTTTTTGTATAAGTAAACAAATACTTTACTGTTTCAGCAGGTGAAAGTGAAGAGCCTTTCCAGCATACCATCAACAGGGCTGGACCGCTGGACTGCTAGAGCATACCCATCCTTAACCTTTAGGGCACTAATCCAGATTTTAGCAACGAGTAGTTAATCATAACATGTCCATTGTTAGGGCGCAACCTAACGTACATCCTCTTCGGCATTCTCGCAGTCCAAAAGGAAGTACTACAGAGACAAAGACAAACATTGCCACTAGCTGTGTGCCACAGAACTTGGGGGAAAACAACCAACAAGTTTTAAGAACCATGGGGCTTCACCCATGCAACCTTCCTGCACTTTGTATATATTCCCAAGGGCAGTTTCACCGAGTGGCCCTTCACTAGCTCACACGCCCGCAGTCCTCGGCTGGCTGCTCGCACAATTGCACGACCATCTAGATGATCTCCTGGCTCCCCCTCATGTCTCCCTTCATATCCACTTCTCTTGCTTCGCACACTAGTGCATAGCCTGCCTTGCCATGCCTAGCGCAACTCCTCTTGCTCCCAAGGGGCAGCTGATGAAGCACACCACCGCCATTCTCCTAGTCCTCTCCGTTGTTCTCTTCGCAGCTGACTCATGCGAGGCGCGAGGTCTTGGCGTCCATGGCGAGAACCGTGGCTCTAGCAAGTCACATCTACAAGGCGAGGTTGGTATCTCTGACTAGGGAAACCACGGTTCGTCCGGTCGCAGTGATCATAGGAAGTTTCATCTTTGATGCATATCCTAATCCATTTCGTTTCTCCTCTGCTGTTCTGCAGGATGAGCCAACAACAAGATTGAAGGCTCATGGTTGGGGGACGAGGCAGACAGAAGCCAGATCAACGGTCCATGCTGCTATAGATTATGACATGGCTCAGGCGAATGAGAAGGCGGAGGAGGGAGCGTCAATGGCACCATCAACCGCAGCAGTCACTGTTGGAGCCACCCCTGCCGTCAGAGTTTCGCAGCGGCTTTTTCAACGGGAGGACACGGGCTTTCATCTGGATTATGCCGGGCCAAGAACACATACCCCTTCTCACAACTAATGTGACCTGATCTTTTCGTAACCTAGCTACTCTTCCTCCAAATCTTCTTTTCATATCTGAAGATGACCTACGCTGTATGTACATGAGTTCTCCAGCCCTAACTCTTAAGCCAAGATCCTGCACACATGCCTGTGCTGCCCTGTATGTATGGGTTGCCAATGATCTTAGTTGGCATAGAGCAATGTGCTTTAATTTGGTTATGTTGTTGGTAGAGTACTCTCTGGCTACACTACTAGCTAGAAATTTTGTTGGGTCAAGATGAAACAGATAAGACATGTATACATGCATATATGTGCTTCCCTGTTATATATAACTATATATGTATATGTTTATCTAGCTAGAACATATATATGATCACGAGTTAATCTTGCCCATTCCTTTACTTATGTGCTTGAGCTTGAGTGTGCACATAAATAGCACATATTTTCTACGTTAGTTCAATGTCAGAATAAATAGCGTTTTAGTCTATCTTTTTCTTGAAACAATTTCTAGTGTATCTTAACATTGAAAGTAGTATTTATATAGCTATATCCAGTTATATGTATATCACGACGTCAGAATCAGTATCCATTATAATATTATGATAATCTCATTTCTGTCTCCATCGAGTTTGGCTAATCCATATATGCATTAGTAGATTAATTGCAGTAAATACGGTCTTTTGACCTTCATCTGCTAGTGAATTCTTTGACGAAACATTTCACGCAAAGGCAAAAGTTTCAAACTACCTTGCTAAGCTATCCATGCTGGACGCGCTAGCCGCTAGATGCCCTTGCATACACGAATGAGAATATCAAATCAAAGTGTGGTGATATTCATTTTTCTTCTTCAATGAAATGATATACACAATGGTCCTAACTCCTAAATGTACTGATGAATACTGATTACCCATCATACTACACGTCCTGTGCAGATGTACACTCTGGTACGGTGCTAATAAATGATGGCAGTTATCAGTTACGCATCGTTTCCCACTTTTCTCTCGTTTCTCAACTCCCACGTCGACCTCACTCACATGGACCTGCGGTGTATCTTGGGAGCAAAGGATCGCTAGACCGACCAGCCACGGGCCGCTGAATCCTCGTCGATCCGGGCCGCCGGGCCGCGATCTCAGATAGATCGTGGCGTGCACGCCGGGATGTTTTGCTCGAGTAGCAATTAATACCGGCCGGTGCGTAGGTATCGTAGTATTTATTAGTCGCATATGAAACGCACATCTGCGTCACATATATAGAGACCAAAGTTAGCAACGAAAAAGAATGCATTGCAACAAGTTGCATGATTTGCGCTGAGATGTGTTGATGTGCCGAGTTCGTACCTGGCAGTGCTGGAATGCAGTTTGTTGTGTTGAGAACTTGCCGGCAGGTTACAGTGCCAACTGCCAAGAAGCAGCGAGAAGTAACCAAGCGCAGAGAGTACTGCGAGCGAGCCTATGAAATTCTTCGAAAGAGATGTGGTCCTCGGGTGAACTCACCATCGATCCTGGTAATTAATCCAGGACATAACCCTCGCTTCAAGTAAAAACAACAGTGACTGCACGCGTTTGTCCAGCTTGTTCAGCTCCACTTGGGAGTCTCGGTCACTGCCAGGACTCAGGACTGGTGAAAATTCTGAAACCTCGCGCAAGTGCAAGCCAAGCATGCTGCATCAAGTTCCCAAGCATGCTGCATCAAGTTCCCAAGCATGTACTGCATTCGGTTTGACATCATTGCAGTCAAATTACAATGATCATCAAATTAGCATGAATAACCATAAATTAGCATTCGATTTGACATCATTGTAGGCAAATTCATGAGAAGCTGGATGGGACATTTTTAATTTGCAAGCCAAGGGGCGTTACCGTTGACCCGACAAGAGTACAGAGATAAACTTTGGTTTTTGCGACTTGTCTCTAGTACCTGGTTGCAAACACGAGGTGTGATCCATGTGCATTGGAGCAAAAACTATTCTCAGCTTGCTGTCACAGTCTTGTTAATCTTCCCGAGAATGTCCCCCCCATCCCCAGCTCAATGTTACCGGCAGTAATCACCCAGCACAGAAAGTGATTTTTACGTGGCTGGAGCAACTGGAATGCAAAATACATGCCCCACAGATCGCACCCCAACCTCAGATCCCATCAAAACCTCCCAGGAGACCCTTTTGATCGGGGCTCAAATGCTCCATGTCACCCCCTGGTCGGGATATGCAGCACTGCTCGCAATCTTGCAGAGTTGCAGGCTGCCTGCCCCGGTCCCCCCGGGTCCGAGCTCTGAAGAATTGCGAAGTCATCAGCATCACTATCCTGCGTCGTTCAAAGAAAGCATTCGGATCATGTGGTGACAGGGGCGTTCACTGAATAACTAACTGGTCGCGGCGCCCCTCTGTGCCGGAGGACGCTGCGCCGGGGGAGATGGCCGCGGCGGCCGGCGGGGCTCGTGTCGTCTTCGCGTCTGGGCAACATGGGGAGGACGAGGAGGCCCGCGGCGAAGTAGGAAGCGGGGGGACACACGGGCCTGATTGGTTTAAGACCAAAATTGCCCTACCAAAATATGGGCATGCCAAATATGGGCAAGCCAGACCAAAACTTGGATAACTTTTCTAAAATAGCATTTGGTTAGACAATTTTGGCCTCCAACCAAGTGAGGGCCAAATTTTATGGGCTTGCCATGATTTTGGCTGGGCAACTTTTGGCATCAAACCAATCATGCCCCACGACTCGGCCGGGCGATCGGATCTGTAGCGTGCCCCGGCGTCGTTGGCCGACCTCGAGCCGCGGCCGGCGGCTTCGTTTGACACACACAGGAGGAGGATCAGGAGGTCGTCTGGATCGGAACGTGACGCGCGTGCCGCCTGCCGCGTAACGTGCGGATCCGGGTTTCACGGTGTTTTTAAACCGGCCCAAACCATGGGGCTTATCGCGACCCACACGACGCCACGCGCGGATTGGATCCTCTCTCTTTATGGGCCGACGTGAATCCTGGCTTGGGCTAGCTTTGCGGAAATTTTAGGTGGGGCGGATTCGCGCAACAAAAATAATTTTACTTAAAATGTGATAGTATTGATGCACTACATTTATAGTGATAAAGATTTCAAGTTCCCAAAATCAAGCTCATTCGGTGAATATCTTATAGCAAAACAAATAATTCTATTTCAATAGGAATATTTTTCAACAAAATAATAAAGGAATTTTGAGATTTTCGTGCTGTTGATTGTAATTTTCTATGTAAATTCCCATCTCTATCTACGAGAGTTGGCCAATTACCCGAGCTAGGAACGTGGCCACGTCGCAGCTAAATCCCGGCCGTCGGATCGGCCGGGCGGAGGGCCAAGATTGTGTTTCTCTTCGTAACTTTGCAAATAACTTCTCAAGTTATAGGAAAATAGAACCCGCCGTCCTCTCATCTCTCACGGGAAATTTTTCAGTGAAGCCCTTAGCATTTACCGAAATCAACCCGCCATCCACCCAAACTAGCCAAGTCACATTTTCAAAAAAACCCCCAAGCTCTTTATAAAATCAACCCGCAATACATTTTGTCTCACAGGAAGCTTCATCGAAAAGCCCTCGAATTATACTTTAATTAGAGAAGAACCCGTTCTATTACCTAATTCTATACAAACAACACTAAATATACAATTCAACCACCAAACGTATTTGAACCAAAAGGTGTGCAACATAAAATTTGTTTATAATTTCAAGATCTATAATTTTATTTAGAATATATTTCTAAATAAAAAACAATTTCAACGCATATTTATATAGGTCCCGTCGTACCTACGATCCCCATAGCGGAACATCCTCAAATTAAAAAAGATTTCAATAAAAAAATAATCAAAATTCAAAAACATAAATCTTCGATACGCAACAAAATTTTAAATTCAAATCGTTTTCATAATTCATTCCCCCCTAATAAAAACCATAATGTAGAAAAAAATAAGAAAACATCACTTGTCAAATTCCCCCATTATAGCTAACATTACGCAGCAAAATTTCAAATACAAAATGTTTTGATAATTCGTTCCTAACTTAATTCGCAAAACACCCTAAATTGAAAAAAACCATGGAAAATGCCTCAAATTTAAAATAAAAAACAAATTGTATAGAAAAGTAAAAACAATCAAACTCACCTTTTTAGTTCCTCCATTATAGCTAACATCCAACCACCAAAATGAATTTGAAAATCCAAATATGTTGTAGAGCAAACTTAAAGTATCGAACTCATTTCTCCAATTTCCCCATTATAGCTAACATCTTAACACCAAAATGATTTTAAGTTAACAGCAAAATACTTTTAAATAAACAATTTATCAACATCAAAATTCCTCTAATTATTGCAATCTACAACGTTTCCATGCATACTTTTACGGGTTTAATGCGCTCTACCATTTATTTTTGAAATTTTTTTTATAAAAAACGTTAAAAAAAACCGTAAGCACATATATATTCACTGGACATCCGCGGCAACGCCGCGGCCTTTTCTAGTAAAGACTATGCTAGGCAACAATAACTGAAAAACAATCTAGCAGTCACCAGCAAATTTTATACTAATACTGAACTGTACTTAGATCATTTTGAACTAGCATATTCCGATAGGGTGAAAATCATTAACTATAGAGTAGATTACAGAAAGAACATTAGAATTATGCTTCCGATTGGAATTGGGAGAGTACCTGGGAGCGGAAAAGGCAATGGCAACCCATCCAATGGAACCTTCTCTGCGAGACCACGAATCGACCTGCTGCAGTTTTGCCCAAATCCGCTGCTGCTTCTTGGTATTAGTCGATGCGGGCGCTGCTCCACGTATATACCTACTCCCGCCTGATCTCCTCCAAGGCCACGATGCAGGGTGGCCGGCCGGCGACCCGGTGTGGATGCGAGCGCGGCAGCGCACAACACAGCTAGGATTTACCGACCACGGTAGCGTCATCATGCGCATCACAATCATGGGAGCGGTGGAGTCCACGAATAGATAGGGTATTTCATCTTCAGAGGTGGGCTGAGCCCGTTCAGAAATTGGGCCGTTGATGTTGCCTGGCCCAATACTAGGGATGCAAGCAGGCGTGCCTGTGGGCGCCTGCATGCCAACCGCATCAGCAGCAAGAAAAAAATTCACTCCTACGGGCGCTTGCTAGTACTGCTTTACTTCTCCCGTTTGCCTACCGGGCTTCGCAGGCAAGACATATGCAGGTTAGCAGGCGCCTGCCCGCAAGCTTGCAAGGCCACAGGAGCATAACTCTGCGACGTTGCGCACCATTGAGACTGGCGAGCTCGACTGAGGCCAATGTCAACAACCCTGCAGAGACGAGAAACGAAACGAAATGCACAAAATTGAACACACACGGCTGTCAACAACCTAACGGGAATGGGAAGACAAGGGAGATGCAGAGTGAGGAACTGAGGATGCTGGAAGCAGGATGCCCATGCCCACATCGGCAATTCCGATCCCCTGCAGCAAGCAATAGCTGCCGGACATTGCTAGGTGAAATCGAATGCCTTGCTGACGATCTCGAGGCCGGTGGAATCTTCTAGATGAAGACCAGGATGTTGAGCGTGATTTGCAGGCTCCCGGCCGTCTCGTTCCCCTTCCCCTTCTGCATCACCAGGACCACCATCGCCGACGGACTAGAGCACGCCGAGGCCGAGCAGGATGCAGCAGCTTCTTCCACTCCTTTGCGAGCTCGTCGATCTAGAGGTCGATCGACGAATTGGGAGCGGAGGCGGCATCGCCCCTGGTCCCTGGCGGCGCCGCGTGGCGTCGGCGGCGGGCTTTGAGGTGGCCATGTGGTGGAGCAGGCTTCACAGGTGTTGCAGGGGATATGCGGGAACAAGGCTTTGCAGGCTTGCTCGCATTAGCCTGCAGCCCACCATGTAGGTTCCTGCAGAGATCCACTAACGACTTTTTGCGGGCCGGGCTAGCAGGCAGGCAGGTAGACCTGCACCTGCTTGCATCCCTACCCAATACGAGGACCTTCTTCCTCCTCCGACCTTCCAGACAACGCTCCTGACTCCGGCTGCCCAGATCGCCATGGGAGGGGGTGTTTGCTTGCTCCGCCGGTAGCTGGGGCAGCTGCCCCACCCTGCTGTATGGGGAGCTCCGCCTCTGGGCTAGCTGTTGTTTTCATTTATTTTATTTTGGAGGTAATCATGATCTGAATTCGTTCGGTTGGGCTTGAAACGCGACGATTACGACCGGCTCAGGGTTTATAAGGCTTCTTTCAGCAATAAAAAATGTTATGGATGGTTGACAGCACAGGTGGTCACGGTTCCGGTTATAGAAGATGTGAACACCCGTGCCGAGTCGAAGACTTAACCCCGGGTGGGCAGGCTTCTCCACAAGGACCCAGTTTACCCTAGTTGATATCACTTGATCGAACACGGATTCCTTGATCAGTTACCACTATCAATCTCTGGTGTTCTTTGTTTAAAATGCATGTCCATGATTTTTTATTTACCTGTCATTTGCACGAAGTAATCATTTTTTGTTCTTTGTTGTCTTTCATATAATTAAAAAATTAGAAAACCCTAACATGCTAACCATGCGTGCCTACAATCTAAATAAATAGCCTAGAATCCAAGTATTCAACAAATATAACAAAGTTTCGAGATTAAATAATATGATAGGTTCTTGCTTTGCAATTTGGTCGAGAACGATCGGCGTGAAGAATCGCTGCTGCCTAATATTGTAATATGAGTAGTATATGAGATTAGTATAGTGGTATAGGGATAATGCAAGTAGGAAAAAGGAACTTAGGAATTGAAAGAACAGCGACAGTCTCCACTGAAGTAACAGAGTAGTATAGTGGCATTCTGAATTTAACTCATGTAATTTCACTCCTTTTCATGATTGACTGGAAGTTTCACGCTTCTTTACAAGAGATGCTATCAACTGGAAGAGCAGCGAGTTTATTTGGCCGCACTGCCCAATCTGCTAACACTAAGAGATGGTAGAAAGCGCGGGAGGGTGAGGTGTACGTGGGAACGGAAGAAAAGCGCGCGGAACTACGTGATGGAGAGCAGCAGGGAATCGGCAAAGATGGCGATCGGTTTTGACGGGATGCGGAGCGAGAAAGCGAGGAAGATAGTGATTCTGTTGGAATCTAGTTTTAGCGGACATTTTTCTTCTTTTTTTTCCCGATCCATCTTGATATATATCATCGGTTGGAGTTGCTCTTAGCGCGTAAACTCTCATTCCCTGTCAGTCTGTCACCTTCATTTTGGAAAAAAAAAGTTCTACATATCCGGACGGCACCTTTAGCGCGTAAACGAAAATTCGTGGAATGTACGCACGCTCTGACGCTGCTTGGCTGAAGTCTTTGCAGAGAAAGACCAAAGCAACGAAACGACCCGCGACGACCCCTGCACAGCAGCCACAGTTAGCAGAGTCAGTAACGGTAAATATATAGGATGCACTGCACAAGCTCCCGGCTATGTGCTTGCACAGAAAGCTTTATTAGTCGCCATGGCCATGGCCATGGTTACGAAGACAACAAAGATCCTTATCAACCTCGCCTGCTACCTGCTTTGTGTTAGTAGTACGCTTCCCAATGCCACCTCGCTTAGCTTCAACTACAACTTCTCCACTCCGGGCGCCCTCACCAGTGCCGACCTCAAGTACATCTCCAACGCCACAGCTGCCGTCGATCGGGTTGACCTGACGAAGAACACGACCTGGAGCACAGGGCGGGTGGCATATGGGCAGCCGGTGCAGCTCTGGGACAGCACCGGCAAGGTGGCCAGCTTTACCTCCAACTTCACCTTCGTCATCAGGCCGCGCAACAGCACCAATCAGGCCGACGGCATGACGTTCTTCGTCGGGACGTACCCCCCGACGCTCCCGCACGACTCCAATGGCGGCTTCCTTGGGCTCGTCAACAACCCCTACAACCCGGCCAACACCAACTTCCCGCCGACCGTCGCCGTGGAGTTCGACGCGTTCAGGAACTTTTGGGATCCCAGCAACACCGCGAGCCACGTCGGGCTGGACGTCGACAGCATCACGTCGGCGAAGTACGCGGCGCTGCCGGATGGGTGCTTCAACGGGACCATGTCGGCGTGGATCAAGTACGACGCCAACGCGAGCACGCTCTCTGCGACGCTCCGGTTCCACGATCTGCCCGGGCTGGGCCTCTACAACGTCAGTGCCGCCGTCGATTTGAGGGCAGCAGGACTGCCGCAGCAGGCGGCGGTGGGGTTCTCGGCGGCGACAGGGGATTACGTCGAGAGCCATCAGATACTTTCGTGGTCGTTCGAGTCCACTCTCACCAGCGTTGACGACGGCAAGTGGCTTCCCCTTGTTTTTTCTAGCTCTCCTTCTTCCTCCTCTTTAGTGATTTGTGGGCCAGGTTCCATGGAAACTATGAAAACTCCACGTAAGATCATAGGATCTCCATCCAATGACTAGAGAAATAGGTAGAAAAATTTTATAAATAACCCCTCCCACCACCTCTCCTCCCTTCCGGATCCAGAGGATTCGTCGGCCCAGTTATTCCGTTCCGTTACCGCCGTGCCCACTCACCCCCGTGATCCCTGCGCCCGTCGCCCCCGTTCCGCGTCCCGTGGAAGCAGCGAGCGCCGACGCCGCCTGGACCCGTGCGATCCCGCATGGACGTGGACTCGACGATGCCAGCAAGCCCCCACGCGGCGGCCGACGACCCCCAGGACGCAGCCCCCAGGAAGCTACGGCTGCGTCTGCGTGGACGCAGCGACCTCGGACACCACGATCCCTTGGCCCCTGCATGGCAAGACCCCCTGGCCGATTAATCAACGCAGCGTCCTCGACGATGTTCATGAACCCATTCATTCATAATTATTCTCTTATTTGCTGAATATATAAACTTGCATCATGAACCAATAACCATTCATTCACAGAGTAACGATGTTCTATACTTTACATGTCTCTTTATCAGCTCCATTCATTCACAGAGCAACGATGTTGGTGGCATTACAAAGATTAAATCACTTGACTGAATCTGGCTGGGGCGTCATCCCCTTGGCTGCGCGTAGGAAGACAAGCCAGATGTCATGCAGGTCGGGGTCGCGACGTCGTTGTCGAGGGCGTCGAGGTCGGAACGGCGGCGACTCGTGCCGTCTTCTAGGGCGGCGAGATCGCGGCGTTCGGCGGAACGGTGGCGAAAATTGCGCCATCGTCGAGGGCGTCGAGGTGTGGAGGGGTTGGAACGGCGACGAATCACGCATTCTTCCAGAGCAGCGAGGTCGCGCCGTCGAGTGGAACGGCCACGAATTGCGCCGTCGTTCAGGGCGGCGTGGTCGGGTGGCGGAGTCGGAACGGCGGCGGCGCGCCGTCTTCCAGAACAGCGAGGTCCCGACGTCTGGAGTCGAGCGAAGGACGTCGAGGTTACTACGTCGGGCCAGCTCCGTCCAGGCCGGCGAGGTCGGGGAAGGGATGTCGCGGGATCACGTCGGGGCTACGGGGTGCACGCGGATGTCGCGGCATCGGGAGACGAACGGAACGGAACAGAACACGTCCGTGGCTCCGTTACCCAGCGCTGGTACAGAGGTGGTGGGAGGGGTTATTTGCAAAACTTCCCTACGTGTTTCTCTAGTCATTGGATGGAGATCCTATGGTTCTAGGTGGAGTTTTCATAGTTTGCAGCAACCTGGTTTTCATAGGATACGTTCCCTAATTAATTTATATGTAAGTGCTCCATAATTTATATCTAATTAATTTATATGTAAGTGCTCCATAATTTATATCATAAGTCCAGCATCCCGCGCTCCGCATGGACTAATAGTTTAAAAAGACATAAGTATTACAAGTTTTTATATAAAAGATCCCACGAATAATAGTAATTAAAATTATATACTGGATGTTCTCTTTTCGTTAGTAAAATATTCTAACAAATATTTATTATTATTATACCTTCATGTATGCTTGATATGTATGTAATTAAACCCTCCGTTTGAGCCATGCATACAATGAGAAAATTAGCATTCCCATCACGCCCTTTATACATGTATACAAGGTAACACACATCACACAAATATTATGTTGTAATATTTTTTTAATAAAAAATAGCATATATAGTATACTGAAAATGGCAAAATAGATTGCAGTATCTTATATTGATGTACTTTGTAATTTAGATCGGATTTAAATGTTATATTAGTTTAGGTAATTAATGGGTAATTTACATGTAAATTTAGGAGCATACTTGAAATTATTTTTTATAATGTCATAGATGGATAATTTATATGAGGATTAGCGGGTTACTTTTGGTTTTTGTTTTCATAATAACAGATGTGATTAATTAAGAGACATATTTAGGGGTTTATTTTAGACTATTTTATAATAGCAGACGTGGATAATTTAATAATTTATTAAAAATACAATAGACGTGACGGTTATGATTGTTAAAGTTGTCAGATTAATTCCAAATGTTTATGAATTTTGCTGAATTGATAAAAGTTAGGTGCAGACTCATAATAGTAAGATAAGACTGCTTGTGTGAGATCAAGTTCATAAATAAACCTTGGAACTTTGTTGTGCGCTCTCCCTACCCTACACGTGCTCTTGCAATATCACTATATCAGTACGAGAATCCTTTATGCAAATGATGTGCATTGTTTTACAAGCTTCTGCAATAGTTTTTGTGGGTATGTAATTGTGTCATTCCTACTGATTTAATGTGTCTTTAAATGTTAGAAAGCACAAAATCAAACATAGCCCTCATAGCCGGATTGGCATCCACTGGGATCGTCGTACTCCTCATCATAGCGGCGTGGATCCTCTGCTACCGTGAGTACCAGAAAAGAAAGGGCACCAAAGAGGGACCTGAAAATAATGCAGCGACGCCCCTCGACGATGAGTTCGAGAAGGGGACAGGGCCGCGGAAATTTACCTACAGACAATTGTCACTGGCGACACGGGAATTCTCTGATGACGAGAAGCTCGGCGAGGGCGGCTTCGGTTCAGTCTACCGTGGGTTCCTGAAGGATCAGGGGCTCCATGTGGCCATCAAGAGGGTCTCCAAGACGTCGAAACAGGGGAGGAGGGAGTACATCTCTGAGGTGACCACCATAGGCCGTTTCAGGCATCGCAACCTCGTGCAGCTCCTCGGGTGGTGCCACGAGAACGACGAGCTCCTGCTCGTCTACGAGCTCATGACCAATGGCAGCCTCGACACCCATCTGTACAGCACAAGAAACGTCCTTACGTGGCCAATGAGGTATTACATCTGAACATGATGAATCAAACTATGAACTTAGACCCCTTGACTGGCAGCTTAGATTTGTGACAATTTTGTTTTGTTTACTCTCTGTTTTGGGCGTCAGGTACAACATCATTCTTGGCATGGGCTCTGCGCTCCTATACCTTCACCAGGAGTGTGAGGAGTGCGTGGTGCACCGAGACATCAAGCCGAGCAACGTGATGCTGGACTCGTCGTTCAACGTGAAGCTGGGTGACTTTGGCCTCGCGCGCCTCGTCAACCACGGGCGCGACGAACGCACCACCATGGTCGCCGGCACGAGGGGCTACATAGACCCAGAGTGCGCTGTGACGTGGCGGGCCAGCGCCAGGTCCGACGTCTACAGCTTTGGCGTCGTCCTCCTCGAGATCGCCTGCGGCCGGAAGCCTGTCGTCCCTGAGGAAGACGAGAGCAGGGTGCTGCTCGTGCAGTGGGTCTGGGGCCTGTACGGGAGGGGCGAGGTCCTCGACGCCGTGGACGCGCGGCTGCGCGACGATGTTGTCGAGCTCGACGAGCTGGAGGCGGAGCGCGCGCTGGTCGTGGGGCTCTGGTGTGTGCACCCGGACAACGCGTCCCGGCCGGCCATCCGGCAGGCCATGAACGTGCTCCACATCGAGGCGCCACTGCCAGAGCTCCCGCTAGAGATGCCCATGGCGATGTACGGTCCGCCTGCTGGCGTGGGTAGTGGGTCCAGCAGCAACACCGCGTCGTCGTCGTCTGGCCGTCTGGGAGCGTCAGCACCAACTTGATGTACGAGTACCGTGGACCTAGGGGCGGGGCCAGCTTGATGGCTGGGTATTCCTAGAATACCCAACTTTTTAGGAAAGAAACAAGTATGTACCTAGTATTGTAGTAAATCGTCCTTGAACTCTTTGATAAAGGGTTATGTTCGCCCCCTATACTTCCGGTTAGGCCAATTTAGTTCTCAAATGTACTGTCGACCATCCAGTGGAAATCAAATACGATCCAAAGAGTTATATATATCAACTGGAGGCCTGGAAGAAAACAAGAAAAAGCAACCCTCCAAATCTTTATCCTCACTGGCCGCCGGCCAGAAACCATACCGTAATCCGTGATCTGCATGCAGCAATGCAGTGATCCGGGCCAGGCAATAAGCGGCTGTTTGACTTTTGCCTTGGCGTCCCTAACGATTGTCGTGTCAAGGACTCATGGCTTTGGTGCTTGGTGTGCTGTGCAGATCCAAATCACGGCGCGAGGCAGTGCCGGGCAAAACCATCAAGCTTGTGCTGCTGTCTGTGGCTGTGGTAATTCGTACCAACCTATCAGGACCTCTGCGGAGGATGTACACGTGGGCCATCCATAGTCACGGGCTATATATACAATTCTCTTGGGGCTGGGCCCACCGTGGTCTTTGTTTAAAACGAAAATTTGGAGTTGATTTCAATATAAATTAGGTACAATACCATAATTTCAAGGTGGATTTTTATTTTGTGTCTGCCAAACTGCGGCGTTAGCCTTGCAAGTTGAATTGTATACACACTCCTGTTACTAAAACTCTAATGAGTAATAAATTCCTATACGATTAAGATCTTGCCATGTCAAAAAAAAACTGTATTATATATGCAATCAAGTGTTTTAGAGTACCTCAACTTGATTTTTCTCGTTAATTCGATTAAGACATATAAACTCTTCTCCCTCATTTTACCTA
The DNA here is from genome assembly GCA_015342445.1 of Digitaria exilis. Classification (NCBI taxonomy): domain Eukaryota; kingdom Viridiplantae; phylum Streptophyta; class Magnoliopsida; order Poales; family Poaceae; genus Digitaria; species Digitaria exilis. Next base: position 103,586 of record JACEFO010002050.1, read on the forward strand.
TTAATTGTTGTTTCTCCCTCCTTCATCCTTGAGCTAAATGCCAATTGTTGCTCATGGTCAGCAACATGATCAACTACAGTGTCACCGTTCACGTCTAGCTCGCTTAGCTCGTCTCATATGACCTACAGCTCTTGATGTAGGAAGAGCTGTAGGTTTGTTAAATTGCCGCTACCACCCTCCCATACATCGCCGAAGTAATCCACCGTCTTCCCTTGCAGCTGGTGGTCCTCGGCTTTCCTCCATGCCTACTCGCCCACCGCTACCACTAGCGACATTCAGGAGGTGTTTGGATCCATGGTGCAAGAGCAAAAAAGAGCAAAATTTTTACCCTCAAGAAAAGATGGCAAAAATTTTGCCATTAGGGGTGTTTGTATCCAATGGTAAAATTTTTGGCAAATGGCATCTATTTTACCCTTTTTTTGCCATTTGCCTCAAAACACCCCTTGGCAAAAGGGCAAATGCAAAAACTTTTGCCCATTTGCCCACTTTTTGGGCCACTTTGGAGGCAAGAGTTTTTTGCCAACTATTTTTGCATTTGCCATTTTGCCTAGGGGTGTTTGGAGGCAAATGAAAAAAAAAAGGGCAAAATAGATGCCATTTGCCATTTGCCCATGGATCCAAACACCCCCTTACTCTACACTATTTCTCTTCTTGGTGGAGAAAAACCCTTCATCCTAGAACTACCTAAAAGTAGCTCGGTGAGACGACTCACCAGAGACTATCCTGGATGGAGATAAACCTTCTTGCATCAATCATGGTGTCACTCGATTGGGAGAAAAATTGAGTGTCATCAGGGCCCTGAGTCACTTGAGCGACATTTGACTCTTCCAAGAAAAAAAGAGAGGTTAATCATGATTTCATGAGGAATTATCAGCCTTGTGTGTGTTAATCTCTAGTGAGCCTTTTGAAGTCCCAAGTGATTTTAGTCGTATGACAGAGATGTAAGGGTTCGAAGAAAAAACTTGATGTCTGGGAAAGAAAACAAATCACATGCTGTAATATGAGCAAGTTGCGATAGAAAAAAAATATCAATGAAAAGAAGGTAAAATGAAAGCAACAAAATGGTTTTTATTCTCCCTGCAAAAGAGAGGGAAAAATTAATAAATGTATGTATCACAAGTAGTACCTGGGTTGATTTTACATACACGATAAATGACTCTCCCAACAGATTACATGATTTATAAATATAAAAACTAGAAGCAACACTCCTCTTGTTCTTTGAGGAGAGGTTTGCCTCTTATGAATTCAAATGCAAAAAGTGAAAGGAAATTCATCATCAAGAAACGGTAACACACATACACACACACGCGCACTAACTCACAAGCATTTGGCCGAACTGGTTCTAGGTTGCAGAACCCAAGCTAGATGTTGTACAAATGAGACACAAGAGCTCAGCAACACACAGTGCACGTATGCATGCATGTGCGTGCTTACGGACGCGAGTGATAACTACACGAGTGTGTAGCCGGGCGGTTTACGCACAAGTGTAACCTTTGGGCACGCACTTGCCACAGTAGTTGACGAGGGCGCTGAGCTTGATAGGGATGTCGACGACGATGCCGAGCACGTTAGCCTTGATGGCCGTGCAGAGGCAGGCGGCGGCCTCCAAGTCGACAAGGCCGTTGAGGAGGCTGCAGCACGGCTCAGCGGGCACCTTGCCAACCTCGCCCTTGACGAGGCCGAGCACGTTGGCGCACACGCCGAACTTGAGCACGTTCACCGGGCAACTCCCGCTGGATGGAGGTGGGGGAGAAGGCGGCGGCGGCGGCGGCGGCGGCACAACCGGGGGCGTTGGGCAGCTGCCGCAGGCGCTGGCCACTGTGAATAAGAGGAGGTTGAGGGCCAAGAAGAGGACGGCCTTGGATGCCATAGCTTATTACGCCTTAATAACTAGCCTCGTAGACAAGAATTGGGTAGAAGCAAAGCGACTGCTAGAGCTAGCTAGTGAGATGGGATGGTTTAGGGAGGGGAGCATATGTGTATTTATAGAACACATGAACTGATGAACCCTAGCTCTTCCTTTCCCTGCTTATTATCTACCAAATTCCCCCTTGTAATAAGATAAATCTGCAAGAGCCAGAATGATTGTCACAGTATGTAATGGACGTCCAACATTGGTCCCCAGTGGCCGATAGAAGCCTAGGGCCAGTAGGGCCATGACCCTAAACGTGGACCAAATTTTTACACAGTGAATATGTTTATTACGTCCGTAAGTAGTTTTAAGTAGAAAGGGTGAGTCGGCATTTTCACAGTCGATGGAGAGATATTATCAAGATGTAAAAACTATACTGCACTAACTTAAATTGGTGCCTCATTTAATAATAACAAAACTATGCACTTCGATGTTCTTTCCTTTTCCTTTGAAACTAAATATGAGGGATATTTAATCTAAAAAAATCAGAGTTGTTTTTTTTCTTTTTAAAGGCCTATGAAGTTTAAGACTTTAAGCGCCTAGTTCCTGGCCCACTAATCCAAGACAAGACAACGATATACTTGGGCCATCCCCCTCTCACATTGCTAGCTAGCCCAAAATGATGAATACCTGTCAGTTGCTTGTGCGCCTCACAATACTATTTGGCCCTCATACCCTGTCGTCATTGTTCCCTAAAGAAAACCTCGTGCTAGACTAGTCACAAATATTATTGGAAGATGCCCATGTTCTATAATACTAGTCTTAGTATACAGTTTTATTTGTGCACTTACCTACATTGGAAACTAAGCAACAATGTTGATGCATTTCATGGTGATGAAACTCATCTCACATCTCATGAACCCCTCATGATTCTTCATAATAACATTGTCGAGTCAGCAAAATCACTGATATGACGTATGGCTTAATGCTCATGGAACTCGTGGTGAAACCTCTATTGAGATTGATCGAAGACTCTGTCTCCAAGTCCGTTCGATGCTTAAAAAATACGAATATTGACCTAATGAAATTTGAAAGTACTTCCAACACAGATAAGTTTGTCCATTTTACTGGGCTGTGCACAGTGGCTTGCTGCATATCGGCATATGCCTAGCTAGCTCTCGAGTCGACATGCAGGCAGTGAACCACGCTAATCATCCATATGCATGACTAACGACCCTAGTTTCCATGGCATTTCCTCTCGGTCTTCCCCTCACTCTGATCAGGACGGTAGGCAGAGAGAGAATCCAAAATCCCATGTGCAGGCGGAGCCCGACCGGTACGGTGCTTGAGCTGGCGGCAGCGTCGTGTGGCAAGCAAAAGCAGAGGCCTTGAGGGGATAGATGGGTTGGGACTTGGGAGCCCGGACGGGGAACGAGATCCTCTGACTTTTAGGCTCTCAGCGGCAGAGGGGCGTCTGGCTGCTGTGAAGCGTGGGATGGAGATCCAATGACACAAGCTTAAATCCAACACCATATGGCCCATTACTCAGTCCATGCAGCGCTCCACTACCTACTCCAGCTTCTCCCCTTCGCGATTCACTACCTAGATCCACGGAGGACCTTGAGCCTATCCTGCTTCTCCCCTCCGGTCCCCTGGTGCCGTCCGCCGCGGACGCGCTCGTTGGTTGCCGCCACCGATGATGACGACGAGCGGAAGACCGCGGCCGGCTAGGTTCACGGGAGCGAGGTGCCACTGACGTCGGAGCACATTCGTGTGCTCGTGCTCGGTCTTGAGCTCGTCGGCGTGCGCTTCGTCTAGGCACTCTGGAAGCCGATTGAAGAAGAGAAACCGCCGAGGGGCCAGACCACGCTTTGGCCTTATTTGTTGTAAGCTTGTGCTACTGGATCTCCATCCTACGTTTCACAGCAGCCAGCAGGACGTCCCTCTGCCGCTGAGAGCCGAATGTCAGACGATCTCGTTCCCCGGACGGACCAAGGTGCCGACGCGTCGCCATCCTCACGTCCCCCCTGGCCCTGGCGCGGGCACATCAACGTCGCCGCCCAGCTGGACGGTCGCTCGATGCTCAACCGGCTCACCGCACCAGATCGACCACCAGTACCAGAGATATATCGCGCGCGCGCGGTGGGGGCCGGCGAGGTCACGGGCTGCACAGTGCGAGCGAACAAACCACCGAGGACAAGGACTCGGGGTCAGGGTCGGTCGTCTCGTCTAGCTGCTGGTTGGTGCTTGCCACAACAGTGATCTCGAAAAGATCCGGCTGGTTTGGCTCATGTTGCCGTGGGGCTCTGTGCCAGGGCAACTGGTGGTTCGGGGTTCTTCAACCTCAAGTACGCGACTGCATGCATGCATGCATTCCTGGGTGACTGCTAATGCTAGCTTACTCCTGCCTACTCCTACGTTCGACTGCGAGGTTGTAAAACGAACTGCAGGTTCGGCGACCGGGCCCAGGCGCGACCTGAACCACCGGATTCTCGATGAGCTGCCCACTCCCGTATAACACAACTACCAGCCGGCAGTGGCAGGCCATTGGATTCGTAGTTGTTAGTTGACGCGTCCCAGTCTCGTCAGGATTACCTAGCTATTAGCTGTAGCCTGTAGCTTCCACTCCCAGCTGGTCCTACTGGTTGGTGTGGTACTAGTAGTTTGGTACTCCTTTCGTTCTGCGCCGTGCTCTACTCGAATAGCTACGGATTGGTGTACGCGCGCGCGCCGCACACCACACGTAGTCACGTTACGGAGTACGCGCGAGATCTGAAATATCAGGCCTGATTGGAGCCTCGCCGTCGTATGCGGCGTCTTTGGTTTCTCGGGGAGCCCAGACTCCAGCAGACCAGAGATCACGGGCCGCTGGACGCACTCACGCACGCACGCATGCATCGACCTGTGGTTTGACACTTTGGTGTGGCATGCATACAGTATATACTCCATGCGTGGTTTTCCTTTGTTAGTACATATCGATCGATCGGCGCCGATCCACAAGTAGAAGAACGTGTTTCGACAGGTCAGTTACGTTGTTGCCTGGGGTCGGAGCGAATGCGTTTGCGGCCTGAAATAGATCGTGAGATCTGGATCTCTATCATCGCCTCCATTATTCGGGGATGAGCGAGCTGAATCGATCTTAATTATCGCGCCTTCGTCGTGTCAATACAGCGGGCGAATGCGGATTCACAGGTAGCTAGGGACAGGGTGATCGTTCCGGTTCCGCGGGTAGTACGCCTGAGGTTGAGATCCGTTCGAATGGAGCATTCGTCCCTCACATGTTAGTATCGGTTGTGTTAAAACCTGGTACTACTGTGTCCCTGGAGGCTCCCGAGGGCCATCGAACCATTTAGTACCGGCTGGTAACACCAACCGGTACTAAATAACATCATTTAGTACCGGCTACCAGCCGTTACTAAATAGTCCCGGGGGGTTTCCGAGGCCCCCGAACACCATCCGGTACTAAATGGGTCCGCGGGGCATAGTTCAAAAGGGAAACATATCCCACTCAATTACAACTGATGCATAGGTGGGATGGTAGAGGGGTTATGTGCGAGGCCAGAGGTTGTGAATTCGAATCCCACGAACCGCGCACGTGCATTTACGCGTGAAAAATCGCCGACCCTGCGGCCCCGTTAGTACCGGTTGCTGCAACCGGTACTAACGGGGCTGCCCATTTAGTACTGGGAGCTCGATACCGATTGCAAAACCTGTACTAACGTGGCTTTTGACCCGGTACTAAAAGTCGATCCTACAGTAGTGGTTGGCAACGATCGATCTGCTGCCTGGTGCGTGGTGCCGCCGAGCTTCCGTTGCATCGAGTGCTGTCCTGGAAAGTACCAGCCTTTCCTCCGACGACGTACGTTCGTGGTGTGTCAATATGGATACGGTGCCTTTCTCTGAGCAGTAGAGCGTGATTTAGCTACTTAGTAGTTATAGACTTCACTCTTCAATTGTTTAGCATTAGCTCGCACGATCACATATGTTCCAACAACGGCAACTGTGGCAACTTTGTCGTTCTCGTGCTAATATAGCCTTATGGAGGCGGTTATGTTCTCATGAGGACTGATTAAACATGCTCGATATGAATGGTTGCGTAGCATATGTAAATCGTTTATACGTGCGACATGTTTTTTTAAGACTACCGCTCAAAAAGTTCCAAAAGAACAGTTGTGACGAAAACATTTCAATTTTTAGAAGAGTATTGCATTCAAAATACATGAACTATTATACATATACGTGTATAATGGTTTAGAGAACCTGTAATCTGATTATACTAATCCGATCGTCCAAATCTCGCTAGCCACACCGCCAATTTTTCCACGGTGGCCTATAAGGTGGCAGGGTGGATCATTGATAGGATTGGCTTGGCTTATCCGAAATATGGGCCGGGTTTGGCTTAGCTCGCTCGGCTTGGTTTGATGAGATGATGGTGTTGCTACCTGAATAATCGGAATGCATGGAGGGTTTGTTGGATGCATGAAGCAACACAAAAAATGGAGATACCACAACAATATATAAGAGGACGCTCGGTGGTGGCCACATACTCACAAAGTCACCGTCCGTGGTATCCCTTCTCGACCTCAAACTCGCATCCACAAGGCTATGTTATGCAGCTGGCCAACAAGATCTCCATAGCTGGCACTTTGAGTGCGTTGAGCCTTTATGTTGCCCTAGACGATCGAGGTCTCCTCTATATAGCATGAGGGAGGAGAGATCCAGAGGAGGCGGCAATAGCATTCATGATTGTAGCGAGGCGGCGGCGGTCATCTGAACCTGGCCAAGTGACGATCATGATGCAGCTCACTGGGAATGAAGAGGATTTGTTTGGGGAATAGCGAGCAAGTCCGCGTGATGCTTGCTGCGAAGGATTCAATCCAGCCTAGCCCGACCCATGTTTATGACAAGCTAAGTCAAGACGATCCTATTATTGATCCACCATGCCTTCTCATAGTCCATCGTCAATAAATACACTATGTGGCTGGTTTGGAACAGTATACATATCAAAGTATGAAGTTATCACATCGGATTATTCAGATTACAAATTCTTGGATCAATTTGCATGTACATGTATAGTTAATCTGTAATCTATTCCATATATACAATTTACTCTTTATAGAAACCCCTTGCCGACTATACAAGGGATCAAGAGATGACGGCTGGAGAATGAGGTGTTGCCGTATGCCGAATGCCGTTTTTTTTTTAGGCGAGATTGGCGTATGGTGTCCGTGTGCGCGACGTTTCCGAGACGCGTGCGCGCCGCACGTCAGGCCGGCCCGTGGAGCGGCAGGCCCAGAAAGAGAATCCCCCCCACGAAGCGTGTGTGGCGCAGCCCCGCAGATCAGGCATCAGGATCGCGTGCACGTTCAGTTAGGCCCTTTCCAAACTTGTGAATGCCGTGCTCGAAATATAGATCAGAATGCTCCGAATGCATATGCCAATCAAGAGGAAGTTTTCGTTCAGAGCGTATGCCTTTTGTACTCCGTCGAGAAACTAAATCAATCCAAAACGTAATGAAGCACTGAACAGAGAAACTTTATTCATGCGTACCGAATACAGAGCGAATACATCAGATCCCACGAAATGGACTCGTGAAGGAACAATTAAACAACAAACTAAAAACGTCAAAGACGATCAAACCAGGCATACGTATCTTTGCCACTGCATGCGTGGGAACATGTCCATGCATGCAGACCAGCTAGCACGTAATGCAAACCAAATAAACCTGGACTCAAACGATCGAGACGACATCCATGCGTCGTACACCATGCAGAACTTGGAATGCTTAGAGGCACTTGAATCCGGTGGGCACGGTCTTGCCGCAGTGGTTGAGGATGAGGCTGAGATCGACGGGCAGGTTGAGGTTGATGCCGAGGATGCTGCCCTTGATGGCTGTGCAGAGGCACACTGCAGCCTCGAGGTCGACGAGCCCCTCCAGCAGCGGGCAGCATGGCTCCGAGGGTGGCACGCCCACCTTGGCCTTGATCAGGTTCAGCACGTTGGCGCACACGCCCAGCTTCAGCGCGTCACGGGGGCACTTGCCGTACGAGGCCGGGGTAGGGGTTGGAGTTGACGGTGGTGGAGGGCAAGGGACACTGCCAGCACTGGCCATGGCGAACACGACCATGTTGATGGCTAGGAACAGCGCGATCGAGGCCTTGCCTGCCATTTTCCTATGAATTACTACTCGACCACGAGTGCACAGGCAGAAATAACTTGATTGTTGCTAAGTGCCTGTGATGGTTCGTGGTTTTGGTGTCGCTCGATTGTTGCTGCATTTATAGGGAGGAAGTTTGGTGCAATGCTGACTAGTTGGTGGTGTGTTAACGGTTCCCGTGAACACGAATGCATGTGACTGTGATGAGATGGGTGATCTGGACTTGTTTCAGATATAATGCCGGACAGCACTAGCGATCAAGATTGCTGTGCATTTGGATCATAGTTTAGTTTAGTAACTTGCAATATGGGCTGGCTGTTTTGCACCTTGTAACATGCGCAAATGCCAAGCAATTGGGTTTAAGAATGTTGTGTTGATCAGGGAGGGCAGTATGTGTAGAGGTATGAGACAAAGGGCGCCCAAGTTGTTCGAGACTGGATAGTAAGAACTAATAACAAGCTGGTAATAACAAAGCTAAATTCTGGCAAGGTAGATGCCTTGAAGGTTGTCACCAAACAGAGCATGGCCCTTATCATTTGAGTTTGTTATTTAGAAAGGATCATGCAGGTAGGCTTCCTTATGAAACAATATTGTATCTCATTACATTGTTTTGAGATGCTTTGCCGCCAATGTCGTGATGCTTGTTGGTCGTCTCTAACGGATGCTTTGCTGCCATTGTCATGATGCTTGTTGGTTGTCTTCGGTGGTTGCTTTGCCGTCGTTCTTCTGGTGGATGCTTGGCCACTTGGCTGTTGTTCTGTGGCCTCAGTCGGCGATCTCGGTGGTGTTGTCCTTCGTGTAGATTTAGATGTTTTGGGCTGCCCGCTATGGCTGTATGGAGTTTTGTCTCTTTCTTTTAGTCGTTGCTTTGTTATTTGTTGGACATTTGTTTCATCGGCCTTTTTTCAGTTTTTTCTCTTCTTTTAGTCCTTTGTGTGCTTGAGAGGTCAAGCTCTGCTTGGCCTACACCGAGTGATGTATGTAACTACTTTCTTCGTAATGAAATACGTGCTAAGGCACGTTCGTTAAAAAAAATAGTGGAATTTCCATTTTGGATGAGGGGAGCCGAATTTTGAAGATCCGAATGCATCTTATCTTTTGAACCGAGGTGCACCTGCCATTCCATTAGGGATGAAAACGGGACGGGAAAATCCCGTCCCGACCGGCACCGTATACCACGTAAACCGACCGCAGACCGTTTTATCAGGAAACCGGGAAAACAGGAAAAAAAAATCCAGGAAACCGGCGGGAACCGGTGCGAAAGCGGTTAGGGTAGTTTCCTGACCGTTTTCGCGGATCCCGTTTACGTCCGGGAAAATTCCCGCGGGAATTCCCGTGTATATGGACCTCAACTTCAATTTCAGCCCAACTCTAGTTCTAAGCCTCGGCCCAGTAAAAAATCCCCACCCAGCCCACCCCCGCCCGACCGCCCCCGCATAACCCCCTGTCCGCCTGCCCTGCGCCCCTGCCGCCCCCCAACCCTAATCGCCGCTCCTCCGCTCCGCCGCCGCCTGCGCTCGGCTCCTCCGCTGTCCGCTCGCGCTCGGCTCGTCCGCGACCAGGCCGTCCGCGTCCAGCGTCCAGCCGTCCGCGACCAGGCCACCACCAGGCAGACTGGCAGAGCTCCGGCCATCAAGCGGGTGCGCAGGCCGGTCAGGCGGAAAGGAGGCAGTGGCATGACATGAAGCCGCCCTCCGAAGTTTCACCTGATGCTTCTGCTTCTTCTTCGGCATCAAAGCGGCGCCTTTTCCCCGAGCTTCCACCTCCAGCGTCGGTGTTCCTGAATGTGAATAGCAGCACACTACCTGCTACTGCATTTCCAGCACCAGGTACTGAAATATTAAGTGTGTAGTGTGTAGATCAGTAGATCTGTAGATGTATACTGTTGTTCTTGTTCATTGTGGTGTACTGGTGTAGAACTGTAGATGTATACTGAATAACTAAAATATTGATTGAGGCATTTTGATTTTTGAGTAGATAGTTTTTTTCAGTGTAGAGATGTGATACTGGTCTTGGTGATTCTTTTGTTTCACAAAAATGTAGTTGTCATGATGAGATAGAATAGTTCGAATAGATCTTTATATGTTCCGTTTGTTGCTATTTTGCCAGGATCTAAGAGGTCAAGGGCAGAAACTGGAAGCTGTGATAAAAATATTGGTTTGTGTTTGTCTGTTGCATCTGCAAGTGCAACTCCAACTCCTACATCTAGCCCAGCAACGACTGATGCAGCCTCTATGCCTTCTTTGCCAAGTGGAAGTGCTACTGATGGGAGTGGAAGTGGTGGGGCTGCTGGTGGAAGTGGAAGTGGTGGGGCTGTAGCGGCTGCTGCTGCTAGTGGAACTGGTGCTGAAGCTGCTGGTGTTGTGGGTGGAGAAGAAGTGCAAGCAGCAGCTGGAATTGATGCTGCCAATGCCATCAATGTTGATGGTGATGCTGTTGTGATTGATGGAGATGGCGCACCTGCAAAGAGAGTGAAGAAGTGTACTTCAGATGTGTGGAACCACTTTACCAAGAAGACACTGATAATTGAGGACAATGGGAAGGTATATCAGCAGCACTGGGCATTTTGCAACTATGAGAAATGCAAATTCAAGGGCAGATGTGAGAGCAATTATGGGACGACTGGTTTTTGGACACATCTGAGAGTTACACATAGTGTTGTGAAGGGTTAGCAGGTGCTCAAGGTAGAAAAGGTGGATGGAAAGATCACTAATATAACACCTTACAGGTATGATGAAGAAGCTAGTTTGAGGAAGTTTTACTTGGCAATAGTTATGCATGAGTATCCCTTCAATATATCTGAGCATGAGTATTTTGTGGAGTTCATTAAATCCTTGCGTCCTAGTTTCCCAATCAAGTCTCGTGTTACTGTTAGGAAAGAAATATTGGCCATGTATGACAAGGAAAAGAAAAAGTTGTATGCATATATCAAAACTGTCAACTGTCGCTTTAGTGCCACAATGGATATGTGGACTTCAAATCAGAACAAGTCATACATGTGTGTCACTTTACACTGGGTAGATGACAATTGGTGTATTCAGAAAAGGATAGTCAACTTTGTTCATGTAGAAGGCCGCCATACTGGTTTAAAATTGTCTGAAACATTCACTGAACTCATGGTTAAGTGGTATGTTGACAAGAAAATGTTTGCTCTCACCTTGGATAATGCTGCAACCAATGAAGTGGCAGCCAAAGACATAATTGCTGATCTGCTTTCCAATGCAAGTTCTGCACTGGTATGTGAAGGTGCATTCTTTCATGTGAGGTGTGCTTGTCATATTCTCAACCTAGTTGCAAGGGATGGTTTGAGTGTAATTGCACCCACAATTGAGAATATCAGGCAACTTGTGCTTGCTGTCAAGGGATCTCCTCTGCAATGGGATGAGCTCATGAGGCGTGCGAATGAGTGTGGATTGGATACTTCAATGGGGCTTTCTCTTGATGTGGCCACAAGGTGGAACTCAACCTATTTGATGCTTCGAGATGCTCTGTACTACAAGACTGCATTCATCAGGCTTAGATCATTAGATCGTCGTAGGTATGAGAAAATAACACCATCTCCTAGTGAATGGGCCATGGCTTACAAACTCTTCCAATGCTTAAAGAAATTCTATGATCTCACTGAGCTTTTTTCTGGAACTTTATATCCAACTGCAAATCTGTTCTATAGAGGTTTCTGTGAGATTAAGATCTTGTTAGATGCTTGGCGTCTTAGTGTTGATACAATCATTAGTGGAATGGCTACTAATATGAATAGGAAGTTTGAAAAGTATTGGAAGAAGTCATCAACCACACTTGTTGTTGCTTGTTTTCTGGACCCTAGATATAAGAGAAGGCTTATAGAGTTCTACATGAGGAAATTTCATGGCAATGCATGTCAATCCCATGTGGATGAACTTGTTGATTTCATCAAACAACTGTACCAGTCTTATGTTATTGCTGAACCATCATCTTCAAGGCCTAAGAGTAGAGCAAATGACACTACGGATATTGATACAGCAGATCTGCTAGTTGACAATGCAGATGATGAACTAGAGAATTACTTGTATGAGTCTAGTGGACCTGATGGAGACAATATGAATGAGTTGGAAAAATATATGGTAGATCCACCTGTGAGGCTTAGTGAGCAGTTTGATATTTTGGCATGGTGGAAGAACCAAACTGAGGAGTATCCTATTCTGTCAAAATTAGCTCGTGATCTGTTGGTTGTGCAAGTCTCTACCGTTGCCTCCGAATCGGCCTTTAGTGCTGGTGGACATGTTGTTGATCCATTCCGTAGCCGCCTAGATCCTGAAATGGTTCAAGCTTTGATATGCACGAAAGACTGGGTTGGTGCGGGAAGAAGAGGTGATAAAATCTGAACTTTAATGTGTCTTTGTTGAACATTTCTAAGTTGAATCTTATCTGAATCTTTGTTGAACTTCTATTTTCAGATAAGAAGGTTGGTTCTATTGTTGTGGACCTTGAAGTCATAGAGTGCCTTGCTGAAAAGCTTAAGCTTGAGGTAGATTAACTTGTAAATCTGTTGTAATTTAATTGTTTTTCCTTGCTGTAATTTGTTGTTACCTTGTCATTATTTCCTTTGCTTGCTGTATGCTGTCTAGAATCTGATATCGACTACTTATTGCAGGACGAAGATGTTGCAGACAGTGATGGAGAAGTCGATGGGCCACATGAAGATGATCTGGGCTACTTCGTCGTGTTGTAGAATTCCTGTCATTCTGCTGTTGCATTGTGGAGGGTGGAGTGGAGCCGTGGTCCATGGAGGCTTTTGGTTTTGGCTACTGGATGTTGGCATGCTGCATTGCTGCTGTTATGCAGCCCCGTGTGGCATGTATCTCTTTAATTCAAACCTCGAACTTATGCTTGGCTTAGTTGAGTACTGAACTGTTGGTGTTGCTGTGGTGATGTTGGACTACTGCCACCTAAACTTGTTTGTTTGTGGACGATGACCTTTATGGCTTTATGTAGTGCTGTTATCACTTTATGTCGTGATGTTGTCACCTTTATGTAGTGCTGAATTGTTTGTTGATGTGTGATATATGTGTGGTTGTACCTATTGTGTCGAGCTAAATCTTTTGAGTGGTTACATATGTCGGTGTTCCCGACCGGATATGATAGTTTCCCGACCGTAATCGACATGTTCCCGATCGATTAATCCCGTTCCCGTTATCCCGTAATACCGGTTTCGTTTTCCCGTCCGCCTTTTCCGTTCCCGCTCCCGTTCCCGCAAAGAAAAAACAGAAACAGGAATGGTTACGGGGTTTTCCCGACCGGTCCCGACCGTTTTCATCCCTACATTCCATGGTGTTAAGTTTTCAAAATCAAGTGACAAAAATAAGGTGCACTGCATATATCCTTACGTATCATAAAAATTTCAACGAGTTGATATATATTATTATCCTGACAAAGAAAAATACTACTTAATAAATATGAATAAATTTATATTAGACTCAAGAAGTAATTTACAATATCTCAAAGAGATCGATATCAAGGATATATACTACACTACTACAAAATGTGTCGTCGTCACCATCGGTGGTAGTGATCCGGCAGTAACACGCTAATAACTATATTGTTTTGTATTCATTACTTGTCCCAAATCCTTCTTTTTCTTTTTGTTCTGAAAGATACCATTTTTTTTCTAAACTAGTTCTGCAATACTTTCTGGCAGCCAAGCCTGTGATCTCCCTTTACACAGCCTCTTTGCAATCTTCTCTATGGCTCTATCATTGATTAATGCCCATGGACATATGTTATCTTTGATCCTTTTTAATTAAAGTTCTAAACAGAAACTTGTGCATGCAATTAAATGGGTTCAGACAAAAAAGTTGTCTACTACAAAAAACTGTAATTCCGATCCGTTGACTGCTACCAGCCTAGAAGATTCATATGAGTTTCTTCACCGTCTCGGAATTTGTTTGAAAACATTGAAAATTTCCAAAGACAAACGGTATGGACACTGTCGTTTTTTCTTTCATTCGGTCTATTATGGTCAGTTCATTACTTCATTTTTAAAACTAACAGTGATGTGTTATCTCTGTTGGTTTTAAGTGAATCAGCCACGATGTATAAGATATAGCCATGTACGGCATTAGCGTTTCATTTCCACATATAGACATAGTAGCTAGTAATCTCAGAAAGTCAAATTGCTCTCTATAACACAAATGAGAAATGTCTATAGCTTGAATTCTTGAAAGCACCACACATCGTCACATGTATGTAGAAAACGAAATTAATTAATACAAGCAAATTGCCGAATACAATTATTGAATAACCCACACTGTCCATGGACACGTCACACGTCCACCCAGGGACTTGCACAACAGGAACAACGTAAAAAGCGAAAGCTCGTCATACTGGTTGAACCAAATGAACAATAAGCAAACGAATGTTGGCACTCTCGACTCATGCCACACATAGCAAATGCATCTTCGATCGGTGCGCTTAGAGGCACATAAATCCGGTGGGCACGGTCTTGCCGCAGTGGTTGAGGATGAGGCTAAGGTCGATGGGCAGGTTGAGGTTGATGCCGAGGATGCTGCCCTTGATGGCGGTGCAGAGGCACACGGCAGCCTCGAGGTCGACGAGCCCCTCCAACAGCGGGCAGCATGGCTCGGTGGGTGGCACGCCCACCTTGGCCTTGATCAGGTTCAGCACGTTAGCGCACACGCCCAGCTTCAGCGCGTCGCGGGGGCACTTGCCGAACGAGGCCGGGGTTGGGGTTGGAGACGAAGGAGTGGACGGTGTCGAAGGGGGGCAGTTGCCACCGCAGGCACTGGCCATGGCGAACACGACCATGTTGACAGCGAGGAACAGGGCAACCGAGGCCTTCCCTGCCATTGCTACAGATGCAGCTGCTTGATCACAAGCACGAAGCTGAGCGATTAAGCTGGTGGGCTTTAATAACTCGATTGCTAAGCGTCTGTGATGGTTTAGGATGGTGCTTGAGGGTGGTATTTATAGGACCAGAGATTGGTGCAACGATCACTAAATTATTAGAGCGTTAGAGAGCTCCCGTGATCGAGTATATGCATGTGACTTTGTGAGGGTGATAATAAGATGGCTGATCTGGATGTTTCGTGAAAAAATGGTCGTCACGTCTGAAATTATTAAGGTACAACGTGGAATAGCACTAGCAACCAAGATTGCTGCACTAATGGGTACATACTGATGCTTGTTCTCGCTTGATGGTTGATCGTAGTTTAGTTTAGCATCTTGGCATATGGGCTGGCTGCTCTTTATGCCTTAACATGCTTACATGCACAGAAACCAACAATATGGACTAGAAACCAACAATGTGGACTTAAAATTTAAGAATGCATGCTAGCTATGATGACGAGGGAGGACTGCAGTGGTGATGAATATCATGAGAGGCTGGGCATAGACCAAGCTGCTTGAAGTTCTAACAGTCTTTTTTTTCCTGACAGGTATTGAAGTTCCTTTTTTTATGACTGGTAAGGGACCATTTTTTATTGTTGTGAGCGTTCCGATGCAACAGCTAATATTTCTGACCTTATTGCTGTTTTTCCAAACACTATATCCATATAGGGAAAAGCTAAACAATATATAGTACATAGTGTGAAAGTGGTGAACAATCACAGGCATCAGGTCTTTGTACACAAAAATTATGCCAGCATAGAGTTGGAACTTCTTAAGTTTTTGGTGAACTCTTTGAAGAAGCAACATGTATGTTTGGTTAATTAGGAAACTAAAGTTGGTGCACCAGCCAGCAATCATTCAAATGGGCCTCGCGAGCGGAGAAAAGGTATTGCGCAACACCGCTCGCGCTCGCTGCCGCCGGGCCGAGGATTTGTTCGGAGGGGGGGGGGTTCTAGAAGGGCTTGTGGGCGGGCTCGGTGGAGGCGATGGGCACCGAGCGGAGGTAGAGGCGGTGAGGGTGCTACTGGAGCAAGCGGTAGAGGACAACCGGTGGGTGGCGGGGTAGAAGAGGATGCCCGGATTAGCATGCGGGCAGTGACGGGAGGTGGCGGGGAGGTGGCTACCACCCTTTTTTGAGTATGTATTGACTACAGTCGACGACCATTAGAAAAATGATGTGGCCTACCTAGTGTGTGTGCAGAGGGGGGGGGGGCTTAAGCCCCACCTGAATAAACATGGGAGTCAAGGTTTGGTCTGTATTGGCCACGATCGACCATCTATATTATTATTTGAAGAAAACAAGGAGCCATCACGTTCGCCGAGAGAACCAAAAAATTCTCACGTTAATCGGAAAAAGAGAAGGATTTAGACCGTTGTATTTAATGAAGATCTAACGGTCTGTAGTAGCTCTAAGAGTTTAAATCCAATAGAAATAGCAATAGACTAAGCTAAAGAGTCCATGTCTGTTACAATTAATAAATATATTTTAAATCATAATAAAATATTATCATATTTAATAAAGAAGACCATATAGTAGATAATAAATAATAATTTCAGAATAAATAGTTATGGAAAAAATAATTTAACTTACAAATAGAATCTAACACATACAAGTAACATATGAAAATCATCCATCACGGACAACAACTATCATAGAGTCCGGTCACAAATAATTATTTATTTTCTGTAAACAAAAGAATAATGCTACCACAGACATACTCCTATATATTCTCGATTGTCAAACACATCTTAACGTATAGATAACAGACTATGCCCATACATTGCTATCTGTCGACCTATCGTTGGATAAAGAGGCCGCAAGCAGATTCCGGACTAGATGGAAGACATGACGAGCAGCAAGCCTCTCTCTGCCTCGCCTGCAGCTCTCATAGCAGGTTGCAATAAAGCTAGATTTGGTGAAGAGGCCATGCGTGGAGCAGCTAATTGACATTCACTTAGCTGTAAATTAGCTGAACATGATGCAACGAAGTCGAGCACGTCCGCCGATGATTCGACAAACAGCTCAGAGTGCATATTTAGAGAAAAACTAGGATGAAGCATGCACGCAGACGGCAACACATATAACCGCAACTTTGTCCATGAACTTGGCGATAAGAGTGCTAATAGCCTTCTGGAAATAGAGTATATATATCATGGTTTGTAACCGCCCAAACGATATTGCTTAGGCATGCATGCAAAGCAATTCCCAAGAATAAGATCTTGATTAGATTGATTCATTGATTCAAATTTCAATCATGGTTAAAGTTTTTAAATCGACACATGTTGTCAATAACATGTGGAACCATGAATCATGATGGGCAAATTTTAACTGGAAATCGACCTAAAAATAGGGCTAAAAGGAGCAACTGCTTTCGGCAAGAGGGCAAAAAAAATCCCACGTGAATAAAAAATGAAAATAATATTTGGACCATTGGAGTTTATGAGGATCTAATGGTCGAGAGTAATCTCAAGAGTCCATGTCCAATATGATTAACAAACTAGGCTAGAGAAACCATGTTCAATGCGACTAACAAATAGGCTAGAGTAAAGAATCCATGTCTAGCTAATACCACTTAAAAATAAATAATGATCATTGGATTTTACGAATTTCAAATGGTGCATATTAGTCTAGAGAGTCTACGTTGATTAAATAATAAATTAAGTAAAACCGTAATCCACGTCAAATATCATAGTCCCATGTTAATCTGAAAAAGAGAGACATTGGACTCCTGGATTTTGTAATAATCTAATGGTCGAGACCACACAAAATGTCTATGCTAAATACAAATTACAAACAGCAAGCCTTAGATTTAAAAAATGAGACTACACGAAATGTCTATGCCAAATACAATTTATAAAAATCAAACCTTAGAGTTAAAAAATAAGAAAATGAGAAGTATACAAGGATATGTACAATACGAATATAAGTACTTAAATTCGTAATTTAAAAATAATAAAGTAGTTGATCACGAGTCAATGTAAAAATGATTAATTTATAGATAAATTCAGAATAAAAGAATTGTAGTTGATTTATGAATAATTTGGGATGTGAAATAGTTAAATAGAGAGTTTATACCAAATATAATTTATATTAGATGATTTGGTAATCAAATTGAGAGTCTATTCAAAATATATCTTAATTTGTTTCAGAAGAAAATAGTTATAGTCTAAACCAATTATAAGTAAATTGAATAAGCATATTTAAAGTTCTCAAATACTCCATTAACATAAAAACTAGCTACCCGCGCTATTTGTGCGGGCCATTAACCAAGTTAGATAATGAAACAGGTAAGGCAATGCCATATATCAAAACAGACAATGCTAATAATTTTGGACTTAAAGTAATTTCCATACCACTGTAGATCACCCCAAATGTGCTTGCTAAGCATAGCTCATTTGTTTAGGTTACTTAGCCCGACTACGTAATTGATCATATTTCATTTTAAAGGGATTCATAGATTATAGCATGTTCACTGAATAGTCAGATACATGTAATCATCAAAGACATAAACTTCATTCATATAGCAAGTGAATTTCAAAATACAAAATAATAATTCAAATAGTTTAGGGACTAGTCCACGTCAGGACTTGCACAGGACACGCCGAGAAACGAAAGCTGGTCAAACCGGTTACATACATTAGCCATATCAACTGATGAGACTGCTCTAAACCGAAGGAACATTCAAAAGAACGTTGGCATGGTTGGCTCATCAGCTCAGGCATGCCAGATAAATGCATCGATCCATCAGCTTAGAGGCACTTGAATCCGGTGGGGACGGTCTTGCCACAGTGGTTGAGGATGAGGCTGAGGTCGATGGGCAGGTTGAGGTTGATTCCGAGGATGTTGCCCTTGATGGCGGTGCAGAGGCACAGGGCGGCCTCGAGGTCGACGAGCCCCTCCAGCAGTGGGCAGCATGGTTCAGTGGGTGGGACACCCACCTTGGCCTTGATGAGACCCAGCACGTTAGCGCACACGCCCCAGCTTCAGCGCGTCACGGGGACACTTGCCGAATGAGGCCGGCGTCGGCGTCGGAGTTGACGGGGACGACGGCGGTGGCGGGCAAGGGACATCGTGGGCACTGGCCATAGCCAACACGACCATGTTGACGGCTAGGAACAGAGCGATCGAGGCCTTGCCTGCCATTGCTAGCTACACCGCAACAGTTGCTTGACCACAAGCACTAAGGAGAGTGACTAAGCTGGGACTTAGTTATTGGATCGCTAAGTGCTTGTGATGGTTTGTGGTGGTGCTGGACTGTTGCATTTATAGGAGAAAAGATTGGTGCGATACTGAATGGTTGGTGGTTCGTTAGCAGTCCCGTGAACACCATGCATGTGAGGGTGATGAGATGGGTGATCCGGAATTGGGTTCTACAGAAATTTTTTCCACTCTAGAACAGCACTAGTGGCCGAGATTGCTGCACTGGGGATGCATGTTGAAGTTTGTTCTCGCTCGGTGGTTTATCATAGTTTACTTATCACTTGGCATATTGGGTTGGCTGGTTTTGTACCTTGTAACATGCTCGAATGCGCCGAAGAAATGGGTTTTTGGAATTTGGAATGTATACGCCTGTACTGAACTATACTCGTCGCAAGGACAGCAGAGGTGCCATGATGACGGACGCCCAAGTTGCTCAATGCAAAGTGGTTCTTGCTGTACTTCCCTGACGAAGGGGTAAGGGTCTATCTAGTCGGTTTTGGGCGTGTAGGCATCGCCCTTCTTTTATGACGTGTTAATTTTTGCTATTTTGGTAGCATGTCCAGATCATTCGTTCCTCACGGCCACATCATGTCTTCTCTTTCATGTCATTATACAGCTTAATACGTTACCACAATGGCGCTCTTGCCCAGTTGCATCTGTCATTGACATTTTGTTTCTCTATGATCACGAATTCACGAATTACGTGATGCATTCTCGACTCTTTTAAAAGCTTAGATAATTCATAATTCTGAACTTGGTCTATGGTCTAATTTTTATTCTAAGCAAGATCTCACAATCTTTAGCGCACTTTATGAACTTGTAATGTGATGAAGAGGTGCGCAATCTATGTTAAAAATTTGCTTTCTATTATGTGTGACGACGATGACGATGTTGCGCATCTTTATTCGTCTTGGACTACCAAAATGGCAAAATTGCTTACGTTTTAATTAAATGCATGCTTGATTGCACTACCATAATTTGGATTAGTGATAGCTACCATTTAGCACGTTGTTGAATTAATCGTGAGTGAATGATAACTCTTATTGTAATGAACAGACATTGTTCCATTAAGTCGAGGGCATTTATTTAGACGGTTCTCACTGTATGGAAGTATAGTTGGTAATGAAGCATGCTCCCGAAGGCTCAAAATATGAATTGTGCTCGGTTGGTGGTATATATTATTTGTGAATCAGAGAATTATAGCTGAACATCATTAGTTCTGAATTCAAATACATCTCTAGAAATGGTACTACATATGACGTGCATGTCCTGTTGAACCCGATTTGCACATGCATAGTGCACCAGATTGTTTTCGTGATTCAGTTACCAGTGTTTTGTCACACAAAAGTTAATGGGATTTCTGATGCATGTCATAGAAAAAAAATGCAAGTAACAAGAGGCAGCTTCAGATGATAAAAAATGTAACCTAGTGAAAATAGGAGATAATTAAATATAAACTTTATTCATACAAGCAGATTGCCAGATACAAACAAAAGAATAACAATTCAAATAATCCAGGACACATCAATGCAAAGGACAAGCAACTTACACACATGAAACATCAAAACGCGAAAGGTGATCGAACCGGCTACAAGCGTAGCATATGACAATAAGTAAATGATAGAGCATGTCGGCATGCTCAGCTCATGCCATGTCATGCCATGCCGGACACGAACGCAACGGCCAACGCTTAGAGGCACTTGAATCCGGTGGGCACGGTCTTGCCGCAGTGGTTGAGGATGAGGCTGAGGTCGACGGGCAGGTTGAGGTTGATGCCGAGGATGCTGCCCTTGATGGCGGTGCAGAGGCACACTGCGGCTTCGAGGTCGACGAGGCCCTTCAGCAGTGGGCAGCATGGCTCTGTGGGTGGCACACCCACCTTGGCCTTGATTAGGTTGAGCACGTTAGCGCACACGCCCAGCTTGAGCGCGTCACGGGGGCACTTGCCGTACGAGGCCGAGGTCGGGGACGAAGGGGTCGTCGACGGTGTCGAAGGGGGGCAGTTGCCACCGCAGGCGCTGGCCATGGCGAACACGACCATGTTGACGGCGAGGAACAGAGCGACGGAGGCCTTGCCTGCCATTTCTGCACAGCAGTATTAGTATCCTGACCACAAGCACTGAGCAGTATGAGCTAGCTCTTGATCGATTGCTCGGTTGCTGAGTGCTTGTGATGATTCAAAACGGTGCTGGAGCACGGTATTTATAGGAGAATGAAGCAGCGATGCTGTGATCAATTAGTGAGCGTGCATGTGAGGCTGATGAGCAGGCCGTGGATTGGTTCGTTTAAAAGTTGAGGTGGCATGCAGGAATTACATGTTCAGAAACTCCGAGTGGCAGAAATGAACAAGATTGCTACAGTGGTGGACGCATGGTTACGTTTGTTCCGGTCTAATTGTTAATGATACTCTATTGGGCGATCTTGGCATATTTAGGGTGCTCGATGTCTATGCCTAGTAACATGCGCAAATGACAAAATAACCGGTTTTAAGAATGTTTTGATTTGATGGCGATCGACCGTTCACGATCGGGGGAATGAAAACCAGCGTGTAATCATGACACTAGCTAGCGGCAAGGACAAGCTTGCTCGTAGTTTTCATTTTCCAAGCAACTAACCATTCTATTCTTGTCTGGCTTTTTCGGTGGTTGCATAATACAAACGGGTCGTTTTGCAGCCAACTGAAAACAGCGCTACATCAGTTCAAAAAAAAACATATTTCCTTTTTTCCCCTATTACTCTTGGCCAGAGCCGAGCTGGCATAAACCGGGAGGCGGGGACTGCAGAAAATTCTAATGAGAGGCCTGTTATCTGTTGCTGGAACAGCTCACCTTACCCAGTCTATCCATGAACTGACCATCTCCCCCACGACAAGATATTTGTTGAGTGTTTTGTACAAACTGTGGATGTTTCAACCCAGTTTATCGGATTGAGCAAGACCCATTACGACTACATGAGCCCATATCACTTTTTCAGACCATACATGAGCCCATTTAAAGGCCCACTGTATGAACATATTCCTGGGCTGAAACCATCTTTGGTGGACACCGGCCCCGTTGTCGATTTGACGATGATGCTCATCATCGTTCACCACACCACCCTCGATTCCGCTCTGAATAAAAAACAAGAATTAACAGATAAAAAAGGAGGGAAATGGTGCATCGTTCCACGAAACATTCACGCCGGATCTCGCGCTCCTGAATCCTCAGAGTTGCAGTTACCCAATCCACGAAGCCGATGTGCGCAACCGTGCCCATTGCCCTCACTTCACAAGGCACGAAGCGATCAGATGATCCACCACGCCCTCCCGTGCGGTTACCCGAGCGCGCGCGCGCGCACGTTAAGACGAAGACGAAGCGTCGCCAGTAGCCACTCCTCAAAACCTCACGCGCGGCCGCTCACAAAGCCACAAAAGAAACCGCCCGCCGCTGCCTCGCCCACACTGCTCGATCGCGGCGTTGCCATTGCCATCCCTCTCCTGGCACACCCACATCACCGCAGCGCAGCACGAGCCCGATGGACATGCCGCCGCTGGCGACGACGCAGGGGCGGCGCGTGAGCACCGTGCCGGAGCGGAAGCTCGACGAGCTCAGCGCCTGCCTCGGCGACGCGCTGTCGTCGACCAGGCAGAGGGGCCCCAACGCGGAGAGGCGGCTCGTCGCGGAGATCAAGGCCAAGACCGACTTCCTCCGGTCGCTCCTGGTCGCCGAGGCGGAGTGCCACGGCGGCGGCGGTGCGCGCCCGGAGTACCTCGCCGAGGCCGAGGCGCGCTTCGCCGTCCTTGAGGAAACCTTCCACAACTGGGCGCGGCGCGCGGCGGCGGCGGCTTCACCTGAACCAGTGGAGGAGGAGGACGACGACGAGAAGGTGAGAGAGCCTGCAGAGGAGGAGGAGACCGATGGTTCCGAGTCCTCGGGATCCACGTGCTCGTGCACCGACTGGTGCCAGGAGGCAGCGCCCGGTGACGCCATTGAAGCACGCAAGGAGGTGACTGCGGCGGATGGCATTGCCAGCAATGTCCACGACGACGAAGACGACGCCGAGCGCGAGGCCACGGGAACACGCAGGGTCGTCGCGACGTCCGGCGCCGTCGCCGAGAAGCGCGAGGCCGTGGGAACACGCGACGACGACGACGGCACGAAGTCAGTGGCGTTCGTAAGCAAGAAGCGCGACGCCGCGGCGGATACGAGGGGAAGGACCGTCCAGCGTCAACGTTGGTGGTGGAGGCGCGGCGCGGCTTGGTGCGGTGCAGCCGGCGTGGTCGCGCTCGTCGCGGTCGGCTTGACGCTGGAGCTTGCCGCGGTGGCTCATCAAAATGTAAATGTTTACGTTGTGCCAACGTAGGGTACTACGCGTACTACTAGTACTACTTCGATCATGGAAGTCACTCTGTTGTTTCTCTAGCATGCTGTATTTCATCAATCTGCATCGATGAAGTCGCCTTATCAATTGGGTTCAGTTATTCAGTCCCCTGTTGCAAAGTTGAACCATGTCTATGCTAGCCTGAAAATCTTGCTTGTGGAATTATTTACTCTGGCCTAGGTCCTCTTAGGATGTAAAATATTTTTTCTGGGATTTTAGAATAAATACCATGGTTTTACAAAATGCTTTGGATTTGGAAAAACTTGAGATTGTTTCGATGCTACAAATCTGAAACATAATCTTTCTGTAGTCTTATTTCGACTTTAGCTTCTAAACTCTTGAACTAGTACTATAAACAAACAAGCCCTGTCAGGGATTCTCTCAGAACCTATTCATACAAAACTACCATAAGAAAATACATCTGAATGTGTACAGATTAACTCCAGGTTCCTGATAAAGCCTTTCCGTTTCCAGAATACCGCATGCATAGGGACTCCGGTGTTGGTAGAAATGTGTATTATCTTCTTTCCTTTTACATCTGTTATTACTTGGCTAGACCTTTACCTCGTTCATGAAGTGACCAATGAACACAGATGACATGAAGACGAACACCACAAACGTGAGTGAGAATCCCTGTTGCGATGACCTTTTCTCCCCAAGCAGTTCCTGAAACAATAATGAAATTAAATGTTCACATATCTGACAGTAAAACAGATATTGACAAAATTATCAATTCTCTTAAAAAATCAGAACATAGGGTGTTATGTTGCATGATATACAAAACATATCCGTCAGCATTCAGAAATTTATCAAGCTTGCGTCAGGACTCATGAAGCTGTTCGTGTAATAATTCAGACGACATGCGTATAGTGTGGGAACCAGAATCGGTGTAAAGTACGTCATTTTCTGTTTGCATACTTGTACAGCATTGCCCACGAGAACTTTTCCAGTTATGAGAAAAAAAAAAGGTCAGGAAAATATGACCAGATTGTCATATGAATTTAAAAACCCAAGATCCTTCAAGGCGAGTAATTTACTAGGACAAACGAATTTAACTGCATATTTGTTTTCAATCTTGGTGTGTGCAGGACAGTCTCACCATTT
The DNA here is from genome assembly GCA_015342445.1 of Digitaria exilis. Lineage (NCBI taxonomy): Eukaryota > Viridiplantae > Streptophyta > Magnoliopsida > Poales > Poaceae > Digitaria > Digitaria exilis. The sequence goes on from JACEFO010002050.1 coordinate 128,141, forward strand.
TTTGCTGAATCTTCTGTTTATCTACTGCACGCTGTCTCACTTCAACCAGCTCCGATAATACAGAGGTACTCTGAACAGTCAGAATGAGGAAACAGAGTGAACTCTACTGCATCATTTCTCTCATTAATAAAGTGAATAGTACTCGATTATTTGGCAAAACAATGCACAGATGTAGAAACTCTTATTAATATCCAGTCTGATGATGACATGGCACAAAGAAAAAAAAAGAGAGAAAATGACATGGTACCAAAATAAATAATGCTATACTGAGCCGAGAGTACCTCAGCACAAGAAGGTTCTGATGCAGAAGCGCCTATACATCTATATGCCTGCAAAATGATTTAAAAAATGCTTATGTTACGCTGTTTTTTCATGTTGCATCATCATGCCAAAACTACAACGTTAATGACATAACTTACAGCATCAAATGTAGGTGAACTTTTCTCTCCACATACCACCTCTGACCGAGGGGATGAATCTTCTTCCTCCTCCTCCTCCTCTGGAACTGGTGAGGGAGGATTAGCAGCAACATACACCACGCGCAACTTGACCTCCTCAATTACCCTACCCGAGGCTTTAGTGAACTACAAATCACAACAGTAATATTTCACACAAGCACTAGAGAAACTGACAACAATGAACTCTCTGCAGGCTGCAAGAATGTACCAATTGAGGCCCAAAGTCTTTCATCGTTGCCCTATCCTGCATCACAACGCTTTGCACTAGGAACTTGTCCTTGCAGTGATGATCTGATAGCATCTCCATAGGTGCCTGCATAGTAACTATACCGACAACAGCACTCCAATGACAATCTGAAGCAAATAACCAACCACCCAATTGAGCACACCCAGTGTTCAAACAGCACCTGTTACATTGCACGAGCCCCGCGGAAGCAGTATGCCGCAGCTGTGCCTGACCGAGTACTTCCTCGGGTTCGTCGTTTTCACCTACACATTGGAACATCGAAACCATTCATTCTCCATCCCAGTGCATCGCAGTAGCAGCAGAGAACAATAAGGACAGGGAATTTCACCTTGAAGGCCACGAACTGGTCGGTCCTGTTCGTCAGCTGCATGCAGCAAGACCGCTGCTTCTTCACCTCATCTTCTCATGGCAACAGGAGCAAGACGAGAACAATCAGCCCAGAAAGTCATCAACAACAAAGCTCCTGGTTCTTGAAAAACTTACAGGGTATCTTGAGCTCGGAAGGGTAGACCCGAAGCAGCGTCCTGCTCATGGCGCTGAACGAAGAACAGGAAAGGAACAGTGGAGCAAAAAGATTTGATCTTCTCCTCCTTTTTTTTTTCTTGGCAAGAACACCAGTGAGTGAGCTGGAGGGTGCGAGAAGTAGTTGGTGTGGTTCCTGCCTCTGGAAGCAAAGTACAGGATAACACGAACAAAGTGCAGTGATGATGATCTGGGTTCGTTTACAGGCCGGCGGCGCAGCTCGGGGAACGGAGGAATAATATGATATGGATTAGGACTTTGGAGTGGGGTTTAGGAACTAGTTTAGGAATCTTTCTAGCTGGTGCTCGATCGGTTTCGATGGGGATGGTTTTGGGATTAGCTGTATGTGAGCTTTTCGTTTTCGGGGTTCCCCTTTCTCAATTCTCTGCGATATGATGCTTTCCCCAAGGTGAGCTTTTCAATACTTTGTAGTAGCTGCAACATCAAGCAATTTTCTTGGCTTCGTCCCATCTTTAATAAAGGCCGCCACGTAGTGGTTGCGCAATCAATTACCGGTGAGATATCAGCTTCGAAGCTTTTCTATATCGAATCCAACCTCTCTCAGAAGTATGCTTTGATCCAGACTGGACCAACAAAAAGGTCGCCTCCTGTTGTAAACTGAATTTTGCCCCATTGCCATGCAAAGGAGGCTTCCACAAAGATTTCCAGCTGACCATCAGGGTTTCAAGCTGGAAGATATACAGAAGGATCTCAGGTTAATACATGTGTAGTTTCTCTCTAAAAGCTCAAATGGAGTATTGCAGAAGATGAACACGAGCCTGAGCTAGGAGGAACTCACAACCCTTGTGAACTTTTTGCAGGAACAGGTGTTTGATCCATCCGGGATCCGGCATTCCGGCGACATCCCATCATCGTTGGTAACGCCGTCTCTGATTCGTCAATCCAGCTGATCCGGGCCCATGGACATGGAGTGACGGATCTCAATTCTCTCAGTGTCTGCAGCCCATCTCTGTGATGGGCCCATGCAGAGGGAGAATTTCAGCCTAAAGTAGCGGTCTCGCCGACCCAGAGCGGGAGACAACCTCTTTCCCGCTCGCTTCGCGGTGGCCCATGAGGGTTCTATAATGGGCTGGCTGAGCATTAGCTGTGGGAGGCCCAGCCCAGCCGCCCAATCATTAGCCCCAGCGTGATTTACACAAAATCCATCTGGCGCTACACGTGACCCCAATTATTAGCAGAGCATTCCCTCAAAAAAAAATTATTAGCAGAGCAAACCAGCCTACGCCGCGTAATTATACGGTCAGGCTGGAGCGCTGAGCTGCTATGCTCAACTCAAGCTTAGCTGTGTCAGCTGTGTGACGGTCAGGTCAGGTCGGCCCCGCCTGATCGAAGCAGCGCGGCGCCGCTCCGCTCCCCCGGCCTCGCGTCTCTTCTCTTCTACTGCTCCCTCCACTTCCCACTCCGCCTTTCCCATTCCCGTTGGAGCGAGCGACACAGATCAAAAAGAGAGCGAGAAATAGGGGATAGAGAGAGAAAAAAATTCCTCCGCTCCCGAGACACGTCGACGGCGAGTGATTGGGTTGGGCGACCATCCTCCGGTGGCTCGGCCGAGGCGACGACGGTGCTCCGGCCTCCGGCAGATGCTCCGGGAACCGGCGCGGCAAGGGCCAGGCGGTCCACGCTCGTAGCCAGATCTGAGGAAGGTGGTGCCGGGAAGCGGGAGGTGTGATTCGTTCAGTCCCCGGCGGGGATGGGGTGGCCCGTAGGGCTGCGGTGGTGGCTCGCGGCGGTGGCGGCGGCGGCATGGGTGGTGGCGGTGGTTGGGGCGGAGGGGGAGGTCGCGGTGGGGGCGGCTCCCGCGCGGCACGCGTACGCCGCGATGATGTACATGGGCACGCCCCGGGACTACGAGTTCTACGTGGCCACCCGCGTCATGATGCGGTCCCTGCGCCGGCTGAGCACCACCGCCGACCGCGTCGTGATCGCATCCCTCGACGTTCCGCCCCGCTGGGTCCAGGAGCTGTAAGCACCCTGCCTCCGCTCGTCTTACTCTATATGCGGTTGTTTTGGGCGAACTCTGTTGCGTTCCGATCAGTTTGGGGGTGCCTTTTGAAGTGCTCAGGGTTTCCCTTGATGCCGGTTTAGTTCATTGAAGCAAAGTTTCGTCGCTGTTTGCATGCTCTGTTTGGTCAAATTCATGCCCGAGCCAAAATATGGTAGTTTTGGTAGGCTGGCTGAAACTCCTACGTTGCTGTTCGACTCGAATTAATTGCTATTTCGATAGATTCGTGTTGCAGATTACGTATAGATGGTCGCCTTCCTTGTCGGTTTGATTTTGGTTTTACTAGTCGTGTTTCCTTAAACATCAGATGCTCCCTGTATTTTAGGCAAATCCCTTTCTGTTCTTGGATCGAGCCGTGCTGCGCTGTCTCTCCCGTACTTATCTGGGGCCTGTTTAGTTCGTAAAAGTCCTTTTCACTTCCTATTCATCCCCTATTCATCCCCCTCACAGAACACGCATCCCCAAAAATTCCTTTTTTACCTTTCCTATTCATCTCCCTCACATAACACGCATTCCAGAAAAAAAAAGTACTTTTTACCAACCACGACTAAACACACCCCTGAACTTCTCTAACGCGCCAAGCCTCGTTACTGTTCGGTCCTGTACTTTGTGTGTAACTGTGAGATGGCTGTCCATGCTCTGTCTGCACCTTTGGAAATGGCCTCTCAATTCAACGGTATTTAGGGTGTAGCTCCCTTTCACGTTGACTTATTAGTAGCAAGGCCATGATGTTTGCTGATGGGAGTACTGGGTACGGTTTGTGAGATATTTGTTACAGGCCATGATATTCGAGCTATGAATTTTCAGCCCTGTTCTGCAAATTGCACCGATTGCAACTGCTCTATTAGATAAAAGTATTTCCGCTGGACTACTGGCTTGGCCCGCCTATCTAAAATATTAGCTTGTGAGATTTGACCTGATAATTTGCACTAACTTACGTTATACTTAGTAGTTAGCTGATTGGGACCGCATGAGCCTATAACAATATTTCAGCTGGAGTAACATGTAAAATTGGCAGTATTGTCCAAAGGGCCACATGTGGATGTCGACTGGAGCTGATTTGTCTTTGCTATGGCTCTGTCAGTTCTTCGCAAGTATAGCTTCAGCAGTTGCTTGTTTTCTGGATTTGTCTGGTTTCTTTGTATCTTTGTGGTCCATTGGTTCCTCTCTGTTACTTAGAATATCATATCTTGAATTGCTCGCTATATTGAGAATTTTTTTAATCGTGAACTTAAAGAATAGTATTATTTAAGTGCATATAATATATGGTTACCACTATACTGCCTTACCTTACTAGAAAAAATATACATATGAGTACTAGTTGAGGTTGTTGCCCTTGTTGGCATTAAAAAAAAGTGCAACTAATAATGAATGGATAGTAGTGCCTATATAGAGTGAAACAAAGGGCCACATAATTTGTCTCTGAAGTATCAAATATGAATGTTGATACCAATTTATCCCATGGCACTGTTCTCTGAATCCCTGCATGAAGCACTCTCTTTCTTTTCTGATGTGATGCTTTTTATGGGTGTTGCTAGAATTTACATATATTTTGAAGCATTGAACATACATTTACCACTGCCAAATATATTGCAGATGTGCTGAAGTATGTCTTCTTTCTGCAAAGTTGGACCTGTTTACTTCAGTAAATTGTACTTTTTACACCAGCTTTGCCTGTGTTAGTAATATAAGCGTTAAAACTGTTTCTGTAGGAAAGATGATGGTGTGAAGGTGGTCTCTGTGGAGAATTTGAAGAATCCTTATGAGAAGCAAGAAAATTTCAACATGCGTTTCAAGTTGACTTTAAACAAGCTGTATGCGTGGAGCTTAGTTTCATATGAGCGAGTAGTTATGCTTGACTCTGACAACATTTTCCTCCAGAATACTGATGAGTTATTTCATTGCGGTCAGTTTTGTGCTGTCTTCATCAACCCCTGTATCTTCCATACAGGGCTCTTTGTTCTTCAGGTGGGGCTTACCTACTTTGCATGCATTCCATTTTTCTGTAGAAGTTCTAAATTCTTTCAGATCAGAAAATAGGTTGTTTCATTCATGGTTACAAACAAACCTGCGTCACATCTGGTGCATTTTTTTTATGTTCATTACTTCATAATGGAAATCTTGCTTTTTGATAATTGAATTTTTTTTTCCATGCTGGTTCAGTAACCAAGGAGTTCAATCAGTGCAGTTTATTTTGCCTGAATGCTTATTAGCATTCATTATAATTTGATGCATTATTTTTTACCTTTAAACCTGATGTCCTCAGAAATGCCTTTTTTCTAACTTTATTTTGTTTCCAGCCTTCTATGGACGTGTTTAAGAACATGCTTCATGAGCTAGCTGTTGGACGTGAAAACCCAGATGGCGCGGACCAAGGATTCCTCGCTAGTTATTTCCCTGACTTGCTTGATCAGCCAATGTTCCATCCACCAGCTAATGGTACCAAACTTGTCGGTACTTATCGGCTCCCTCTAGGCTATCAGATGGATGCATCTTACTATTGTGAGTAACAATAACAGTATAATTATTCCACATTCTCGTCCATTTTGCTTGGTCATACTAACAAATTATGAGATTACGCCTTTCAGATCTGAAGCTTCGCTGGAGTATTCCGTGTGGACCGAACAGTGTGATTACATTTCCAAGTGCTCCATGGTTTAAGCCATGGTATTGGTGGTCTTGGCCAGTTTTACCTTTGGGGCTCTCTTGGCATGAACAGCGTCGTGAAAACCTGGGGTGAGTGATTTCGTTAGCTTTTCCTTCTCGTGTGCATGTTTCTACTGCGTGTTCAATAACCATAGCATCATCCTACAGAACGAGATAAGGATGTCATGATGGATGATGGTATCATCCACAATATTATATCCTGATGTGGTTGGTGACATGTCGTGTAGAAATCTTTAGAATAAAGATGAACAGAAAAATAAAAGCACTATCATGCATCATCTTTTAGGATAAAGTTGCATAAGGCGGGCGATTGTCGTGTTCTTTGTTATCTTTGTTAATATAAAGTTCCACAAAGTGGGGGTTTGCCATAATTAAGAATAGAGTATAATATAACTGCATTCAGTAGGAGGGTTGGGGTCTTGCTGGTTGAGGATGCTTGCTTTTACCTTCTGAAATACTGAACACACGTTTTCTTCTGTTTTTCGTTACATTGTTAATGGGATGCAATGCAGGTACTCGTCAGAGATACCGGTGGTATTAATTCAGACTCTTCTGTACATTGGAGTCATAGCAGTGACCCGGCTGGCACGGCCTAGCTTGTCCAAGATGTGCTACAACAGAAGACTGGAGAAAAGCACTATGTTCTTGCTCTCTCTGCTCAGAGTAGTTGCAGCATGGTCCATGCTCGCAGCTTACATCATTCCCTTCTTCATCATACCAAGAACGGTGCATCCGCTGCTTGGATGGCCTCTGTACCTGCTTGGTTCTTTCTCTCTTTCTTCCATTGTGATCAACATCTTCCTCCTCCACCCTCTCTCCGTCCTCATGACGTGGTTCGGGATCATTGGCGCTCTCTTTGTTATGTCTTTTCCTTGGTATCTAAACGGCGTCGTCAGGGCTTTGGCAGTGTTTGCATACGCATTCTGCTGTGCACCCTTGATCTGGGCATCTTTGGTCAAGACAATGAGCTCCTTACAGGTCCTGGTCGAGAGGGACGCATTCAGGCTTGGAGAACCTAACCAGAACGCCGAGTTCACGAAACTCTACTGAGGTGGGCAGGGCAGATACATATGATTGATCAGTTCAGTTGTGGTTCAGTTTGAACAGCTAATCCCCATTCACGGTGGCAATTCTGATGGCCAATTTAGTTGTACAAGTAAGAACTGCAGGCTGTGGGAGCTAGAGTTGGTGTACCTTTGGAACCATCTAGAAACCTCTGGAACCCATGATTGTTGTTGTGTTAGACATGTAGGTGATATACAAGGGGGAAAGGAGGGGTAGAATTGGTGAGGAACTGCAGAGGAACTGGCTGGGGGCAATTTTTGTTATTTGAATTACTGTTCCTCTGAAAAGCCAACACATTTTGGCTTTGTTGTAATTGATATGATCAGTTCCATAACCATTCACCAGTCATGAGAAGGGTTTTGAAAGTGTAGACTACTCCAGCTCCAGTGTCGAGGGATGAGATAACTTCGTGTTGACAATATAATGAAACGGGCAGCGTTTCCAAAAGAACAGTGTATGCTGGAGCTGGAGTAGTGTATGATTGACCGTATGTCGACATTCCAAAAGCGGCGCCAACAGCATGTCAGTCATGTGGTCCTCCCCATCGTACGACTTTGTCTGCATCGGGGAGCTCCGGTTATTCTCCGGTCCGACGTGTCATTCTCGCCGCCCCGACACTTCCCAACGTTTAAAAACCTCACCTCTCTAGGCTAGGCCACGCAACGCTGGTACGCGACGCTCTGCTACCGTACAAAAAAAGCCGCACGCGAGAAGGGGTCATCACGTCACTGTAGTAGGCCACGCTGACATCGCGGCGCCTCCCGCCCGCTTGCAGGCAGGCACGCACGGGGATCATGAGAGGATATAGCCATATAGCCACCCGCGCGCGCCGTGGCAAGTGACCGTTGCGCTTGCCTCGCTGCAGCGCGCGGCGCCGTGGCTGGCATCCCGCCCGGCGCCCGCACCTGGCCTCTTGCTGCAGTAGTGCACCGGTGTCACACACCCACCCAAACAACATTCATCGAGAAGCGCTACGGGTCGCTCGTCCTCTAGTGAGGATTTGCGGCCCTTCTGCCGCGTCAAGCACTCAAGCATTCGGCGGTATCCGCTGCATGCATGTGTGTAACGTTCTTCTTGGAACACAGCTGAAAGAGCTGCCACGTAGTACAACGTGCCAGCTACTATACGTACTCGTCTGGAACGACGCAGCTCAGCTGCGTTCATTCGCCAGTGGTTACGCACGCAGTAGATCGATGCAGGTAGCTTCATCTTCATGAACGACGCACGCTACAGTTGAAATCCACCGATCCGAGGTTTACGCTTATCCTTTTCTCTCTCACACACACTGAAATCGCACTGTAAAAAGCAGGAGTACGCATGGATCCAACCCAGAAAGGCAAGGGCACACTGCTGCCAATGCACACTGCGGCCTTCTGCAGATACCCCGCTTTCTTTTTTGACACAGTGCCATGCATTATGTGGTCCTAGTCAGATCAGCAGCAGACAAATAGGCTAGTAATACTGTACTAGTACGCCCGATCGACGCCGCAGACCAGACCTGATTTAGGGGCGAGGTGCCCGTAAGCCAGAAGAGAACAAGGATGAACGACGAAAAAGGTTTATAGCCTTTTAATACCCAGATGATGAAGCCTGAATATATAACCGCACGTCTCAACTAACAACTACTACCATCATCGACGACAACCTACTACAAAGAGCATACAAGCTCGGATAGAAAGCGCCTCGAGCTCTCGACTTTGCTATTTGCGCCTGCGCGCGGCTCCAAAGCCCCCTCGCGCCCCCGGCTGGCGTGCGTTTGGGCATGCCATGCATGTGCGCGCAGTCTTGCATGGGCGCCTGGCCGGCCGGCATGGCGCCGCACGCGGGCGTACGTTAATCCTTGGATCATTGCTGTTGTTTAAGGTTCTGGCGGGATTAGTTTAGTCTGATCGGTTTAGTTCCAAGCCAAGCTAAGCCGTGGGTTAGCGTGCGGCTCTTGTAGCATGCCGTGGCCGGGAGCCTGCGACCCGGTATGTATGTGAAGGTGGCAGGGGGGTTCGTAAGGTTCTATCTCGTGCGTTGTGGTGGCATTTCTCGGGCCTCTACTGTGGCGGAAACCGGCGGTACGCTGCAGTGATTTTGTTTCATCCGCGGCATGCGCAGTTTTTATTTGCACAGTTGCATGCATGCAGGCATGCTGGCTGCCTGTCCGTGTACGCTCGTGTCTCCTATCCGATCTACCCTTTTCGGAGGGCCCCCCGCCGTCGATGAGGACCATCGTCTTCGTTTTCGGTAAAGTTGATTGATATGTCACGCACACGTTCTTATCGCTGCATGATTTGTAGCTACGTTGACATGCCCATCTGTCCTTTATTTCTTTTCTCTCTGAATAAATCTTGTTTCTCAAGCTTAAACTGTATGAACATGCATGGATAGTTACATGTTCTATGTGTCTATATATATTTGTTGTAATAATTTTCAGTACTTTTAGATGTAGGGGAATATTACTTCGTGAGGAAGCGCTGGAGAACCTAATGTGGCATTGAAGTGCAAGTGGTCGTCTATCTCGTCGTCGACGTTGTAACGTGCAAGAATGTACCGATCGACCAACACATGATCAGTGCAGGACACCAGTAAAACTGCAAGGACCGGAAGCTCCTGCCATTAGATTAATGTCACATGTAACAAACACAAAGATTAGACCCGAGCACAATAATATAGATAAGGTACCAAGACTGTGTGAACGCCTGGAAAATAATTAATCTTCGGCCCTGTAAACACTGTACTGCTAGCTGGACAATAGTAAAAGAACTGTAAATCTCACTTGCCTATATATATATATATGTTGCATTGTTAGAGTGCACTCTATTAGTAGGTACTTAATAATTAACCAGCTTAGCAGGTAAAACTCAGAGAAAGCAGACCGTTGGCATCCGAACAAGACAAGAAGCTCCAAAACACACCGGCTGCCAATGTAGCTTAGCATATGGAGCGTTCCCGTCTCTCGCGCTCCATTATTTCCGTTGGTTGATTGGCTCCTCGCTCTCTCGCTCCCACCTATATATTCCGTGCCTTCTCGCCCGTTTAGCTCCTCGCTTCGCTCTCAGCATACGCTGTGTGCATGTGAAGAGAGAAGAAGAGGGTGAGAGAAAAGCTGGTAGACACTGCCCGAGCGACAAGACAAACGCTCACACCAAAGAAGGTGTCACTCTCGCACGGGCATTATATTGTCAACACGAAGCTATCAGCGTTTATTAGTTCGATCGTCGTCTTAGTTTCGCGAGCTAGGCAGAGCATGGCTCGCCTGGCCCTCTTGCTGGTATTGGTGGTGGCCACGGTGGCGAGCATCCTGCCACCGTCGTCAGGCCAAGCGGCAGCGACCAAGTGCGAGTACCCGAAGCACGCCGGGCACGGGTACAAGCACCCGGTGGGCGTTCGGAAGGTCGTGGTGGACGCGAGCGGCTCCGGCGACTTCACCTCCATCCAGCAGGCCGTCGACTCCGTGCCGGTGAACAACACCGTGCGCGTCCTCATGCAGATCAACGCCGGAACCTACAGGTAAAGCTCTAGCGAGATACTACTGTATAGCTCGATCATCTGCCCATCTGTAAGGCTGTAATGCTGACTGGCTTAAGTTCGATCGACCATGGATCGATAAATGCAGAGAGAAGGTGCTGGTGCCGGCGTCGAAGCCGTACATCACGTTCCACGGCGCCGGGCGCGACGTGACGGTGGTGGAGTGGCACGACCGGGCAAGCGACCGTGGCCCCGACGGGCAGCCGCTACGCACCTACAACACCGCCACCGTAACCATCCTCTCTAACTATTTCACCGCTAAGAACATCAGCTTCAAGGTGAGAACCCGTTTGCCCAGTGGTCCATGAAAACGCGCGAGCGTCTATCTTGTCGCGTCGTCGTCGTCGTACGCGAGGTCACAAGGCGCACAGCACGGTGCAGTGCAGACAAAGCGGCAGCGCTCCAGAGTCACAAGTCTGAGCTGCTGCTTGCTTGTAAACGCTAGCTGCCGTCTCTGTGAAACCTTGCTACAGTACCTCACATATTGGTTTTGAATTTTTGAATTGCATAAGATCAGTATATATGTTTTCACTATAAGATGTTTAGTTTCTTGTATGGAGTTTTACCTGGAGCAGCTGGTTGCAGCAGAGAGGATGGCTTCCTTCTTATCGCATCTTCCGATCTTCGGCTTGGCGGCACACGCAGCAAGAGCCTGGGCGAGCAACACATTTTCGGTAGATTTCGATCGGTTGGTGCATGCAACTGACTGGGTTCTTCGGATTGGCTTTGGCAGAACACAGCTCCGGCACCAATGCCCGGCGCAGACGGGGGCCAAGCGGTGGCGTTCCGCATCTCCGGCGACAAGGCATTCTTCTTCGGCTGCGGGTTCTACGGCGCGCAGGACACGCTGTGCGACGACGCCGGCCGGCACTACTTCCGCGACTGCTACATCGAGGGTTCCATCGACTTCGTCTTCGGCAACGCCCGCTCCCTGTACAAGGTACGCGCGTATTGTACATGTACGACGTCGACGTGTGCTTATATATATACATCTTCCATACACTGACGACGTCGAGGCCGATCGATCGATGGCAGGACTGCGAGCTGCACTCGACGGCGCAGCGGTACGGGTCGGTGGCGGCGCACGGGCGGCGCGACCCGTGCGAGCGCACGGGCTTCGCCTTCGTCAACTGCCGCGTGACCGGCACGGGGAGGCTCTACGTCGGGCGCGCCATGGGCCAGTACTCGCGCATCGTCTACGCCTACACCTACTTCGACAGCGTCATCGCCCCCGGCGGCTGGGACGACTGGGACCACACCAGCAACAAGAGCATGTACGTTCGTGTACCATTCATTCAGTTTCCATCAGCTGCACATAGCAACATATATATACTCGCAGTAATGTTTGAACCTGCATTTCAGCTTGAGTTTCCCTGGCTAACTTGTGCCATTGTTACGTCTTGATGCGTGACGGCGCTGCGTGCAGGACGGCGTTCTTCGGGATGTACAGGAACTGGGGACCCGGCGTCGACGCCGTGCACGGCGTGCCGTGGGCGCGGGAGCTCGACTACTTCGCCGCCCGCCCATTCCTCGGCAAGAGCTTCGTCAATGGATACCACTGGCTCACGCCTGATGTCTGAGCTCAACTCAATAATAGAGCCGAGACAGATATGTTACAGCAGGACCAGATTTTATTCGTACAGCACAAACACAGCAGAATAGTAGAAAGCCATTACATTTTGTAAGCTAACTCCATACATTTTGATAGTCAGCAAGTACGTATATATTCAATCAGATTCGTTTTGTCGGTCGGTTCCAGAGTGAAGCACAGTTCAGTACAAGATTTATACAGTGCTTCCAAAACTTTGTCATGTGCCAGTGTAACTATACAGTGGGGCGGTATATGAGACCTTATCTATGCAAGTCAAAACTGTTTTGTTCTGCCTGCAAGTCATGCATGTTTGAAAACTGTTGGCCATCACAGTATGCAACAGCTTTTGCTCCCAGGAAACCTGCAAGGAAATCACAGTCCTATTGCAGGTCCCAGTCATGGAATCAACTCACAGGTTGCATAATATGTATTGTTATTCTGATTCTGAACCCAACACTTTTGATTTTGCCAGTCAATTCTGACTCCTAGCCTAGCACATTTGTACCACATAAAGGACGGAGCGGGTTTGTCCAGCACTAATTCCTTAAACTCTTTGTTCACTAGGAAAATGAGGGAGTGGGTCATCTAAATAAAATCATGAACCCAAACGCCTCATGGTCTGCAATGCTATAGGGTGCATAAATACTTATCATTCCGGATATAAAGCATTGCTGAACAAAGCATGTCATTGCAAGCATCACATTCAAAGTATGGAAGCTTCGTCAGCTACATATGTCACGCAAAGAATTCCTTTCCTTGGTTGGTGCGCTGGTCTATCTCAAGATGTCAATTGTAGTAAGCAAATGTCACACCTGATTTTAGAAAGAAATCCAGATGCATCTTATATGTGTGCCAGGATCAAGTTTCACACATATGATAGACTCCATGAATAAACAGAACACAAAGTTATAGCGGAAATAATAAAATAAAGACAATACAAACGTTTTCTAGCAGCGGAATCTTGAACTCTTCACCACAGGCAGTTGACTGGGGGTTGCGTACGCCTAGCGTCACCTTCAACAACTTCACACACCTTCTGAGTACTGAGCAGCAATAAGCAAGGATGAGTACACTTATGGTTGGTACTCAGCAAGGCCACCGAAATAACCAGAACAATTTAATCATCAACTTCAAGTATATTAATCATGTGAGGGTCCAGGCCGTTCATGACCGCGAACACGACTGTTATAACAGTTTTACACTCTGCAGAGGTTGTACACTTTCACCACAATTCGCGTAAAAGCTCCGAGGAACTTTAAACCCAACCATGTTGTGCTGGCCAAAGCACGTACCACACTTCCGAGGTGTGACTGCATAGGGACGCTACGAGGCCTTTACAAAGATTCCCTAGTTAGAAACGACCCGCTAAGGTTTCCGGATCGGAAGCAGGCATAACCCTCCCTAACGGGCATAGTGTCTTAGCTAAGCCCACTTCCCGAGAGGACCGGGCTATACACCGTCAACCGCCACCCCCCATGCCTTTTCGGTAAGATCATTCCTAACCAAGGTTTCTAATTAATTAGCCAAGACCAGAGCCATATAGGATTATAGTTGTACGGACCAGAGCCATATAGGATTATGGTTGTACGGGTAATCCTGGGTGGTTCTCCATGTTCCGATTAACATATATGATCTTATAAAGCACATGTAGAAAGATAGTGAGGGACACTTGTATTTCCGCAAAAGAATACCACTGCTCAGTCTTCAACTCTTGTTCTTGACAGCTTCGGAACGATGCTCCTCTAATCGTAGCAAACATCGAGCACAAGCACAAACATGCAAGCAAAGAAACAGATACAACTAAGAACAATACACCAATCAAAAGAAAAGCTTTAAAAGAACGCACTAAACGATGGGGCTCGCTACTACGATCACAAGAGCGTAAGGAACGTTAAAAACGGAACAACAGTTGAAAAGGTATAACTATCGGATGATTTATATTATAAAAGAAATACAAGACTATATGCTTATTTTATTTAACTTAAGAAAAGACATTTAATATTTAATTTAATTCAAGTTACACTTTTCATATGAAAAGACGGGTAAAGCCTAATTAATTTTATTTGTAAATGTTTATATAATGATTATACCAATTAAATATTTTAACTTGCAAGAAAACATGTGCGGGCATCTAATCGATCAACTTCATATATCGTGTTGAACTAAACAACTTATATTAAAAGCACATGCAAGTTGGAAATTAGTCATATCAATTTAGATTGTACAAAATCGATGTTTATCTCTAAATAGATTTTAATTAGGAAAAATAGTTCAATAATTATTAATCAAATTAGCATGTTTGTTTTATGAAACAACGGGTATAAACCTTAATTAACTTTTAATTAGAAAAGCTAGATATAGATATTAATCAAGTTAACATCCATTCATAAAAGCCGATGTATAAATCTGGTCAAGTTTTATTTAGAAAACAAGATTCAACATTGAACATTAAGCAAATTAATTATTAGCTTATGAAAACCAATATATAACCTTACTAATTTTTATTTGGAAAAGCATAAGATGTAAACATTATTCAAATTAATATTTTAAATAAATTATAAAACATGGAATTGGAGCTCTAATTAGATTTTATGCAATTTGTAAAACATATAACAAATATAAACAAGTTAATATTTTATTTAGTTTCAAAACATGAAACTTGATAAACAACACTATTAAACTAAAGTATACGCTTTTAAAAGATTAGCGCAACAAGAACGGGATTAAACGGAGTTTAAACATGGAATCTATGGGTTAAACATGGTTCCAAGGGTCTAATCGTGATAAACCAAAGATTACAAGAGCCAGAAGAGAAGTTTGCAAAGACTCAGTGAATAGTTACTGTGAATAAGCAAGATCTCAGGTTAAATTTAGAAAATTTCTCGGCTTAGACTGGATTGAAAGCTTCTAAACAATCCAGGGGGTTATTTGTGAACTGTCATAGACTCAAGGAAATAGAACACCAAATAGCTAATTGCGCAGGGGCCTGACCGCAAAAGCTTGAGAGCTCCCTGTCCATGGCGGACAGAGCTCTGGGCGGCTCGACTCGCCGACGTTCCAGTGGGCTAGGGACTCAGATAGGTAGGGGAATCACAAGAGGAGATCGAGGGGAACTCGTGGGTGTTCTCACCAGGCGATGGGAGGAGCAGTGGCGGCCGGAATCGGAGAGTGCAGACGGCGCTCAGGAGGTCCATGCGGCGGCGGCGCTCTGGCAGTCGATTGGCGGTGGGGATCGATGGAATCAACGTGTCTTCACTCGGAGATGCTCCTTGCGGTGTCTATTCGGTTCATAGAGACACCATGGCGGCGAATCGATCGACGAAGTCTGGCGGCGGTGCCCTACTTCATGGGTTGACGCGGTGGTGATGCTCTGGTGGCGGAATGACGACGGGGATGGGTTGAACGGGTGCTCCTCGGCGTCTCGAATCTCATGGACTTGTCAATTTCCTCCGGCGACGAGTGTGGCCATCGGATTGGAGCTAGGCAGAGGCCGACGGTGCTCGGCTCTTCTTCGGCTCCGGACGATGGCGCTGCGCGAGGAGAAGGGCAAGGCGAGGCGGGGCAGCAGGACGGCGAGGAAGCTCGGGTTTTATAGGGGGTTCGAGACCCGACCTTGGCGTGGCGCGCACGTCGAGGAGTCCGGCAGCGACGGCGCGGCGTGACGTCGGACTCTGTCGAGAGTCCGGCTAGAACACGAGGAGGAAGGAGGGTATGACAGTGGGGCCCACTCGTCAGTCACAGAAAGAGAAGCTGAGGAGCTGACAGGTGGGGTCGGGTTGTAAGTGAGAGAGAGAAGCTGCGGATTGGGCCGAACTGGGAATGGGCTGCGATGCTAGGCTGATGGGCTGAAACATGGGCTGGCTAGGAGATGGGTCGGCCCAAGAAAGGGAAAAAGATTTTGAGTTTTTATTTTGGTAAATTATTTCCAGTTCAAAAACAAATCCAGATAATTCTAGATATGCATTTAAACCACGAAAAATTCTCTCCAAAGCTCTAAAAATCCTAGGAAAAATTCCAGAGATAGAGTTGGAGACTTTGAACCAAAATAAAATATTTGAAGTTCGTGAAAATGGAATTTAAAGCCTTCCAATAAATGGATTTGACTCTAGGAAAAGAGAATTAATTCCTAGAAAAATCTAGGAAATTCTCAGGGATGATTTGCTTGGCATTTAAACGCATTTTGAAACACTACACTCATAAACACATGATGCAGTTCAGCATGTATGCAACACTTCAAGTAATACCACATAAAGCATATTTATTTAATTTAGGAAAATGGTTGTTTTCCTACACTAAAAATCCTGATAATTAAACAAATATTGAAATTTTTTTTTAATAATTTGTAAAAATTATTTATTTAATTTGTATTTCTATTCACATCCTGAAATCCCAAATTTTGAGGTGTGACAGCAAACCTTCACTTTCATTAAGCCAATGATACTTCCTCACTGTTTTGAAATTTATTGTATAACTTATCTGACTAGCATTGTACGATCAACAGTTTATCTGAATACAGAATCATGCGGATGGTTACAAAAATTTAGCAGTTTAACATTCTAAGTAGACGACACTCAGATATTAGAGACTTTAGCTTACCATGGATGTACCATCGCCAATAGCATCTACTTCGCTTTACTGACATGACTCCAGAGTTTCTGATGAGCTATGGTTTGCCATGGAAGGCATGCTACTTCATGTCCAAAAAGCATATCAAAATGAGATTTTAAAAATAATCATTGCGAAACTAATTGGGCCCAGACTGCCTCTCAAACTGTAATGCAGGAAAATAATTAAATGTATGTTTCCAATGTGATTAAAACATTTAGATGCTACCTAGAATCTCTAGTTGTTATTAATGAGAGCTCATATCATTAGGTTTTTTCCCTCCATGTAAAAGATAAGAATTCTTAAAAGGCCCATCACAACTGAATCAAAGTTATTGAATGCTTGGTAAAAGTCCAAGTTGATTACTTATGTCAGAAACAACAGGCACATATGATGGCGTCCTGGGTCCCACCACATGACACAACTTACCGTTTACTCATGGCACTCAGATTGAGAACAGGAAAGATATATGCAACAATGTCACTGGTGCTGTGTTAAGATTGGAAGTAAAAAGTACTTTTTCTAGATGAATAGTGCACTGGGAAGCGTGTTCTGTGAGTGGGATGAATAGGAAAAACTTGTTGGAGAAGTACTTTTTTCTGAATCTGAACACAGCCTGGAAGGCACACCACATTCTTGTGTCTTCTGCATGATGTTGACAACTTTTGGAGAAATTATGAGGCCCGTTTTCATAAACCATAGTACGGTTCAACATGAGGTCTTCATTGCTCCGAGACGTGCTCGTGTTCTTCTCAGCTTAATTTGCCTTCATGTGCTCCTAGAAACTTTGGATATCATCCAACAGACCTGATGGTGTCAGTATCTCAATCATCGGTTTACTATGACTAATTATTCACACAGCGCAGTACTTGATAATCCATGATCTGCTTACTAGGAAGAATGTGCATAGAAAATGTGTCAGTATCTCAATCATCGGTAACTGATCATGCTAAAAAGAACAGCGCAGTACTTGATAATCCATGATATGCTTACAAGGAAGAATGTGCATAAAAAATGTTATCTGTTATCATAAGTGGATTTTAAACTACTTGTACAATGAAGAAGCATGCTAAAAAAAATTACTAGGAGGCAGAACCATCGTTCCAGAACTTAGCTAAGTCAATAGCATAATCTGAAAATCAAGGATGTGTCAAGTGTGTCCCATTATCTTGCATTTCCCTCTTAACTTGTTATACTAGCATGAAACATACTGTTTCAAATTGTCAACGTACCAAAATATGTGAGGGTACAAAGATGCACTAAACCAGGCTTTGCTAAAATAATTTTAACCATATATATATGGGACTGCGCTTATCTTATCCAGTATTATTAATGAGGAAAAAATATTACTGTTCATGAAAAGCTTCTGAACCCTTGCTGTAAGATATTTCGTCTACGAACTGTAAATGAGAAAATTACTTAGGAATCGATGCATATATTATATCCATATAATACATCAGAACATGACAATTTAGTATTAGTCGATACTTAAATATCAGTACTAGTCGATATATCTCAACACATGTTCCATAAAGATCAGTACTAGTCGATATATCTCAACACATGTTCCATACAGATTAATTTGAATTGTGTCTTATCCCCGTACAGTATCATAGCATATCTTGCTTGAAAGCATATGATTCAGGGTGAGTTTAGTTGAGGGAAAAAAATACTGTAGATAAAAAAACGTGCTGGAAACGTTTCTGTGAGTGGCAGAGATGGGATGAATAGGGAAAAGTTTGATGAATAGTGTTTTAGAGAAGTTGGGTGAACTAAACTCACCCTCAATCAGCTATCAAAACCACAAATCATCAAGGCGTAAAGCAACCATGATACCTGGCATAACCATCTACACGTACTTCCGTGACTATGGGATTCGAGGATGTCGCAGGACAGAGAACAGTCGGTGCCGTGGCGCTTAAACTTTTTTAAGAAGCCGCCGCCGGAGGAGCAGGGGTAGCGGCGGCCGGCTCTGTGTCTTCGGGTTTTCCGCAGCGGGAGAAGAGGACAGATGCGGCAGCGGTTGACAGAATCAATAAGAGTTGGCTGGCAGGCGGAGCTGGGTGGGTGGCAGGCTCTGCAGTAACTGCAGAGGCGCTGTGTGCATGACATGTGGGCCCGATGGCGAAGGGACCCACGCGTCAGAGACACAGCGCCTCTGCAGTTACTGCAGTCCGGCAGGCTCGCCGGCTGCCTCCAGCTACTAGTACCTTGGCCAAGCCCAAGCTGGCTGGCAGGCGGCTGTGCCGCACCAGCATCCCTCGCCCCGCCGCAATGCAGCAGCCGCTCGCGCGCCTCGTGCCCACCGCCCGCCCCGCGCTGCCGCCGATCCACGCCGGAGCCGCCGGCCCGAGCTATGCGCCAGTCCACCGGGGATCGGCGCTTCGCTGGGCGCCGCTCACCGCGGCCGGGCGGCCCGCGTACCGCCCCCTCGCGATCTCCGCCCAATCCGCTGGCCCCGCCGCCGGCTTGAGGTATATCTAGAGCTCTCGTGCTTATTTTCACTCTTGCCTTATTATTTTTTTAGTTTTTATTCATGGGGCGTCAAATAGATTTGTCCATACTGCGGACAGTCGAATAATTTATACAGTTCACGGAATCATTGGTGAATTTTGTAGCTATTTGGGAAGGGGGTCTACTGGAATTTTGCCGGTGCTGTAGTATTGTGCAAATTCATCTCCGAAAGAAGTGACATGTGCATGTACTCGCAAGCTTGCCCATTCTGTGTTATCTTTTAGCTGGAACTGAAACATTCCTTTTTAGAGGAACCGAACCTGGAACCTTTGACCATGATTCCTTCAGTAACATTCATCATTTGCAATTGTGGATGGTATTTTGCTTCCTGGAAGATATATTGTTCATCCAAATTTACACTTCAAATGCACATGGATGTCAACTGTTGTTAATCCTTTATTATTATTATTTTCAGGCTGGAGAATAAATTTTTTGAAGTGGAGATGAAGGTGCGTGACTATGAACTTGACCAATACGGTGTTGTTAACAATGCAATCTATGCTAGCTACTGCCAGCATGGTGAGTTTCATCCATAGCCTAACTCAGAAACTAAAATAAACTGGCACCTTATGCTAAAACTATTAATCAGTATACACGAGATTTCATTAGTATCTAAAAAATATGTCTTGTATCATGTTTTGTTATTAACTAGTTCTAGTTTGGTAGCATACTCAGATCTCATATCCTGTTCTATGCATTGAAATTGAGCAGGTCGCCATGAGCTGCTTGAGAGTGTAGACATCAGTGCAGATGCAGTCGCCCGCAGTGGCGAGTCACTGGCCCTGTCTGAGCTCCACCTCAAGTACTTCGCTCCTTTGAGGGTAACTTTTCCAAGCTGTGCAGAAACCAAAATTCAAGAGTTCAATGAAATTCTATGGGCTGGAAACATTGGATTATGCATATCACTTCCTTAGTTATGATGCCCCCTTTTCTTCTTTGTTCTACCAGAGTGGCGACAAGTTTATTGTTAAGGTGAGGCTTGCGAGCATCAAAGGTGTACGGATGATATTTGAGCACGTCATTGAGAAGCTCCCTAATCATGAGGTATGCAGACCACTCAGTTAAATCTTCAGAACAATAGAATAAAAAACTCTGCATTTCAAGCGCTTCAGCAAAACTGTTAAATTTTAACCGCAATCTGGGTGGGATTGTCACGCCAGTCACACATACAACTACATGTTATTTTTTACAAATAGTTCTATACAGAGAAAGATATATACATTAAAATTTCCACATCCTGTTTCTTTTGGCAGCAAATTCTGGAGGCAAAGGCAACAGCTGTTTGTTTGAACAAAGACTACCGTCCTTCCCGCATACCTCCTGAACTATTGTCCAAGCTGCAGCTCTACTCATCAAAGGACAGCGAAGGGTCAAGTGATGACGCACACAACTGCAGTAGCAGTTAAAATTAATTTTGGAGCTAAAGATTAGAGGTGTTTGTCTGAGTTATGACTACCATTCGATCTCCAGCGCTGTTATCAAAGCTGCAGCTCTTTTCATCCAAGGACAGCAGACTTGGGGATTTGAAGTCATTGTGTTAATAATCGCGCTAACATTTGCAGCAAATCGTGGAGGCAAAGATTTCATCTTTTTGTCTGAAAAAAATACTGCCGTTCTACCCGTGTATCTCCAGAATTGTATTCAAGCTGCATCTTCTCATCCATGGACAGCAGATTAGCATAGGCTTGTAGTAACAGAAGGGCTAGTAAGTACGCATTGTAACTTTGTAAGTGTGTAATTGTTGGTCTGATACATTTGATTTGCGCCTGCAATTGATGTTTTTGGTAAATAATGTTTGTTTGACATTGGAGGAGGCAGCAGTACCATGTGCTTCAGTAATCAGTATGCGTCTTCTATTAAGAATAGGACATTAGCAGCGCCCATGGAACAGATGTGGAATAGATTGCATAAAGCTGTCAGCACCTAAGAAGACATCTGTGAAAACTAATGTTGCCAGATTTGTATCGAAAAGTTCATTATGATATTGCATCACATATGTGATATATTAAGTGTTGGTCCAAACCTTATCTTAATAAAACAAAGAGCTCTTTTACAATTATTGGCAAGTACCATGGTACTTCCAAAATATAGAGTACAACGGTGAGAAATATGTCTAGTACCTAAAAGTGCCCATCCAAAAGTACCAAAATTGTGGGATCAAGTACCAGAAAAATGGGTCCAGGTAATTATTTATTTATTTTTTTAAAATTCTAGTTAAAGGTAGCGGTAAGTACTAGAAAAAGTACTTAAAGTATCTGTAAGTACCTGGTAGTACTAGTTGGTACTTTCCCAATCATTGTAAAAGAGCTCTAAAACAAACATACCTCATTGTTTCCCATATATTAGTATTTATAATGGTAAAAATAAATAATTTATAAGCATGCATTAGGTGATGCTTGGTTTTTTCCCTGGTAGTTTCTGTGCAGAGATATAGTGTTTCTTTAGATTATTTTGATAACGGTGGGTCACTTAGTTGTGTATTTACGAGTTGCTTTAGATGTTTTTTCATAAGACAAATAAGGATAATTCATATGTAGATTTAGCTGGTTACTTAAGATGCTTGTGTCATGATTGACACGTGGATAATTAGAAGAAAATCAGATGATGTTGCATGGTTTCATACTTGGGCTATGCTAAAGTACTCCATTCACCTCCTAAGAGGTAAGATCTTAAATGAATCTCAGCCATTGATTTTTAAAATAAATAAAATATTTTAGTAATTAGTATAGAGAGAGAAGAAAAAAAATCTGTAATATCTATAGCCTTCCTTAACTAGTCTTTCTAATTTCCTCCACTTTTCTTCTCATGGCAAATCCCTTCCTCCAGTTGGTGGACCAGAAGCAGGAAAGGGAAAACTTTCCATTACTTAACCAGTGCCAAAATCATTGGTCACCAGAGACATAATACAAGTTGGTAGGACATCCAAAATTGGATCGTCTCCTTCGGTACACTCCTACACTGACAGCCTAAAACTGCCAATTCATGTGCCACTTTGTTACAACACCTGGGCATAATTAACTTGCAAACTAATGAAGTTATTCTTAACTGCACCGTTCAACTCGTGAATCAAATGGCCTAGAAGCAGCACGCGTTCCTGGAACGGTGCTTTGCGTCGTTGGACTGCATGTTCGGCGACACGGAGCATGGGTTCCCTTGTCACGTGATATAAAAAGAGAACAAATGTCTGTCACGTTTTTTTTCCCAAAAGCTCCCGTGTTGTCACGTAAACATAATACAAGAAGAGAAAAAATGTATTCAGTCTAAATCTATGATGCAAAAGAAAAAAGGAAAGTTAAATCTAACTCAATCAAATTAGATCTAATAAGAAGATATTTTCTCAGATCTAAAAATATAAATAATAAACATTAAACCTATTACCTAGGAGGAGGTAATATGTTCTTAAACTTCCCTTTTATAGATTTTTGAGAGTACCTTAGCAAATGCCTTCATACTTTCATATGTCAATGCCGATGCATGATATCCTTGACTATTACCATCGTTATAATTTGCAAATCATCACTAGTATTGCATATATGGAGCAAATTTGTGCCGGTCACGCCGCATATAGGGCACATGCAGATCGCAAGAAGTCGTGTTGGAAGTTGGAACCGGCCAAAACAAATGAACTGCATGCTTCTGCTTGTTTCATACTCCTACAAAACATGTGACGTCCTTAGAGGTTATAGCTCTTTCTAATTCGTCCATTTGCACGGAGATGATCAAAACAAGGACAATCCCTTGGTATAAAAAAAAATTAGCAGTCGAAAGGAACACGCAGGTTCTGCCAAAGGCTAGTAGGACTAGACTTCGACGAAGAAAGAAAGTGTACAACAGTAGTCTACACACGAGTAACTTGATTTCTGGGTGCTTTAGTTTTGACGTAGAGGTCAACCCTTTTTACTTGTAGAATGCTTCTAAAAGTAATCAAATTAATAACGGTTAGCATCGATGCGATTGTATCGAGAGGGAGGTGTGGAATTTTCATTTTTCACCGCTGAAGTACGTTCACCATGACAACTAAGGGCATATTTAGTAGAGATATTTTTTTTTCTGATTTACTACGAAAGGCGATTATCTGAGAGACATGATTCATAGTCTGAAAATGATTCTCTAAGTTATTAAATTTAAAGTATAAACTGAGAATTAGCAATAAGTGAATTAGGAGAAGCCACTTTTTTCCAGGTACCGTACAATCGTACATTCTAGAGAATAACTTCACGAAATCAACCTTGAATCATTTTGCTGTCAAAATTGTTTGGCAGAGCTTCTCGTGAATTGACCCGGAATCAGCTCTGGGAGCTCTGCTAAAGAGACACTAACATGTCTGTGCTCCTTTGATCGTTTTGGTTGCATGATCAGCAACATTTCAAGGACGTAATTCGATAAAGAAAAAAATACTAGATTTCAAGGACGTACGCGAATTATGCGGTTTCTGAGGCGTTGTCGCCGCAATAAAAATTCAACACCATTGAGACACGACCGACTGACTACTAGTTTAATACTTTAACCCGGAACGCTTTCGTCGTCGTTACTCATTAGCCATGATATACTCCTACCTTACCTAATCAAGAATTGAAGACACGAATCTTCTGCACGTAATGTTAGACCTTAACGCTGCATGACTCGTGGGACCGCTCCGAGGTGTCCCCACCTGCCATCCACCCTCTCAGGAATTCCGCGACACCGGCAGCACCCACCAAACCCATCGCCGGGTCAAGGCCACGCGCCTCCAAGTTGACCTCCATTCACACACGCCTTGTCGAGCTGACAATGCAAGCTCGAGCTCAAGGTACTTGAACAGTCGTGAACGGTGAACCCAACCCGACGAGAAGTACAATCCAGTGGTCATGGGCTCCAGTAGTCAGCAGGTATATCCTAAACTCGCAGAGAGAATGGCAACGCCCAATGACTAGCGGCTTATTACACACAGGATCGGAATTTTTTTCGGAGTAAAACCCCACGACGAGGACAGTTGAAATATACCCGTCGATTTTCTGTTCATGTCTTGATTCTCCGTCACCTATATAAGACCCCACGCGTTGGCATAATGGCACCAACCATTAGTGCGACATCATCTAACGTACGCTGGCCACGTAGATATCCAGAGTTCAGAGAAGAACTAATAAATTGAAGTTCCATCAGAATTGGCTCACTGATCGCAAATGCAGCAGCAGATGGGCGGACTCCTTCGTCAGGTCACCGGGCTCTCCCCTTGCCTGCGCGCGGGAGATGGGATCACCTTCAGCTCCGGCGACCACGGCCGGCACCGCGTGGTGTCTCTCACCGGCCGAGCGCGTTCCGGCAGGGTCGTCACGGCGGCGGCGCGGTCAAAGTACCGGCGGCACCGGGGTGCGGCTGCCATCGCTGTCCCCGAGACCAGCCGCGAGCTGCTTGATCAACATGTTCGCCCCAGCAACACTGCGTCGAACCAGCTTACCACCATCTCCAGGTTAGCTTCGAACATCACTTGCTTGGTTTCCAGGAGAAGGCACCATGCATGCATGCATGTTCCTTGGCTGGTGATGAATGGTGTCTGTGGTACGAGAACGCAGGAAGGACAAGTTCTTCGAGATCGAGATGAACGTCCGCGACGACGAGCTGGACGAGTACGGCGTCGTCAACAACGCAATCTACGCCAGCTACCTCCACAGTGGTGAGGCATCATTTATTCCAGTCTAGATAGGGATCGGTCACTACCACCCTATTTACAGTTGAATGTAATTATTAATTGAACTATAGGGTTTCAAAATATACCACAGTTCAAATTTAGTTCAGTTGCTGAAAATATGAACGATTTATATGCATGAAAAATGGTTTAAACAAAGGCTTTTATAGGGAGAGAGGAAAAAAGAGAAATAAGGACATAAATAATAGTCATGGCACAATATATTTGTATCTGATCTCTACAACTCATTACCATTCATATTTTGATTTTCTTTCTCCTTAATCAAGTTTTTTTTTATTTTAATATCAAAATTTCAAAGCAAAATAAATGATTGCATGGTAATCATATTTTGGTGGAAATTTTTATACAACTAGATAGCACCCAACAATGAACATTCTAGCCCATGGTAATATATAGAGCCCGTGAAATTCCATTTTCTACAAAGTCTTTCTTATAAACTAAATCTTACAATACTAGTCTATACTAGTGTTAGAAAATAACTAGTATAAAAACATGCATATTCGGAAGCTTTACCTATAATACGGATAGTATATAAGAATAGTATAGATTATATAAGGGTATCATCGTTGATCCAATCGCTCGGCCGAGCAATTGCACCATCACACCCATGTCGGGCCATGCACAATCTCAGCCGTGTGCCATGGCCGCCGCTATTATCTGTTGATGCATCGAGATCACATACTAAGGAAGACAGCCCTAGGTTCAAGGAGGAAGACAATTTGTTTTCATATATTTTGTGAAAAGGCCCTTCATATTTTTTTAAAAAAATAAAACCCTACTTTGTGTGTCATATAAATCTTTACATGACCCTTTAGAGAAAAAAAAATCACACACAAGAACAAATCCAAGCTCTGTCGTTCTGCACTTTTTACCCCGGCCTTTAATATATTTGTGAGACTGCGATCAGAGATTAAGGGAATTAATAATCAATAATGATTACTACCTTAACCTTATTATCTTACCTATACTATGCTAGCTAGGCACATAAGACATGCATTTGATTTCCGCGATTATCTATCAAGTCTCTGAAGAAGCCCGTATATGTATCAGGTCGTGATGTGGTGCTTGAGAAGTTGGGCATCAGCGTGGACTATTGGACATCCACGGGCAACGCCATGGCTCTTTCAGAGCTGAACCTCAAGTACTTTGCGCCTCTGAGGGTAAATGTCTGTCTTCGTGTTCGTTCTCTGTAAACCCATGCATGGAAGGTTCCTCTTGCAAGAAAGCCCCATATATTTTACTTATGATATATTTTTGTCTTGCATCTCTAGAGCGGTGACAGGTTCGTCGTTAAGGTGAAGCCTGTGCAGATCAAAGGAGTGCGAATGATTGTCGAGCACAAGATCGAGACCCTACCAGATCGTAAGGTATGCAGATGGAGTACAAGCATATAGATGTTAGATCGTTAACAATCTATATGACATGTCACACTTTTGCTACTCTTGGCAGCTCGTATTGGAAGGCAGAGCCACCGTCGTTTGCCTCAACAAAGACTTTCGTCCAACTCGGGTGTTCCCGGAATTGTCAGCGAGAGCAATGGAGGTCTTCGCTTGCAAGGTCGCCTAAAAGGTTAATTATAAAACTAATAAACAGAGGAGGAGGACAATGAGCAGAAAGGAGGCCTTCTCTTACAGACTGCTTTCATGATAGGAGATCATAGACCTTCTGTGCAGTCATGGTGTATATGGTTCAATTTAATTCGTTTCGCTAAATTTTGTACCTGCTGTACCGGATGCAAATAAATAAATAAAAGAGAAGAGAGATGCGCCTTTCGTTCAAGCTCTCTCAACGATGACAATGCGAACAGTTCACTTGTTTATGGTTCTTAATGTTTTGTATTCGCTATTAGGCCAGTCTCAGTGGGGGTGTCATAGGTAATAAATAGGGTGCCATGTAGGTAATTTTGGTGACTTGGCACTGTATTTATAAAGAAAGAGAAGAAAGCAATGTCATCACCATGACACTCTTGTTCCCCAGTTACCAAGACAACTTGTGTCTTGCATGTCACCTAGGAAATAACAATAGATGAAACTATGCATTGAGAGAGGGGTGTTTCATCCTAGTTTCAAGTATTATTAGATGATGTGTCACTCTAGGTAATAGTGCTCATGAAACCTCCATTGAGACTGGCCTTATGCTGTAAAAGAGAAAGCTGAGAAACTGTTGAAAGCAGTCAAAGTTAGTAAACACTAGAACTCTAGGCACGATGTTGCCGGCTTGCGGCGCCATTTGGAGCTGGGCCAATATTTTCTTCTAAACTAACCGTGTCACTGGTTTTGAGTATACATTGGAAGACCAAATCCTAGCTGCTGCACATCTGGGCTTTTCATCAGACGTGGCTTCAATCTCTTGTATATATGTTTTAACTTTTATGTTGTATAAATTTTTATTGTTCTAAGTTTTTCATGTAAGATTCCGCTTTTAGTTTATAATATTTTATAGATAAAAAATATTCGGTTTTGAACATTCACGAGCGAATGTATGTTGCCACAAAAAAACAAATCTGGCCATATAATTAGAAGATACACAAATATTTAGATGCCAAGACTCTAAATGAGGACATCATAAAACAAGAAAGAAAAAGACAAAAAAAAAACTAGAAAGATCAGGTTTCAAACTTGTCCATTCTGCCCTGGTTTCAACTTTGTTTTAGTCCTCACTCATATCTTCGCATTTATAGCCTTCTTAGTAACGTTTGATGTTAGGAGCGTCCTACCCAACGATCAAGTATCACACGGTAATCCCCTTTTCTTAAAAACTGCACTGAATCGATCTTTATCACGAAATTCAGCACCTATATGTAAAAATTAAAAATTTTTGAGAAAATATTATACGAGATTAAAGTTATTAATTAAAATTGTAGAGCTACAAAAAAGTTAGTGCAACAATATCAAAGAATGTTTTCATGAAAAGTTTATAAAAAAGTTTTGTGCCAATAGTTTGAGGAACTTGAAATAAAGAAATATATGTAAAAACTTAAAATAAAGTTATGTAACACAGTTTGCAAGAAAAACTTTTAAAATAAAAGTCATGAGACATACACGAAAAAAGGGAATATTTTGCTTCAAACTTTTTGAGAAAGTATTACACGACATAATTTTCTAGATAAGAGTAATTCATTGAAATTGTTGACCTATGAAAAACTTAAAATATCAAAGAATGTTTTCATGAAAAGTTTTATGGCAATAGTTTGAAGAACTTTAAGCCAAAAAAATATGTAAAATCTTAAAATTAAGTTGTGTAAAATAAATTGGAAGGAATACTTTTATAATCAAAGTCGTGAGACAAACACGAAAAAAATGAAAGATTTTTCTTCAAAGTTTTTGAGAAACTATTACATGAAAAAATTTTAATTATGAAAGTTATTCACTGAAATTGTAGAGCTACGAAAGACTTAGTAAAAAAATATCAAAAAAATTTGTTACCAAAAGTTTATGAAAAGTTTTGTTCCAGTAGCTTGAAGAACTTTAAACAAATGAAAATATGTAAAAACATAAAATAAAGTTGTATAACATAATTTGCAAGCAAAACTTTTATAATCAAAGTCATGAGTTAAACACGAAAAAATGGGAACATTCTGCTTCAAACCTTTTGAGAAATATTACCAACACAATTTTCAAGATAAAAGTTAAAATTGTAGAGCTACCAAAAACTTAGTAAAAAACCAAAGAATTTTGTAACAAAAAAATATATGAAAAGTTTTTGGAATTGTTTGAAGAACTTCAAACAAAGGGATATATGTAAAAACTAAAAATAAAGTTTCGTAACATAATTTGGAAGCAAAGCTTATATAATCAAAGTCACGAGACAAAAACGAAAAAAGGCAATATTTTGCTTCAAACTTTTGAGAAAATATTATATGATAAAAGTTATTCATATTTTGTTTCAAAAATTGTTGACAATAAGTTAGAGATAAATGAACTTTTACAACAATTTTAGAAAATAAGTTAGAGATAAAATTAAGTAATAAAATTTATTTAGAGGGTGCAAAAATATAGAAAAAACCTAAATTTTAATGGAATCTTATATGAAAAACTTATAACTCTTAGTATGTGGGGTAATTATCATAGGGAAAAAATTTGAAATAATTGTTAGTTGTTTTTCACAAAAAAATTTAAAAAGTTTGAGATACCTAAAATTTTTAAAATATTTGGAAACAGCATGAGGTTATTTTGTATTTTAGAAATATATTTTTATTAAAAATGCTGTAGATACAACTTTTGTATTAAAAAACAAATATTTGAAGAAAAACAAGTAATTCTGAGTGAATGATATATCTGGGTCTGGAATCGGCCGCCCAGCACCTAGGTCGTGGTCGCTGTCGATGGAGTAAGAGAGGACACACCCTCACCTTCGCGAGGAGGAAGAGGGCCTCACCGCCATACCACCTTCCTGGTAACAAGTCAGACTTTCGTTAGCCTGCTTAATATGGAACGGTTTTTGTTCCAATGTAAATGTTCTGAAGTTACAACCTTTAAGGTTTTGAGCTAAATGCTATGTAACACACAACAGCCAAGAGTCAAATGATTAGAAAACACGTCTGTCCACGACACCTTGATTATATATGGGAGCAAAAACAGCACTAGTTGAAGCAATAGGTTTGCGGTATCAATAACAGTGTTTAGCAGAGAGATGACGGCAAAGATGATAGTGCAGCATTAGAGCAGACTAATAAGGTTAGCCAGTTGTTTGGCTATATATACTCATGCCATATCACCTGCAGTCTTCATCCATAAAGACTCATATACAGTGAGCAGGCGCACATTTCTCATTCCGTGCGCTTCAGCCGGGACAGCCGTGTAAATCGCAAGTCGTGTTCAACCCGGGCAAAACAAATGAAGTGCTCCCGCTTGAGTCGCACCCCTACAAAACAGATGACGTTCGTCCATTTACACGGAGATGAGCAAAAAATGGACGTCTCTTGTTAATGTAATTCAAAGGAACGTTTCTGTCAGAGGCTACCAAGCCTAGGAAGTACCGAAGAAGGTATGCAGGAAGTATATAGTCTAGAACTCAGAAACCACGACCTATAGTGATGTCGATACGTGCTTGGATTTTACTCTAGTGGTTAACATAATTTCACTTGCAGGACGGTTTTGAAAGTAAACTAACAATTAGCACCAATGTGATTGTACTGAGAGGCAGGTGTGTTGAACTTGAATTTTTCAACACTGAAGTGTGAATGTGTGATAATTAACACGTGCACTCTAGAAGATATCAGAGGTGTGGAATTCTTCCTGACGGTGGATTTACATGAGGCTATTGTGAATTTGTGACCCCTTGGTCATTGGTTACAACTCACATCAAACAACCTATCTCGTAATAATATCTCTATCTAATGGCGCAGGAGACTCCGATCTGTTACATCTCAAACACTTACAAACCCATGTTACCCATCTGCTATACGTCTAACATACTTCTGAGATCTTATTAATCTAGTTCTTCTATAAGGAGGCCTCGCCCACACACAGCATTGGATTTTTTGCAGTAAAACCCCACCGGCCACGGCGAGACCGGACTCATAGAAAAACCGCCGACTTCGTGTCCATGCTTTGATCCTCCATCCCTATATAAAGTCGCCAGCATTGCCATCAAGGCATCAAGCCATCAACTATCAGTGCGTTATCTAACGCTTGCCAGGCACCACCAAGGCACCAACATATCCAGAGCTCGGCGAAGAACGTGCCACCAAAAAATCACAATGCTGCAGCAGATCGGCGTCCTCGTTCGTCATGTCTCCAACCTTTCCCCTCGCCTGCGCGCTGAGCATGGGACAAGCCGCCTCAGCACCGGCGCCCATGGCCACCGTCACCGCTTGGTGGTGGTGCACACTGCTGGCCGCAGTGGCGGAGCCAGCAGTATGGCGAGCCATGGCGGCCGCCATACCTGCCGGCTGGCCGATATCCCCCTCCTTCCTTCCCCTCCGGCGCTAGTTCCCTGCGACCTGCCATGGCTGTTCGTTGCTGGAGCTCGAGATCTGTTTGTCTGAAGGAAGATGAAGCGTTTAGACTATAGGCTTTGGCTTTTGGTTTTGGGACTTTCAACAATTGGGCCGTCAGTCATTAGTAACCGCACAAGCCCACACTCCAGGACCCAATAGAGCAGACCGGGGGATACGAATAGTCAAAAACTCCAAATCAATCGACGCCGCGTCGTCGCCTGTCGCACCTAGGCCTTTTTTACTTCTACCTCCGCGGTTCTTGGCCGGCCGCTCTGTGGAGATCGTCGCCCTCCAATCCGGCTGCTCTGTGTCTTCGCAGAGGCGTGAAAGCACATGGCGGTGGACGGGAGCAAAGCTAGCGTGGCCCTGACCTGGATAGCCGGAGTGGCCTAATCCTCAAGGCCATGATGGCGCTGCAGCCGCCGGCAGCCATCAGTTACACCCAAATTTAGATGGCAGCAAGATTGGAAAAAAAAATAAAAGGTGAGATTTGGATTATGGTCAATCTATTAATTCAACTCTACTTGCCCATGTTCCTATAACTTTTTGGCAATTTTTTTTATATATGTTCCATTCGATGTGTTCAATTGTAAGCATAAAAAGATTGATTAATTGGGGAGAGGTGGGGAAATACAATGGTGTATTGTGAGATAGAGGAATAGTGAATTTCTAATGAACAGTAAATTCCCAGAGAAGTTTTCTTGTTTCTAGGCAAGAAACCAATGCTACTTTAGGAAGGGGAGATTTATTTTTCATGCAATTGCGACTTTGCGAATCACGAGCTGATATATATAATATATATTAAATTAGTCCATATTTAAAGATTATATATGTTTTATTGAAGTGAGACCTTTTCTTATGTTATGGTTTTTTTTATAGTGGTAGGTTCGCCATAGCTAGATTTCAATCCCGGCTCCGCCACTGGCTGGCCGGGCTCGTCTCGGCAGGGTCGTCGCGGCGTCGCGCGGGGCGTCGTCGGGGCCCAAGCAATACTGCCGGCTCCGGGGTGTGGCTGCCGTCGCCGCCCCCGAGACCAGTCGCGAGCTGCTGTTCGATCAAAATGGCAACGCCGCATCGAACCAGCTGCACCAGCTTATTACCCCCACCACCATGAGCAAGGACAGGTTCTTCGAGATCGAGATGGTGGTCGGCGACGGCGACCTTGACGAGTACGGCGTCGTCAACAACGCCATCTACGCCAGCTACCTCCACAGTGGTGAGCTAGTCACCGTTCGTTCTTCACTTCTTGTTCCTCGCTAGCTGCTCAGCTGTCGAAGATTGTCAATTCTCTGAGCCATACGTTACGTATCAGGCCGTGACGTGCTGCTTGAGAAGATGGGCATCAGCGTGGACTACTGGACGTCCACGGGCAACGCCATGGCTGTTTCAGAGCTGAACCTCAAGTACTTCGCGCCTCTCAAGGTACGTACATTTCATGGCAAATTATAAGTCCTCGGCATGCAAGGAAAATCTCACATATAAACATAATTTACATGTCGCATGCATCGTCGTCAGAGTGGTGACAGGTTTGTTGTCAAGGTAAAGCCTGTGCAAATCAAAGGCGTACGAATCGTTGTCGAGCACATGATCGAGACCCTGCCTGATCGTAAGGTACAAACGAAGTGGAAGCACGTAACTGTTATGTGTGTGTTAGGTTGTTAATTAACGATAGCAATTAGTAGCAAGTACTATATACTTAATCTCAATTCTCACACCTTTATTGCTACTCATCTTGGCAGCTCGTATTGGAGGGGAGAGCGACAGCTGTTTGCCTTAACAAAGACTTCCGTCCAACTCGAGTATTTCCGGAGTTGTCTGCCAGTTTGGCCGAGGTCTTCTCCTGCAAAGTCGCCTAAAAGAACATTATGAGGATTGTACTCGCTGATTTCACGATATATCTTCTATGATCTCAGAGTGTTATATGGTTCAATTCGTCTGTAAACTTTGGGAGTTTGGGTACATGTAAATAAATAAGAGATACACTGTTTAAGTGCTCTCAACAATGTGAACACCGACCGGGATACGAGGTCCTTTAATTTGGAACTTCTCTTCAGTTAACTTCTTGGTGTTGCAAAACAGAACGTTTTACCATTCTGCTCACTACTCATTGCACACTACTGCCCCGTGTTCCATATCCCCCCGTGTTTGACACATGATCAGCTCCCTCTCTCTTGGGGCCATGGCGGAGCGCGGCTCCATCCCCGCCGACCTTTATCTCCATCTCTCCTAGGCTACATAAATGAGATGAGGGCTTGGTGAGCTCTGTCAGCTCGAAATCAGGGATAGATGGTTGGAGATACTATAATGTTCTTTTATGCCTCACTTCAATTATTTTCTTGTAAAGGCAAATTAGCTTAAAGTGAGAAGCTATTCAAAACAAAGTCAATCAAATGAACATATCAAAATATAGTATATATGCTGTCAAACTAGGATAACAATGTACGCTGGCTGTGCCCACAATGATTATCTTCGTTAATTCTCATGACTGCATACAAACTCACTGTCACGAGATAATCTGCCTACTACAAGATGTATTCATATCAGGTCGCAGTGAGCTGCTTTGAAGTAATTACTTTGGCCCTAATAGTTTTGTTCTTTCTTCCTTCGACGAAGAGTAGAACCTAGACATAACTTGCTAGACAAATAAATATAGGGGCACTCTGTGGAATTTAACCAAATAAATGAAGGTTAAACTGTTCAATTCACTGTCCCGTTGAGTGAGCAACATATAAAAATTTGCAGCAAGGATTACAAATCACAGCTCCGTTGTAGAGGTGACGCGCAAATCAAAAGTGAAACGTGCAATAATAACATCCAAATCACCCGAAGCATCTAGGATAAGTTCACGCAAAGCCTATGAATTCCACCCCATAGCCACCTTCAAGAATAAAACATCTATGAATATGTTCCCTATAGCAATCTTTCTGCCATTATTTTGCTGAGCATACTCATGTCTCATACATCAATTAATCTGGCAATTCATATCAAAATCTAGAGGCACTGATGCTTGTTTTTACAAAACTCAAGGCTGTCCAACCACTTTGTTCTCCAGAGTTGATATCAAAATATTGCAGGTCTGCTCATCTCATCGATGGATGCCTAATACTAAGGAGGCAAGATATCTGCATTTGGAAAGCAGGGTCCATAATAGGAGCATATATTCTTTCCAGGCATCTATGTTGCAAATGGCCAACAGTATTATTTCATTGTTGTTTTCTGAGTGCAGCAGATACCCCAAGCACTGTAACCAGTTTCCTTTATACTTATATTAGCATATGTCACACTGGTTATACCAATAGTTCTGTGCATAAGTTACAAATGAATCACACGAATAATCAAGTGGCAGTTTAGCACAACAAAGTAATAACAGAACAGAGTAAACGATTTCTCTGGATATCAGGGGGGAAATGATGCATGTCACCTCACTGAAGAGTGGCTGGTGTTGCAATGCTTGCAGCTTGCCTATTTGAATCCGCTGCACCATTCTTGTTAATGTACAAGCCTAAGCTACACTCCTACAAGCAAAAATTTCCTCTGTAGTGGCCCTGCCTTAACCCATTGCATACTTGAGTGAATCACCAGCTCCCTGGAAGAACAGACACGAGAGAGCAAAGTCTGCAATGAAGACCCCAACCAGAGAAACGACCACCGCAGATGTTGTGGACTCGCCGACACCCTTGGCTCCTCCATGGGTTGTGACACCCCAGGCACAGCTCACCACCGCGATAATTGCCCCAAAAACTTGAGCTTTCAGCAAGGAGCTAATCAAGTCCCACGGCCGCAGCGCCCTGCGGGCCGACTCCAAAATGATGCTGACGCTGACGCCAAAGACGGAGTCGGCCAGGAACGCCGAGGAGGCGAGACCAAGCGCGAAGCTGATCAGTGTCAGCACCGGGAGCGCAAGCACGCAAGCGAGGACGCGTGGGACCACGAGGTAGTCAACGGGGTTGGCGCCGAGGACGCGGAGGGTGTCGGTCTGCTCCGACACCTGCATGGTGCCGAGCTCGGCGGCGAACGCGGAGCCGACGCGGCCGGCGGCGACTACGGCCGTGACGACCGGCGAGAGCTCGCGCGCGAGCGCGAGCGCGAGGACGCCGCCGACGGATCGGTGGAGGCCGAGGCGGGTGAACTCGCGCACGAACTGGATGGTGAACGCCATGCCGACGAAGGCGGCGGTGAGGAGCGCGACCCCGGCGCTCCCGGGGCCCACGCGGCGGAGCTGCGCCAGGAGGTTGCGGCGGTGGACGCGGCCCGTGAGGACGCGGTGGAAGACCTGGCCCGCGAGGAGCAGCGCCGAGAGCCCCCTCCAGATCGCGCGCGGCGGGGTCCAATTCTCGAACAGGGAAGGCGGGGCCGCGGGCGCCGGCGAGGGGGGCGGAGGGGGCGGCGGCGGGGGGGAGTTGTTGCTGTTGCTGGCGGTGGCGGGCGTGAGGGAGAGGCGCGGAACGGGCAGGCGGCGGCGGGACGGATGCAGGCGGAGGAAGACGGATTTGGGGCTGGATTGGTGGAGGAGTGCGTATGGCGTGGCGGATGTGGGTCGGAGGAGGAGCGCGGCGGCGGACGACATGGCGGCGGGCCGGCGGTGGTCGGTCGGAGATCGGCGCGGCGGTGACTGGGTCGGGTGGGTGGGGAAAGAGATGGGGAATAGCGTGGTGGAGTGGTTGCGCGGAGGAGGTGTTCTTGTCTCGTGGGCTTTTGGGCTGCGAAGGTGGCATTAGTGGCCTAGTGGGCTAAAAGAGAGTCGTCCATGGGCCGCATCGTCCCGTCGTCACCTTCTCAATCCTCCAAATTTCCGAAACGAATATGATGGTAGAAATCGTCGTGGCAATGTACATACTACTTTTTTTGAAAAAAAAAGAAAAAGAAAATACATACTAGTACTTCATGCAATGTAGTAACTTTTCGCTTTTTCTTGCTTGATCAGCAGCTTCCGTACTCCGTCTAGTCCCTGGGCCATGTCAAAGAGTCAAAACAGAGGGAGAGAGGACGTCTCGTAACCTAATCTCACTGGCCGGACAGTCACATACAAATACTAACAGATACGGCAGCCGGGCCCGGTTAGATGATCACCATCGCCATAGGGCCATCCGTAGTAGTAGACTACTACACTGTGTCCCTGCATTCACATTCACTGTATCAATAGCATCTAGCATTCGTGTTGCCCGGTTAGCATCACAAAATGACATCGATGTGATCATGTGAATGGCGCCTAAACTCACTGCACTCAGCAGAAGGCTTCCCAGAAATTCGACACGCAAGTCCATCTCTTTCACCACTGAACCACTCCCTCCCAGTACTGCATACTATTTCACTTTTGGCGTCAGTGAAAGGCTGAAAGCAAACCAAAGTATTGTAGTAATATCGCACTCAGAATTCAGAGAACATCTCCTTGCGTTCATGCTTGTACAGTTGTACCGTTGTACCCAAGTTTTATTAGGTACCCACACAACACTACACCCCTCCGTGACTCCGTCCTGTTCAGACTTCAGTTTGTAACCTGAAATACTGAGCGGCTTGGCCGTTATCCCCTAGGCTGGTACTGGTATACGAAACAGGGTTGCGCAGGGGTGCATGGGGTGGACGAGATGCACTGCACATGCGTTGGTTTCTTCACATGCCTCTCTTGACGCTAATTGCCAGGTACAGACACTGAGTGAGATATGGCAAAGTACCAGTGCTCCAACATGGGCTAACAAAAGCTGGCCTCATGAGTCATGGGGGTTGCAGGCTTGGGTGAAGTGTGAGAGGCCAGTGGAACGACTGGAACGGACACTAATGGACAAGCAAAAACAAAGCAAGCTGATTTTAAGGGGAATGATTCTCTCTGTCTTTCTTCCCCTCAGCTTCCTTTTTTCAGCTCTCTTCGCGGCGGAGATGCTTCCTGCCTCTGCAACTCTGCGCTGCAGCGCTATGTTTGTTTACCCTGTTTCCTGGCGATTGTGCAGATATGCTGTGCCATATTCCACCATTTGCCATTTGGAGGCTATATTTGTCCTCCTGCTACTGCCAAGAATTTACTTTAGGTTACTACAGTTTTACATTCGTTGTTTCACAAGCTCAAACTTCCATCGATATTTTTCCATATTATGCCAGGTTCCATAGAATGAAGAAACTTTCAGTGTTCCAAGAAAACAACATGCTACAGAAACCAAGTCTAATATGTATTAAAAAAAACTGTAATATGAGTATTT
Source organism: Digitaria exilis (assembly GCA_015342445.1). Classification (NCBI taxonomy): domain Eukaryota; kingdom Viridiplantae; phylum Streptophyta; class Magnoliopsida; order Poales; family Poaceae; genus Digitaria; species Digitaria exilis. The sequence goes on from JACEFO010002050.1 coordinate 165,167, forward strand.
TCTACAGCATTAGTGTTCATCCGTTCTTCATCTAGTTTCATGACATGCATGCATATGTACCACTTCCTCAAAGTACCACATATAGGCTAGGTCTAGGTAAACAGCCTTACCAGTTAGTACCCGCTTGAAGAAATTGAGGCCTCCATGTTTCTTTTTTCTTCCATCTCTCACCAACATGCAATTGGTTGAAAGCATTTACTCAAAAAAAAAAAAAGATTGAAAGCATCATCGCCCTATTGATGTTTTCTCCATGTTCCTTTGTGCCAGAATCTGCTACCTCCTGCCACACTAGCAAGGTATATTTCTTTACCTCGGTAAAGAAGACCCTTTACAATGTTGTTTTGGAAAGCTGCGGCTGCTTTGTTGAGTTCAAATTCAGTTGCTTATTTGCTTGAATTGTTTCTTACTTAACTCTCTCTTCTATGTTTTTTTTAAAGCACACTTCTTACAGCTGGTAAAATGGAAGCAAGTGAGACATCAAGTATAGATCAGGAACATCCAAGTCAAGAACAAAATAAAATAAAATAAAAATGTTCCATTATTCTGATGCCATTAGATGGGGCATATATATGCCTTACAAGCCAAGTTTCACTAGCCCCACAATATGTCATTTACCTAGGACCCTCGTATTTTCTTTTCCAAACAGGAAAGATCCACGATTGCAAATATTAATTCATCCTTTTTCCCACGATGCCTTGCGGGTCTCTGACTGTGATGGCAACTAAAATTTCCCCGGCTGATCATGAGAGAGGAGGGTGGAGGAACCACGCTGGCTGCAGAAGCAAGCAAGCATCCTATCCTACCACCCGGAGCGCGCCATCGAGCCCTACTAACAGTAGCCCCCCAACAGTCCAGAGGCCTGCACCAACTAAACTCTCGTGACCGGCACACTGATGGTGCTGTGGCAGCACGCATAAAAGGGTTGTACTTGTACATGACCTGATGGGCAAGAACGTTAGAAACGAACGAGAAAGTACGTGGTGTTTGCGGCATCAATCTTATTCAAAATCACGTGAAGAGGAAAGGTAATTCGGTGATGTTATTCAGATGATTAATTTTTGCAATAATGTCCATGCAACCACTGATTGATTGCCATAGCATGTCGCCAACTCCCTGCCAAAGTCTCGTCGCGGTAATCAACCCTACACATGATTCTTTCGTTTCCCCAGCTGATCATCTCCATGCTAGGACAGCAGGATCGATCGACCTGAACAAGTGAAAGCTTTAAAGCCCGGCAGCGAAAAGGATATATCTGCCATGAGGCGATCGAGACTCGAGAGCAGCAGGGAAAGCAGAGGAAGGTGATGCGCTAGCTTAGCTGTAGAGGTGCGCCATGCCATATTGCCATGCAACTGGCGATGCAGTTCTAATTGCGAGACAGCAAACGCATGACAGGGTACCATGCGCCCCTTCACTGCCCGCCCGTTTCGCGACGCGCGGGGCGGACCACCAGTGTGGCCACCTACCATGTGAGCTGCGCGCGGCGGCCACACTGCCTCGCGCTGTGCACTGTGTGATCCACGGAGAAACCCCCATCAATGTACTCATACCGTGTACCTGCACAGTGACCCTGCCCTGCATAGTGCATACGCCCAAGCTACACCGGCGTTCAATACCGCACCTCGGCTTTACAGAAGATAGGTCCATGATTGCCCATGCCGTCCACGCGATACCGGCCGGTAGCACAGTCGTTTTGCTTGCAAAAGCTTTGCCGTTGCAGCATCCATGTATCTGCACACAGTCGTGTCCTCCTTTTCAGCACCGTAGAAGCCGAGTTCCCATGGCCGATCGACAATAGCAACAGTGCAAGAGCGACGCCGCGTGCTCTGTTCCGTACGAACAAAGAGCGTGTGTGTGCGGGGAGGCCGGCCGGGAGACGGATGGTAGTTAACCTACGCATCACTGTGCCAGGAAAGTGACCCTCACACGTAACCACCCGCGCGCCGTGGCCCCGTGTCGTCACTGACCAGTGGTCTCACTAGTGTCACACGTAACCACCACCACCATTGCTCCCACGTCGACACCTCACGGGAGGACTAGCTACCAGTCGAATGCCTACGAGTCAGACCGCTGCCGCCTCCGTCCCGTTGCCTTCTGCTCTGCAAGGAAAACGAATACGGAGTTGTTCCGGCAGCAGCCAGGGTTTGGGTTTTTTAATCCGAACCGAGACCGGGACCGGAGCGGTTTGAGCGGTTCCCAGTAAAAACCAGACAAATTTAAATTTTGAATTCAAATGTATATAAAATTCTAGTTTAATCAGTTTGAACCGATAAGCCAAGCGGTTTGGGCGGTAAGCCGGCCGGTTTGGGTGGTAAGCTGGCTCAATATAGAATTTGTCATGTTTTCAAATTTAACTAAAAAATTTAAAAAATAAAAGAAAAATTTTTAAAAATATTTCAAGGTGCGTAGAATCTAATGGTGTAAATTTTTTTTAAATATTAGTGTATTTAGTATTTTTTATGTGCATTAGAAGTTCAATCAGCCGATTTTTTTCTTTTCCTTTTTTTGTTGAACTTCTAATGCCTGCAAAAAAATATCAAATGAGCAAATATTTGAAAAGTTTTGACATCAATAAATTACACGTACCTTGAAGTATTTTTAGAAATTTTTTTGATATTTTTTCTATTTTTTAAATTCAATTTAAATATTTTAAATTTAACCGGTTTGAAACCGCCCCGAACCGCTACCGGTCCGGGGCGGTTTCACCGGGAACCGCGGGAACGGAATCTGTTCCCAGCGGTTTCGTAAAACCTGCCCAGCAGAGCCAGCCTGCTGCCTGGCTGCCGTCGCTCACGCACGGCATGGACGCGCACGGCGGCCAGCGCGAGCGGTTCCATTCTCCATACGGCGATGACTACAAAGCTTAGCAGACTAGCTAGCAGTCGTTGCAACTAGAAGGTGAAATTGAAAACTAACGAGATTATACAAGTACTTGGAACCTGCTACGTGCCAGCGTATGCGTACACTGGTGACTAATCCAGCAATGCAAACCGCACAGCGTCGCACAGGACAAAGGCTATCGGCACGGGTACCAGTAATTTTCTGCGGCAGCTGTGAGTACAAGACCGGTCCAAAGCTGATCTATCTGGGAGGGACTCAGATCAGGTGCAGTGGTAGTTGCCACTGCACGCAACCTCGGCCGTCCGTTCCAGTGATCAATGGTCCAGATCTTCTGCTACAGTAATAGGATGAACAGCAACCTCATGAACAGTATTGAGGTGTGGACTGTTCTACAGTGCGCCACAGTGCCCACCCTCACAACTGCCCACTGCTTAAGTTGACAGTCCGTCTGGGAGTAGCTAGGAATTTCCTGCCGGGGATGGGACGGCAGCGGCGGTGAGGCTGGGGCTCCATTGCTTGCTTGCCAGGAGCCCTCTCGCCGGAGACCGACCCCGGAAGAGTCTCCGCGACTCACGAAAGTCTCGCGTGCAGTGACCCCGACACCGGGCAAAAGTTAAAGCCGCCGGGCCGATGATGCTGTGCCTGGGCCTCTGCCTGCAGCTTGTTGCTTGCTCCGTATGTTTCTTGTCTCTACCGAACATGCTTTCCCCGGCGCCTCTTTTGGCCTCACCTCTCCCGTAGTAGCCTCACGGAAACCGTTCTCGTAGGACTCTGCTACTTTTGCCAAGATACAATTCGCAAGAAAAAAAAAGGTTTGCAGGGGAGTAGGAGCATGTAGATGTAGGAGAGCGATCAACCGTAAAGTTCATGTGGGGCCAGTAAGAACCATCCATCTCGGCCGTCCATCCATGATCTCATGGGCCGCCGCCAAGTGAGGCATTCCCCTGCCGGGCCCAGTCGGCCCCGTCCCCCACTACCAAGCGGCTTTCCGTTACATCCAGCAGGGTGCTACAGTCACGCGGAAATGCACACCGGAGCAAGACCGGGCGGGCGACGGGAGCAAGGGAGGGCCCACGCGTCATACCCTGTTCCCCTCCCAGCTGCCGTCTGCTGCGTGTGGACCAACGGATTCACACAGAAGATCCGCCTCGGGCTCCGCGCTCCAGGTATGGTAACAGTACAAACCCATTTTTAAAGGAAAATTTGAGATAAGGGTCTGTTTGGACGATGTCCAAAGCCAACCGCACGGCGCCGCAGGTGAGGTGCCAAACATTTGGCGAGGTCTGACGGTCAGATCAACTACAAGCCCAGCATAAAAGTGTGGCGCGCCCAATATGTGGTATGCAAGCAAACAACAGCCAGAGTAGTTGTGGCGTGCCCAATTTCTGGTGTGGCAAGCTGCTGTGGACGCTAACCAAACAAACCCTAACCCCCAAATTAACTGTGAGTTGATAATGCTCTCGCTAATCCCCAGGATAAACAACCGACGTTACGGACCACTGGCTGGCTCCTGACCGGCCGATGCAAACCAAGCGTAGTAGAGAGAGAAGGGGTGATGATGGACATGGCTTAAGAGAGACGGGTGCCACGTGGACGCTGCTGGTGGGCCATGCATAACTACCTCCCGCCGAACGTGGAGAGCAGCTCCGGTAGAATCGAAAGCCTCTGACCGTCTCGTCAGATAGATCGCATCTACCGAAACAACCAACGTCCTGTATACAAGAAGAATACTCGCAGCAAGCAGGGCACAAGTACTAGAGTGATATCCAAGGTATTTACACCCGTATAATGGTGTATTTAACTCCACCTAATCCAAAAACGTCTCACGTTTCATCAGCCTGCAATGGAATGGATGGTTGGCAATGTGTTGGGAATGCAGTATGCTCGTGCCGGCAGCCGGGGGGCCCACAGAGCAGAGAGGGCATGAACATGGCTCCGGCACAGTACGCAACAGTCCAGGCCTTTTTTGCTGCTCCGGGCCAGCCGCATGGGAAGGGAAGGATTGCATTGCATCGGCAGTTGCAGCTGCAGGTGGGGGGAGGTGGCGGTGGTGGGCGGCAGCATCCAGCAGCAGCACTGCGGCCGAAGAATGAAAGAGAAGCCAGCAAGTGTTTCTGCAACTGCATGTGGATGTAACTACGACCCCTGCATTGGTATCGCCATTCCGATGCTGGTGTTTTTGGCTACCGGCTAGCGACTTGGCCTGGTGGCTTGCCAATGCCAAGCGCCCAAGCTCCTATGCTATGGACAGTTGGAGCGAGCACAGCTGGAGGCTGCAACAGAAAGCAACAGTTCAGCTAGAAATTTTTTTTCCTCTTCTTTTTTATGGCTCCTTTTTCAGGATATTTTCTTGCTTGATGATTCCAGATGAGAATTCAAGAAACTAGCTAGCTCTGTTAAGCTGCCCCAATCTACTCTGCTCCAATCCAATGGCTTGAAACAAAAAAAAAAAGACAGAACAGAACGGAACGGAGGACTACAGCGATATTGTAGCTGATTGAATCAATGCGAACAAATAAGAGATGAAAAGAACTACCCGACCCAAGCAAAGATGTCTCCTCTTTTTTTTTTATCAGTTTCTTTACCTTTCTTGCTGCTTTGTTAAGCAGGAGCAGTAACTCTTTCTTTCTCTCTGATCCTTGGCTCGAATCGTCCCCGTTGGAATCAACCGAAAGGCGAGCGAGACAAAGCGGCCGGCTTGCTTGCTCTGCTTGCTTTCAAGAACCTGCTGGCTTCGGCGAGAGGGAGGGATCTGACACGACGGAGTGCTCCACGTCGTCGAATGGCGCGGGGAGGTTCAGATCAATGAAGCCCTGGCTCTTCATCGCGATCGGGAGACCAGCGCCAGACGCCGCCGCCGCTGCGGCCGCGGCAGCCGAGCAGAGGTGAGACCGCTTGTGGCCTCCCAGAGCTTGCCCCGACGGGAACACGAGCAAGCAGTAGGGGCACTCGTGTGGCCGCGCCTTGGTGTCCTCCTCCTCCCCGCCCTCGAAGCATTCCGGCAATGGCTGCAAGGCGGCGGCAGGCGGTGGCGCGCAGCAGCCGCCCCTTCCGCCGCGCACGTTGCTGGCGCGGTGGCCCCCCAGCGCCTGGTACGATCGGAACACCTTCTTGCACGCGGGGCACTCGTACCGCGTCCGCTTCTCCGCTGCACCGGCGGATGCCGCGACGACCACCGCCTGGCGGCGGGCGTCGCCCTCGTCGTCGGAGTCGGCGCGGTAGGAGGAGTAGTACGCCGGTGGCGGTGGCGCGGGCCAGGAGTCGCGGGAGAGCATCATCAGGGAGAGGGCGACGTCCTCCACCGGGGTGTCACCGTCGGAGACCGAGCTCACCGGTTCGGCGTCCCCCGATCCGTCGTCGCGCCGCGAGCGCTTGGCGTCCGGGGAGTAGTAGTCCGTCGTCTCGCTCTCGCGATCCGAGAAGTCGGACGACTCGGCGAGGCGGACGCGGCGCTTGGGCTTCTCACGAAGCGCGTGGGCCTGGATGGGGCTGGGCTTCTTCTTGCCGTCGCCGTCGTCGTCGACCCCGCCGCCGCCGGCCGCGAAGGAGGTCGAGGCCGACGACGCAGAGGAGATCTGCGACTTGGCGGCGGCGATGGAGTGGGCGCGCATGTGGCCGGCGAGGGCGCGTGGGCTGGCGAAGCGACGGGAGCAGAGCTTGCATGTGTTCTTGGCCATGGCGAGAGCTTGGAGAGCTTGATGAGAAATAGAGAGAGCTCAGGAGAGCTCAAAATACGAGCTTTTGGACGGGAAGAGAGAGAACTGCCCCCCTGCCTCCGTGGGGGAGTTAGAATATAGCGGAACTGCCAAGCTTCCCCCACATTTATTCTCTTTTCTTTTCTCCATCATCAATCCAATATTTTTCTGTTTTGTGGGTGGCTCCTCGTATCCTTTTGATTATTGCATTTTCAGAGAAGAACAATATCTTTGTAGTACCCAAACATTAATTCTATGAGGTACTAGGTCATGGGGGAAAACGATATATGAAATGGCAAATCCAGGAAATTTTTCTCAAGATACAATTCTGCTCTGAAAACGGGAGAACTAATGAAAAGATATCTGCAGCAAAAGTATAGTCTATTAAATTGCATGAATTAATTCCTGCTCGTATAGAGGATATGAAATATATCTTTTTTGCTCCGATTTCCTCGTCTTGGATGCATTGTTTGCGCCATGGTTAGTTTTGGCGAGCAATTAAGTACTTATTCCCAACCATATATACATACAGATAGCCACATACTAATTCGTTCTCGTACACTTTACGTCTCTCCTACCTCATGAAACAGCTATGTGAAAAATCGAGGTGTGTCCCATACTGTCAATGCAGGAATTATGAGCATTGGTGGTAGCCTTTAATTTTGGAAGATGTCTCCACTCCACGGCTGTCAATTTCCCTTAATATGGAGTAGCTTAATATAGGCCTAGGTTTTTCCATGTTAAGCCACCATCCCACTCGGATCACGACTGTGAACAAGTGCGGTTGGCCGGTTGCCCCCCCTCTGCTTGACTTGCTCCAACCCGTGCTGGTGCGCGATACGTGCATCGAGCCGAGTGAGAGATCAGAGCAGCAGCCGAAGGAGCTAGCTAGGAGAAGAGTTGAGAGCAGGGGATGGGAACAAACAAGGGGTAGGTGCCAACGAGGCTGGGGCGCTGAGAAGAGTCCCGGGAAGAAAACAAAAGGGCACGCATGGTGGGGGTGGCCGACGGCGGTGGAGTGTTAGCTTAGGCGAGAGGATTAGCACGCGTCAAATTTAATCGGATGGGATCTAACTGTAATGGCACACAACCCGTCGCTCGCACCGCATCGCATCATCCTCTGCTTTCACGCCTTTCCAATTAGTTTTTATGATCCGGTGGGAGGTTGCGAGAATGTGGGAACCAAAGATCACGGTGGTTTTGGCAACTCTTGGTTAGTCCCAGTCCCAAAGGCAGGCACGCAGGCATATGCCATTATTTCTTCCCGGTAATTTCTCCGGCTGAAGTTACTTCTCACCCGATTCCAATCCGTTTTTTTTTTTACTTCCTTCCTTCCTGTATAATCCTTTTTTTTCTTTTTCTGATGAAACACAGAAACAAGACCTGCTTGCAGCTGGAGAGGCCGGCCGGGGCGAGATGGTAGCAAGCGAGCAAAGCATGGGCTCCCCTGGCTGCCGGCGCGACGTGGAACGGAAGCGCTTTTTGTGCGCCTGCGAGGGAGGAAGGATGGATGGCCTTTTCCGATCCCGACCCAACCAAACTGCTTTGGAGATTTTTCCCTGCCAGTAGCCAGTAGGTGCGCCCCAGCTCGCATGATTACCCCACTAAACACCTACTCCAAAGTTAATCTGCCTCACACCCCGGCAGCATTCCTGCTCAAGCGTCGCCCAAGCGAGGCCCCGTGCAGCACCGTGCTCTCGCTCGGCTCTGCTACCCTCTCCTCGTCACGCGACGCGCGCGAGCGACTGCGCCGTGCCGCGACGCGAGCGATCGAGCCATGTGTACGAACGGCGCTAGTGACTCCAGCACGGGCGGTCGCGAAGACTAATGGAAGCCCGGCGCCCGTCGACGGCTCCATGACATGGGGCTGTCTCTTCGGCGTACAAGCGCGGCGGAGCATTGATTCGGCACGCAGCTAGGCAGCTCCAACACGGCCCGTACGATGCAAAGTCGTTGTGGATCGGAGGGGAGAGGCGGCTCGATGGGGATGCGGATTCGCTCTGGGTTTTGGCTTGTGAATGCGATGCACTTGTTGTTTTCCCCCTCGACGGATGATGGCTCGATCGATTCCTCCTTCTTCCCATTTTTACCCTGTCGTTTTCGTGCTGCCCGTCTTCTTCTCCGGGTGCCCATTCGCATGTAATTTCTGATTCACTCTGGTTTGCGAATGTGAAGCTGCCACCGCTCGCTTCTTATTCCATCCTGTCGTTGGACTAGACGAGGATGGGGATCGCCTTACCTAAACAGCACGAGTTGGTTTAAAAGAGATAATCACTGTTAGTCCGTTACATGAGTACTAGGCATGCGTTGCATGGTTGATTCTAACGGATGCAATGCAAGTTTTCTACCGAGAATCAAGCTCGTCGTCAGGTTCCGGCCTTCCGGGCGGGCAGGAGCTAACGATGCTCTGCTGAAGAAGGAAGACTGGGCACCAGACTTGGGCTCTGAGTGAGCTCCTCTAACGTGGGCCGAATTAACATTAACAAGCAGAGGCTCGACCTTTGATTTCTGCCCCCGCCCCCCCCCCCCCCCCCCCCCGCCGCGAGCAGAACTTCGTCCTAACACCCTGCTACTGATCTGAAGAAATTTTGGTTCAGTGCCACTGCCCACTAGTGCCTCATCCACTGCTCAAGTAAGGAGAATGACGGGCCAAACCGATGGAACACGCATGGATTGCTCAATCGTATCCTTCTTCTGTCTCGGCCGACCGCCGCTTTTGAAGCCACCATCGAACGGGCCAGTCTCACAGCGCCGGCAGACCACCCGGGCCGCGCGACGCGCGCGTTCAGTTTCGCTCTGGCATGCAGCAGCGAGTGGCATGCCACCGGATCACGCAAAAGGGCACAGAAGAGCTGCAGTTTGCAGAAAGAAGCATGATGTACAGTAGCACAGAAGAACGTACCATGTTGGAAGGAGAATGCAGCACATTGCACTTTGATAGTTTGATTTGGGTAATATAGTAAATGGTTTTTGGTTGGTGTCGTGATGGTGCCTTAGTAGATGTTTTTATCAATAAACTATCTGTGGAAAGCGTACCAAATCCGTTGTAGTCTAGCTGGTTAGGATACTCGGCTCTCACCCGAGAGACCCGGGTTCGAGTCCCGGCAACGGAAGTTTTTTATGTTTATATAGTTTTTTTTTTATCTGTATCTTCTTTATTGACTTTGTTGTGCCTCCCATTTGTCTACTAATCTCCTTGTGCTTTGTACTCTTCGACCGCTCAAATACCCATTTAATGTGTGATTCATAAATAATTTATTTTACACAAAAATATTTCTAAATATAGCTATGAGTTTGAACCTCTTCAAAGTAGAGAGCAAAACTGCAAAACGACAATTGAAAAAAAAAAATATAACAAACGTGACTAGAAGCAATAAAATACACAGAACATGCACAAATAAGAAACAAATAACTCCAACTAGATCACCAACCAATGTTTACATTAGTGGAAACAAATTTAAGGGTTTCATATTTTTCATATTTAAATAAATAGTTATCCATTTTTTAGATTAAACATTTTAAAAAATAAAATAAGAGATCACCTTCGAAATCACTATAAGAACTAGGTTTTCGGTATTAATTAATAGTTGGATAGTTTTCGAAATATCATTCTTGTTACATAGTGAATTGAACACCTCAATGAACTGAGTAGACCGACCATCTTGTCTTCCTTTTTCTACTGGGGTGTGTCTGTGTGTCTCTCCATGCAATGACGTAAGTATATTGATTCAGAAAAAGAAAGCCAAAAAAAAACAAACACTTACATATATAACGGAAACAATATAATCACAGATTATACATGCATGCTATATTGCTATGTGCTAGAGTTAGTAGTTAATAGGATATAATATGTACTATACTATATACTAATTGATCAATTAATAGCTGACTCCCGGCTCTTGTCATTCATCGCCCCCGGCTGACGAGGAGCCGATGCCAACCTGCAGCCATGGCCCCGTCGGCTCCCCATCCATGCTCACCACGTCCTTGAGATCGCTAAGCTTAGCTCTCTTGGCCGTGGTGCTGTCCGCCTCGTCCTCCTCCGCCACCGTGTTCGTGGCGTGGTGGCTGCTCGTCGTCGTAGTCTTCTTCCGGTGGCTCGCGGTACTAGCTGGCACCGCGACGACCGCCAATGGCTGCAAGTGTGCCGGAGCAGCAGCCAGTGCGTCGAGCCGGAATGAGCTGGTGCCGGCCATCTCGGTTCTCGCCGTGGCTAGCGCTGCAGGGTTCGCTGCGATGGTGAGGTCGAGCGCCGGCTCAGCTGGCGAGTCCATGGTCATCGGCCGGAGGCCAAGCTGGTGCCTGACTACGCCGACGAGGTCCTCAGTTAGGGGTGGGATCGTCATGTTAGCCACCGTGTTGGTGCAGGGGTCCGCCGTGCTCGAGGTGAGCCAGTGGCATCGCTTGTGGCCGCCCAGCGCCTGCCCGGAGGTGAACAGGCGGTGGCACACGGAGCACTCGTGCATCTTGGTGTTCTTCTTACATGGCGTTGCGACGGTGGGCGCGGCGTGTGGCGGATCGTGCCTGATGGGTGCGAGCGCCATCGATAGTGATGTCGCTGCTGCCTCGCTTGTCCCTGCGTTGGTGGTGTCGGCACCGGAGGTGGCCTTTGCGTCCGTGATTAAGCCTGCATTGACTTCGTCAACGGCGGCACCCTTGCCAGCAGTGACATTGTTGGGATCGCCGGCCGGTGAGGGGCGGGCTGCCGTCTCAGTGGCGGCATTGCTCTCAAACTTGGCGGCGAAACAACCTTTCACTTTCTTGTGGCTGGCTCGGTGGCCGCCGAGGGCTTGGTGCGAGGTGAACACCTTCTTGCACGCCTTGCACTCGAACAGGCTGCGTGACGTGGGCGATATGTACTGTGGTGTCGCCGTCACAACCGTCGCCGAGGGCAATGCCACGACTGGCTCCGACGATGATGCCGGCATGAAAATGGATATTGGTTGCAGCTGCAATGGCGCCGGCGGTGGTGCTCCGTCGCGTTCTTTACCTGGCGAGACGACGCACGCCTTTTTGGGCTGGTCGGTCTCCACAACACTTGGCTGCACAATGTTATTAGATGATGAAGAGAGCATGACAAGGCAATTGGCGAGATCCTCCTCCTCTCCGCCTGACGTCGTGTCCTGCTGGCGAGACGACACCTTGGGTGAACGTTCCTCTGTGCTGTACATCAGCTTGACGCGGCGCGAACGCTTCCCTTTTGACCAGGCGGTCGCCGCCGCCGCCACTGCCGGATCCTCCTCGCCGTCGTCAGACGGAGGCGATCCCGACGCGTCCACCACCACCACGTCCTCCTCACCCTCGTCGTCCTCGGAGCTGCACTTGCCATGCTGGAGAAAAAGCTCCCACGACGTGAACTCCTTGCCGCAGTTCTTGCACACCTGGCAGCTCCTGATGAGCCGGTTCGGGTTGGCACGGAGCGCGTAGGCGTGCGTCGCCGATGACGATGATGTCCCCAGCACCGCCGCGTCCCACCGGTCATCCGAGCCGCCGCGGCACCGCGCCTCGTCGCCGAGCGAGTCGTCGTCTCCGGCGCCGGCGCCGAATCCATCGACGACGTCGCTGGCGCCGTGGGCTCTCATGTGCCCGCCGAGCGCGCTGCCGCAGGTGAAGCCCTTGTTGCATACTCGGCAGAAGTGCTTGTATACCGGTGGTGGCTGACCCGGCGGCCGCGGCGGTGACGGAGACGGCGGCATCTGGCCGTCATGTGGCCAGCTCGTGGTGAGGGATTCAAATCAATGTGATGTGCGGAATAGAGCATGCACGTACGTACGTACCAGAGAGGAGGATTCACACATGGCCGCGCGACCCGGTAGCTCTGATGGTCGAGCGGTCGGTGGCACACGCCCCTTGTGGTCACAGTTGCAGCAAACATTTGCATCTCACACCTGCTTGATCGATCGGAGTGGTTTTTTGGTGGTCGCAGTTGCTTAACCGGAGTGTTTGCCATTAATATATAGTAACCTCTTTGGCAGCTTTGTGCTTCGTCCGCTGGTTAAGCTAGTGACACGTGGCAACTAAATCAGGGGTGCTCACGGTCTTCATGGCCAGGCCTGTCAGCCTAAGAAATAGTCCTCAAGTACTTGGCGAAAAAGGACTCTCCCGTAGTAATAGGGGAAAACACTATCCGAAATAACTGGTCCATGAGAAGGTCAAGCTGGACATGTCTAATGGCGGTTAACCACTAGTTATTTAAGCTAGCGTACGGTGTTGCACTTGCCTTGTTTAGCAATGCATCTTCCTCTTCTCAAGGATGTTAGTGCGATCCTTCAACTCCCCTCTCTAAACACAAAAGATGCATGGGACCATCCTCCTATTATTTCGTGGGAACGGCATGCCCGGATCGATTCAGCTTGTTGGGATCTAAGATTCACGCGAGATACAGACCAACAGGATGGAGTTAATTAGCATGAGGCAGCATAGAAAAAAAAAAGTAGAGTGACAAAAAACAAAAAAAAAATCAATCAGGTTCCACACATAAGACCGGGACTAGAAGAACCGATCGAAAATATGAAACAGATTCAGTCCAATAAAAAGAGTACACCCCATGTTATGTCAACTCGAAAAAGGAAATAAACCATTAAAAATAAGTTGGACGGTGTCATCACCCGAACGTCTAATAATTTTTTTTCGTCGTATGATCCAATATAACATCTAAAAAAACTTGCGCAACATTTTTTTACCGTACCTTAGCATGTATTTCATTAATATGAGAAGAAATTACATGAAAATGAAACATAAAAGGTCAGCATTTGGAACACCAAAAAAACATATAGTGAAACGCGAATCATCTACTTATAGAAGTAAAATTCCTGCTACAACATCAGAGTTTTGTTTCATGCACCATCCTTTCAAATCTCCAGTACAATTTGCAATATTAGAATAAATTATTGCATGATCAAATTTATACAGTTGCAACATAAAAAAACTGTCTTCATGAAATCAGAATGCGAGGAAGGACCCCATGGCAATATGAATCCCTACCTCAACATCTCAAATTAACCATTGCAACGTCCAAAAAAAAAAAATCTAGTGCAACATCACTAGGTACCTTATGCAACATGGAGTCGAGAAGCGAAAAAACAGAGGTCTTCTTCTAGCTTGAGCCACCGTCGGTGTTGCTAGTCGCCTGCACATGTCAATCATCGTCCTCCATGATCGTAGGTCAAGCTGTTGTATCGCCATTCCGGTTAGGGCGTTGCGCCGCTGTCCTCCCCTCGATGATCGAGCTACTGGTTGCGCAAATCAAGCTGGCAGATGCTACAAGTAAGAGTTTGTCCATGCAAGTATGTGAACGGGGGTAGGCAAGGACATTGCGGACGACAACTAGTGCTGCGTAGAAAAGCTAGGAAGCTCAGCGGCAGGGCCATGACCGAGCAGAGTGGAGGTCTCGAGGATGTAGCTTTGAGGAGCAGCTGCGTTTGCTTGACTGGAACAGACATGAACAAATAACATGGAGCAGAAAAAAAAGAATATTTGGGCGGTAGACCAACTTACATGACACATGTGTAGCTTACACTAAAATATAGCTTCGTTAATTCTTAGAACAAATCAAGAAAAATATAAAACCAATTATACTATTTTACTAATTTGATATGATTTAAATAGATTACCTCGAACATTAAAAAAATCCAAGATAAAAAGATATTACCATGCACCGGAAGACGACTGTCAATTTAACATGTCAAAAAGAAAAATACATTACATCAATGAGCCTTGCTACAGTACTCCAAAATACTGTGAAGCGTTCATTTTAAAAGATCTGGATGGCAAGAATGAAATATTACCTCCAAAGAGGTAATAGGACAAATATTTGTTTGTATATTTTATATTTTAAAAATTGGAAACGTGTGCCCATAAATATCCTGTCGGGCGTGAAATCGTGATCTCCGGCCTGACCGACTATTCTTTTACATGTACCTGATATTGCAGATATCTTTTATTTAATCCAAAATCTGAACGTTTTCTCCGCTGAAACGTGACATGCCCATTTTTTTTATCCATAATAGCAACATTCATGGTAATTGGTTCGACTTATTTTTTTTTCCTCCTCGCATACAATACATCTAATAGGATCTTATATGACACCTGGCATTTTTCTCCTAACATGGTATGTGTGAATTATATAATATTATTGCTTTTCCTAACGTGATATGTAGTTATGAATCACATATTACATACCTCATAGGAGATAATATTTATATTTTTTATTTTATTAGGAGCTTCTAGTCTATTGCACATCTTGACAAAAAAAAAACTGTAGAAAAAATCAAAATACCTGTAAGCATACATGCGCAGAGTCCACCAGATCGTGCTGCATGTGCATGCAGGCATGCGTGGGTGCGGGCCGGTTGTTGAGGGAGATGTTAGTAACCATTTTATATTTTTTAATTATTTTTTTCTATTTATAACCAAGGGCAGATTTGTTTGAAGTCTTACCTCCTAAGAGGTAAGAGAATATAAAATAGACTACTGTAGATAATATAAAATAGAGTACTGTAGCACAACTCTACATCAAGGCTTTCGGAGTACTACTAGACTTTTTCCTATGCCGATCGATGCTGGTAATGGGAAGGTGTCTAACCATCCTGCACTGCCGGCCGGCGACCAGTTAAGTTCAAGCAATTGGAGGGAGGCCCCAATGACGACTATATTTTAAAAAAACCTATGGTCAGGGATATCCGGAAGTGGTCCGAATGGATTGTCGCCACTCCACTCCCACGCGAAGGATGGTTTGACCCTCTGCGTCCAAGCCATCAGAGGCGTATCATTGCGCTCATAGCCATAGTGGTGGTAGTCGTTGATAGCCTTGGCAAGCTCAGCATCTCTGTCAGGATCAAAATAGATGAAGTCTGAGTCTAGCAAGTCTTCCAGGCCAACCCCGCTGTTAGCACAACAGGGGTAAAGATTATTGATGCCATCACTAACCCCCGAATGACCTCCGGATGGCGGGTGCATAATCTTGTATGCTTCATTCTCACAAAGTGTGCAACGACCTGTTGTCTCAAAGCAGCACCAGCAATAAGAAAAGAGAGTGAGAATAGTTGAGGACACAAACAATGCCAAGATTTTGTCCAGAAAGAGTTTTAGTTGTAGGAAGCACTCAACGATAGACGCACTGTAATCAGATATTGGGCAGCAGAAGGACGGCTTCGATCGAACATCTTCTGGAGAAGGCGCCTTCCAGAATTCAGCGAAGAATAGTGTGCGCTCATGGGACAATGTCATGGCATTTCCTGCAGCAGCATCTGTGTTCGCCAAGAAGTTGGCATGGTAAATATTTGGGCCAAACGAAGCATTCGATTGCCACACTCCGCAGACAATGTCAACCTGATAGCTAGGTTCCTGAAACAAAACACAATTGGTCAGAAACATTTTTCCAGTAAAAGAAGGGGGGGGGGGGGATGTAAACTAGCAGTTAGCGTACCCAAGGATGCTGGTAGCAGTATCTGTGTAGCAATTTCTTGAGCTCGCTGTGAACAAAGTCCAGCTTGGCCTTGAAGTAAAACTTCTTGTTGGACACGTGCACTGACCCAGAAGGCGACAGCAGGCAGATTGGCGCCGTGAGATGATGAGGCACTGGTTCTGAAAAAGATTGCTCGTCAAGGATTGTGTTTAGCTGGCGCCATTGTGCCTCAGAGATGACCCCCCCGTCACCAGGCAGCACGCAGCTGAGGCGAACCAGCTTGTCGTTGGTCAGGGACGCCAGGAATGATCCGAACGCGGCGTGCTGGGGGTGCTTGGCAGCTTGTTCGGGCGGCACCAGAAGTCCATGCTGAGCGGCGGGGTCCCCGGCGGCCACGGGTTCGCCAAGAGTCCCATGACCTCCGACACGTCGCGGGCGGTGAGAGGCTCCTCCGTCCCCTGTAGCTTGGCGACGACGGCGGCGAGCAGGCCGGAGGGATACTGCGCCGTCATGAGCCGCACCATGACGACGGGCGCGGGGTGCTTCGCCTGGACGGCGGCGACGCGGAGGGCGTCCCTGAGGTTGCCGCCGTCGTCCCTGAGCTGCTGCTGGGACTTGGAGGTGGTGGAGTCGCGGCGGGCGAGGGCGATGGCGAGCGGGAGGTTGTGGGAGGCCACGTACAGGTAGCGCGCTGCCTGGTCGTAGTCGAGGTAGCGGAAGTAGGCGGTCATGAAGCGGCGGAGGCCGTCGAGGGATCGGTAGGCGATGTCCGCCCAGCCCCCGCCGCTGCCCCTGCGGACCCTGAATTGCCTCTGCGGCGGCGGGAGGTCCTCCTGCTCTTGCCGGTCGTGGAGCAGCAGGCCCACGGTGTTGAGGATGATGTTGGCGACGGGATCGCCGAGGCCCACGCAGAGGCCGCCGGCGCAGATGCAGCCGTCAAGCCCCGGTATCTCCTTGAGCGGCAGACGGCGCGACGCCTCCTCGTAGAAGCCGTCGATGAACCTCCTCCTGATGCTGTTGACGTCGTCGTCCATGTCGATCTGTTTTCTTCCCCTTCCTTCCTTCCTTTTCTTTTCGGGACCTATACAATATTGTTTAGTTGGCGGGTCTATCTATATATACACACACACAACGTATGTACGAGCAAACATGGTCTAAGACTCCTGGGTACGTACGTGTCGAATTCTACTAGAAAGCAGGCGCGGCTTTGCCGCGCACCCCGTCGGAGTTTCCCATTCACTGGCTTGAAAATGGGCTATTAATGTTCTTTTATGGCCTGATGTACCGTACTATCTTTTTAGGCATGATGTTGTTTTTGGAGGTTTGATGTACTGAATTACAGTCTGTTAATGTACTTACGTTTTGAGGTGTGATAACTTTTGTATTTTGTCTACAATTTGCACATCAAAACATAAGATTAGGACAAAGCTCTTGCATAATACATTATCTGAATCAAATGTATCAAAGTCTCAATGCAAGACTTTATTTTTCGAGGGCAGGCAAGCAGGAAAGAGAACAAACTGAAGCTGTGCCCTGTATTCATACTCTATTTGTTCTGCATAGCTTGAGAACTTGTACTAACCAGGAAATCGTTGACGAAACTGGGAAGCTCACTGCTGTTCACAAAAGGATGTCCAAACCAGGAAGGCCACTAATACCCACAGAAGGTCGCAGGAGGTTACTTCTTCTTCTTCTTCTTCCTCTTTAAAAAAAAAAGAGGGAAACACCACCTAATCACATTATAGAAGATCTGGTGAAGTTAAGGTGACTAACCATTTTTATTGTTGCAGCACTGAGCAGAGATGGTGAAGTTAACCATTGCATGTCCTCGACCATTGACAGCCCTTGTTACTCAGCGATGGACACATCAAGAATCCGCACACACAGCACTCTACTGAAACCTGTATATTCAACATTCAGCAAGAGAGATTAAAAAAATGTATCCATGATTCTTAATCTAGCTTGTCATTAGGCAACTGATTCAGATAAGTTCAGATATTGAAGTATGGTATTTTTACGTGAACTACAAATGTAACACAGAAAAAATCATGATTGATTGTACACAACATTGGGTAGCAACACCATTATAATTTACATATATGGTTAGATACATATATATTTGTAACACCCTAATTTTGCTCATCACATTAAAATTTATATAGGCAACTAATTTTCCTAGTTTTTGTTTTAGGAAAATATTAAATGACAAATTCAAATCTTGGCCCATAAATATTTAAACAACATTTAAATTAGAGTCAATAAATTCTTTGTTGCATTCATGCTGTTGCATATATTTTTGAATGCTTGTTTGAATTTGAAAAGGTTTACAAAAGTTTAAATTTAAATTTCAAAACATTTTCTCTTCCCTCTCTCTTTTTCTAGCCCAGCCCAGTTTTCTCTTGGCCCAGCAAGCTTGCGGCCCTTTCCTCGCGCAGCAGCAGTGGCCCAGTTCCGGCCCAACCCGCGCGCCCCAGCGGCCCAGCGTCGCTTTCCCTCTTCTTCTCTCTTCTCTCGCTGACAGGTGGGCCCCACTTGTCGGTCGTCGTCTTCTTCCCCGAGCCGAGTTCGAGCAGGACTCCGTCGAGTTCATGGCGACCCCGTCCCCGTGTCGCTTCTTGGCGCGTAAGCCTTGGTCTCTCCGGCCCTTTTAAGCCGCCGCCTCGACTCCTTTGAACCCCAACCCAAAGCTCGAGTCTCCGCGTCGCCTAGAGCTCCATAGCCGCGCTCAAACCCTAGTTTCTAGCCGCCGCCGTGTTTCGAGTCCTCAAGGCCGTTTTCGCCGCTTCCAACTCGTCGTCGAGGTTGGTGTAGAGGTAAGGAGCGCGCAGAGCCTCTTTCCCCTCTCTCTCGCGCTCTCTCGTGTCCTTGCGAGCTCGCCGTCGTAGCCGAGCCGCCTCTCGCCGTTGCAAGCCTCCGACGTTGCGCAATCCTCGTCGAGAACCCCCAAAATCGACTCCCCGCGTCCCCAGCTTCCTCCCAAGCCTATCGCGGCGAGGTTTCGAGCTTCCTAGCTCGAGATTCGTCCAATTCCGGCGAGGCGCCGCCGCGCGCCGTCGACTCCGGCCGTCAGCGCCGCCGCGATCGAGCCGAGCTGTTTTGAGCCGTCCGATCTGGATCTAACGGTCGAGGATCGAGCCGACTCGAGTCAAACCGAGCCTTACCGGTCAGCCGTGCCGTTTTGCAGAAAAGCCCCTCAGTTTTCTTAGAATCAACCCGCGGTCCAAGCCAGCTCAAAAATAATTAGATCTAGGTCATGTTTCTTTCAGTTTAGCCCCTGAGCTTTCTAAAAATCTAACCCGCCGTCCTGTTTGGTTGTTTTTCACAAAAGTCCTTCTGTTTTTATATAAAATTATGTTTTAGGTCCCTGGTTTCTTCTGTTTAAGCCCCTGGAGAGTTAGATTTAGTTCAAAGAAATCCCTAACCTTGTTTTAGCCATATCTTGACCGTTTTAAGTCCGTTTTGAGTGATCTTTGCGCTCACGCGATCGTCTCTTCATCAAGAATAGTTTTAGATATGTCTTTGCGTCTTTCAAAGTTGTTTGGTGTATTGTTTTGCTTTTATTGATTGAGTGCTTGTGCGAATCGTGTAGAGAACGGTCCGTTCGAGGGAGATCAAGATCAAGTCTACGAGGAGGAGCCACCACAGTACTTTGAGCAAGGCAAGTGGATTTCCCCCTCAGCATACTCTTTTGAACCCATACACATTGCATGACACCAAAGTTTCTATTTACGTTCGCGATGCATTAATTTGATGGGTCCTATGTAAGGATGACTAGTCTTTTACACCCAAGCCTTGATACACCGGGTTTACTTTATGTTGGGTAGCTATGCTAGATGCTTAACCATAGTTCATGATGGGTTCTATCCAACATTGATGAATATCCTTATTATTTATATCTTGTTATTTTAATACAAGATCACCATGTTAATCGGAACATGGAGAACCACCCAGGATTAACCGTACAACCACAATACTACATGGCTCTGGTCTTGGCTAATTAATTAGAAACCTTGGTTATGAATGATCTTACCGAAAGGGCATGGGGGGTGGCGGTTGACGGTGTATAGCCCGGTTCTCTCGGGAAGTGGGCTTGGCTAAGACACTATACCCGTTAGGGAGGGTTATGCCTGCTTCCGATCCGGAAACCTTAGCGGATTGTTTCTAACTAGGGAATCTTTGTAAAGGCCTCGTAGCGTCCCTATGCAGTCACACCTTGGAAGTGTGGTACGTGCCTGATCAGCATAGCATGGTTGGGTTTAAAGTTCTTCGGAGCTTTTACGCGAATTGTGGTGAAAGTGTACAACCTCTGCAGAGTGTAAAACTGTTATAACAGCCGTGTTCGCGGTCAGGAACGGCCTGGACCCTCACGTGATTAATCTATCGAAACATGAAAACAAATCATTGCATGCATATGTTATTGGTTATGTTTATGATTTATTTTATGCTTATTTTATGTTAATATGGGTTGGTATATACTTATATCTTAGTAAATAGCTGTTTGTTAATAAAACTTGACCAACTAAAATGCTAACCGCTGCAAACCAAGCCTTTCCTTGATAGCTTGCATATTTCCCCCACTTGTTGAGTACCAACCATAAGTGTACTCATCCTTGCTTATATTGGATCAGAAGGTAATAATGGAGCAGAGTACCTCAGCGATCTTGATGAGTTCTAGGCGTGTGTTCCACCAGTCAGATGCCTGTGGAGTGCTTTTGGAGTTATCGTCTTAGTTGTCGTGTGAACCAGTTTATTTTGGCCTTTGTGTCATATTCGTGAGTGTAATAAATACTTAATTTATTAAATATTCGTTTGAGTATTGTTTCTGCTATTCACTCACGGTCTATCATATGTGTGAAATTTGATCCTGGCACACATATGAGATGTACTCGGTTTTCTTTCTAAAACCGGGTATGACAATATTTATATATATGGTTAGATGAAGAAGTATATATTTGGATACACATGCATAGAGATAAGGACATAAGTATATAGGTATATAGATATGCATTTGTGCTTACTGTCGATGGAAGACCACGACATCAACGGGAACTCTGGCCATTGCGGAAGGCGATGGTGTTCCATGTGGGGCATGGCGCTCCAGTGGCCGAATGCAATAAAAAAAAAACTTGATTCAAAATCTCTGGTTAGCATGCATCGTGTCTAGGCAAGGAAGATTAGAATATTTTTGCAATTAAAATCAATGACATAGAAATCACAGGACGAAATCATAGGAAAGTATCTATGTTAGATCAGCATGTACATATGATCAATGGAACTAACATGCCAGAAAGTTATTAACACCGGTATATGCAAAAGCAGGAGCCAGCAACTGCTTCATCTTCAGAGGCATTTCATCGAACATATTACCTGCATTGGGCACCACAGCGTAGAGAACAGCACCGAGTCGAGCCTGGATGTCATGCCAACTCTAGCTGCAGAAAAGGAAAACGGACACCACCAACCAGTGCATCCATTTCGTTCACAAACAAAGTTGAAAAGAATGATCTTTCCCTCACCATGAGATTCAAACAAGCATAGGTAGCCACCGTTCTCATAGGACCAGGTTGAGCTGCAGGCGAAAACACAGCCCCCTGACGATTGGTTTTTCCCCCAACCATGGACTTGATCAAGCGCAGGCAGATCAAGCTTCAACATAAAAAAATGGTTTTTTCCCCAACGCAAGCAGCAAACAAGCACGGACGGGATCCAGAATGAGTGCAAAATCAAATAGCTAAATCATAGAAACCGGGTGGAGTAGAGCAGGACGGAGCGTGAACCTGCCTCGTCGGGGTTGGTTGGTCTTCGGTCGCCTCTTCCCGGAGGGCGCTAGCAGTGCAGTGGCGGAGGCCGCCAGCTCCTCGAGCGCCGCCCAGGCAGAGCCGCGAGACCAGCGCGTCGGCGCAGGAATCAGGCCGCCGCCGCCGGTTGCTGAGGCAGAGGGGGGCGGCGCGGGAGGAGGCACGCGAAGGCGGTGAGCCCCAGAGCGAAGCTCCTCGACATGCCGAAGGGCGTTCCCGGCAGTTACCACGGCGCCCGCGACGGCGAGTGGCACGGGCATTGTTCCTCAGAGGACGACTCCATGAGCTCCCACGACGGTGAAGGAAGGCCTCGCCTCTGCCTTCCCAAATCCCCGCCTCTTGCTCGACGATGGACGACCGGGAGCCGACGAGCCCCGCCACCACCCCTCGCCGCCCCCGCTCTGGGGCTCGCCTCGCGGGATGCTGCTGGCGGCGCCGCTCCAGGCTGCGGAGGGACCGCGGGTTGATTCCGACGAAGATCGAGGGCCTTTTTCAAAATAACCTCCGTCCGTGCAGCCGATCCGACGGCCGATGTTTTTCGATGGCGTGGTGCGATGTGGTAGCATTTCACCGTGCGCAATTCGTTCTTTAGAGAAATCGAGGGCCTTTTTGCAAAATAACAAGAAAAGACATGATCTTATCCGTCCGTGCGGCCGATCCGACGGCCGAGGTTTTTCGATGACGTGGTGCGACGTGGTAGCATTTCACCGTGCACGATTCGTTCTTTAGAGATATCGTTTGAATTGTCGGTATGATTTAAGATTAAAAAAAAACCTTCTTAATGGGCCCTTCAAGGTTTCAACCAGGTTGTGAAACAAACCACCAATAAGAAGTGGGCCTGGCTCGCCTTATCGGCCTGCCAGGTGAGAGAACCAAGTGAAAGAGGTGGATGGTTATTAGCTCGGCTAGCCTATAGCAGAGATACATCGGAAAAATCGACTGACGACGTCAAAGAATTCGTATATTTACTCCAAACAAATTTTACCCTTCGAAATCAAAGTATGGAATATAAATCCCATTTTTTACTCAAATTAAAGTATAGAATATAAATTTAGGCTCAATTTTTTTACTCTAATTTTGAGCCTGAAATTTGGATTTTTTTTTATATTCAAAGAACGTTGGCTGATCCCATTTGAATTGTACCCCGTATAACGCTGGGAGTGAGGCCCTGGACTCTAGAGAGCCTCATGCTTGGGCTCATTTTGTCGGCCCAAGCAAAACAAGATAAGACAGGTGTGTGCGCAATTTCTGACCACCTTCTCGTAAATCTTAGCTTCTCTATCTTAATGTTTGAGATTCGTGCAAAACGAAGATGCTGTTGGATCCATATCTCAAACCCTAAAACTAAAACCCATTCCTCCTAACCTGCTCCTCACGTTGTCGTCCGCCGGCTCCAACGCCCCCTGCCCCTGTGCCTTCTCCTTCACCAGCCGCGTTGTCCTGCGCCTTCTCCTTCACCAGCCGCGGTTGTCCTGCACTTTCCCCGTCGATCAAGGTGCCCCGTGGCATGTTCCTATGTCGGACGCACTGCCATGCACGCCACATGTGCCGACCAGGCGGCAACGTGTAAGCCACCGGTTGGCCCCTCCGTGGCATTACGCCACTGACAGTCGATGTATTTCTATGTGGGGCTGCTGGTCATCGCCATTCACGCTCTCGGAGATCCGGCAACGCTACCGCCACTGCCATCGTCGAAGCAGAATTTGAATATTTCTAATTTAGCATTCAACATTTGGTTCTTACAGTTTCCACATTTGGTCTTTGTTGTTTCAACATTTTCACTTCAAATGTTGAACTCATTTATGGAAAATATTGAATTGATCCTATTAAAATGTTGACAATGTTTGTAAAATCTAATTTATCTACATAAAGTAATTGGGTCAAAATGGATTTTAAATATGAATGACTTGTATATCTTTCACAAGATGGATAGGTAGCCCCGCAACTCATCCAGATTTCGTATCCATCATGTAACTCTTTGCTTCCACACCTTCCATGTGTTGAGATTTGAACAACTACACCCGTTGGATGTACACCCAAACTCTAGTGCATGTGGCTCCGCGCCATCACTGTTGTAGCTTGGAGAAGAGCTTCCACATTCAATTTTACCATTTTCAAGATTTAGTGTTTAAAATTTCAATATTTCATCTTTCTATTTTAAACATCAAATGTTGAACATGTTCAACATGTTTAAATAAAATGCTGAATTAATCAGGCCAAAGTAGACTTTATGAATGACTTATCTATTTTCGATGAGATTATCTATTTTCGACGAGATGGATAGAAACCCTACCTTGCTCGTCGGCCTACCAGCAGCAGCGATTGTCGAGCCTCATCATCTTCCTCCTTTTCCCATCAGACTGACAGGGCCAGGCCATCGGCGATTCAGCGCCGTCGTCGTTGGAGTTCGATTTTTTTTAACTCAGCGACAAATTCAAAGGGTAAAACGAACTTCAGTCTATACGAACACACAAGAGCAGTTTTTCATTGTTCATCTGTCACAATTCTTAGGCGAAACATTTGGATCTGCTCTGCTCATTCCAGTGTCCAAGCGTGCGTGAAGTTTTGTTATCAGTCATCACCGCCATCTGACGCCGAGTAACTCCTCCCATGTGTTTGGAGAGAGTCGCACAGGGACTCAGCATGGACCAGGGCATCATCTTAACTACGCATATGTACCTTCTTATCGCTCGAAGGTTTCACGCCCATCCAGAGCTCGGCAGGTCATTGCCCGCCACGTGGCCCCGCGAAATGAAATGGCAGCCATCGAGGTGGTTCCCTTCTCGCGTAGGCCCCACGCGGGTCCTACCGCACGCCGACGACTGCGTCGTCGGTGTCTCCGGAAAAAATCCTGCTTCCCTCGTGCAGTGCCGCCGGCAGCCGAGGAGAATGGGGAGCCGCCATCCTGGGGCATAGCGGCGGCCAACTGCCTCTCCTGCGCGCATGGGCGAACGGGGAAAAAGGGCAGGTAGACTGGAAGGGAGTAAGAACGGGCATCTGACGATGTGGGGAGGAGATGCACCGCTCGTCGGAGACGAAGAAGGAAAAAAACAAGCCACGAATCTCCGATTCGAACCACAAATCCACGATTGCAACCACAAATCCCTGATTCGAAGGCAAATCAAAGCTCAGATTTACCAAAACAACTCAAGCACAAATCCACCATGAACAAATTGAGCAAAAATCCAACGCAGCCAACAAGAAGAGAGAGAGAGAGCAGAGAGAGAAAGAGCAGAGAGGGTTGTTCCACCGCCGGCCTGCTTGTGTAGAGCCATAGACGCGACGTTGCTGCACGGACAATGCTCAGGCAGGTAGCAGGGCGTCGCAGGTGAGGAACACGACGACCGCGACCGCGTCCGCTCGCTGCTGCCCGCCTGCCTGCTCGTCCGCCGCCGGCAAGCCGCTCGACCGCGAGCGTGTAGTCCACAGGCCACAGTGCGCCATCGTCGCTCGCGGCCGACCTCACCGCGCACCCGCGGCGGCTCACGTCGACGACGTAGCTGCGGAGGACGTACCTCTCCCCTCAGAGCTCATCGCGCCGTCCATGTTGCCCTGCGTACCCGCTAGAGCTGCTCGCAGGTCGGAGCTCCCCGCGCGCCCGCTGAAGCTGCTCGCCAGTCGGAGCTCCTCGCGCACCTGCTGCAGCTGGTCGACCACCGGAGCTCTCGTGGCCCCGTGCCGGCGGAGGTGGGGACCGGTGTTGGAGGAGGCAGAGGCCTGCGCCCTGGCTGCCGTGGCCCAGCACGCTGAATCAACGGACGGAGGGGCGCATGCGCTCGTGAATCTGGGTGAAGATGAGAGGTTGGGGAGAGAAGAAAGAACAGGCTTCTGCAGCTGTGGAGGAGAAGGGCGGAGGAAACGAAGCAACAGAGGATAGATAGATGCATGATTTTTTATTTTCTTGTTGGGCCCACATCATTTTTTCTCAAGGAAATCGACTCTTCATTTTCTATGACGTGGCTCCCTCTCTCCTCTTCTTTCTTTTTTTTTTGAGGAAGCTCCCTGTCTCATCGAGAGGTCGAATCGCTACCGGAGGTGCTCTGAGGACGAGAGGTTGGGGAAAGGCTGTGATTTTTTTTTTTAATTTTTGGAGAACTTACCTCGTGTAGGCCTGTCAGAAGGTAGGCATGCGGTACAGCTGGCCTGCGTCGTAGCTCCACGAACGCCGTGGTACTGAAGGGAAGTCAAAAAATACTGTAGCAGTGACTTTTAATAGCTTTAATATCATACGATTGCATATGGATGGATCAGATCTCCTGCTACAGTGAGTTGGTACAAGACCGTTTTCTAAAATGAAATATTTGGAGTAATTTTGCTACAGTAGAAAAAGTCAGGACCACTGTACATCTAGACACAATAGCCCTGACTTCCCGTGTGTTTAGTTCGCGGGACAAAAAGTATTTTTTTTAAGCGTGCTATGCGAGGGAAATGAATAGGAAATGTGGAAAATAAATTTTCTGGAAAACGTATTCTGTGAGGGGGATGAATAGTGAGTAGAAAGTTTTTTTTTGAACTGAACACAGCCTTTGTTTCAGCAAGTCCGGCAAGTTGAACCGCGTAGTGACACCCCTGTGTTTAGTTAAGAGTACTAAATATAGACTAATTATAAAACTAATTACACAGATGGACTCTACACCGCAAGGCAAATCTATTAAGCCTAATATGTGCCGTCATAAGCGCATTTTTAATGACGGGTTACTGTAGCATAACAATGTCTAATGAAGGATTAGTTAGGCTTAATATATTCGTCTCACAATATAGAGTCCATCTATGCAATTAGTTTTTTACACCTATCATTAATACTCCTAATTAGTGTCCAAATATCCGATGTGACAAGGTGGTAAAATAAGTTGGCGAACTAAACAATGTTAGGACAAGAAGCTGTAGCTTGGACGACACGAAAAAAGGGACGGAGGGAGTAGCCCACAGTCTAAATGAACAGTCTTTAATTGTCAATCTAAATGAACACGACATACAAGATGAAAATGACTCCACTAAATGACACCAGCAACACAAGAACTCTCCATAAACAACACCAACCTTCTTAACCTTCGTACGCAAATGGAATGACCGAGTCAACCATAGTCTCTATAGGCGCAGCGAAGCGCGCCCAACTACCTTCGTCAATTCGTCAGGATGTCTGATCGTACAAGTGAAATGGGTGGGGGGGGGGGGGGGGGCGTCCTTTTCCGTATCCGCCGTATCCCGGTGGGGGCGGCCGGGCAGCTGGGTAGCTGCGGCGCGCGGGATGTGCCCTGCCGTGCCGTGCCGTGCCCACCGCCTTTATATGATCTGCAAAGTTAGCTGACGGCGATGCCGCACCGACAGCACAATCGCATCATGCTAATATAATAATTTTCGCTGCTCTCTTCCGCGTCTTATGATCTGGAATCATTCGGTCTCGTCGGTTGGCAATTTTGGCCAATGAGCCCCGTGGCCCGTGAGTTGCGGTAAAGCGCTGGTCCCTGCTGATGTTAATCTGATTTCGCCATCGAGCGTCCCGTCCCAATCGGTTCTGTTAGCTGCTGGAAGCAATTGTTTATGGTTGTGCTCAAAGCAATTGGTGTTTCTCCTTCTTCGAAGAAAGATTGAGAACAAGTTATTTTACGTCTCCTCTTCGAATCCTTTTTCTTCGATCGAGGAGTACAATGCTTGCAAGTCTACTAACTAATTAGCAAGCTATGATTATGCTATGCACATCCTTGTGCCGTTTAGGCACCGACACGGCGACACCATCTCCATCAGCGCGGCTGTGGGCTGCGTGTGCGTCGACGCCACGCCGACCCATCCGGTCAGCTCCTTTCCTGTCGCCGGCGACGGATCACGCTGAGATGCCCGGGCAATGCAAAGCTTTCTCGCCGTCGCAGAATCCGAGCTGACTATTACATCAACAGCTTCCTCCTGCTCTGAATATAATCTCTACGCCGCCGCCGCCTGCCGCCGCTGCGCCTGCTGCGCCCGCGCTTGTCCGGCGCAGACGAGCGTCTTCTCGATGCGCCTCTCCACCCGGTACCCACCGCCGGGGCTCACCTCCCGCTCCAGGTGGCGGCAGTAGCTCCGGAACACGCTGGCGCACACGTTGAGCCTGAACTCCATCAGGAACAGGAAGTCGAGCTCCAGCGCGCCCAGCTCGGCCGCGGACAGCCCGCCCACCGCCGCGAAGTGGGCGTTGCTGTAGTTGCGGTCCTCCACGAACTTGGACGCCACGAGGATGGCCGCCGTGAGCAGCCGCTGCGCGTTGCCCCGCGCCACGCGGACGCCGGCGTCGCCGCGCCGGAGACGGTCGAGGTACGCGTACGCCACCACGTACACCGCCGGGGAGACGTGCGCGTACCGGGAGAAGCGCTCCAGGAACGCCCGCAGGCTCATGTCCAGCTCCGTCCCGCTCTCGAACGCCCGCACCCGCCGCCGATTCGTGGCCGCCGCCGACGAATCGTCGCCGGCGTCGTCGCCGTCGTCGTCTCCGGAGGCCGCCGCCAAGGCACGCTCGTTGCGGGCGATGTGGCGCTCTAGGATGGACGCGAGCACCGAGATGACGACCGGCGGTGACAGCGCCGTCGATGAGCCGTCGTCGCGGCACGGGAAGGCGAACGCGTCTGACGATAGCTCACTTGGTTCCATGCCTTGAATTCTCGGTGGTGGACGGTGGTCACGAACACTCACGAGTCACGGGGATCTGTGCTATCAACTGGCACGGCTGCGTTCTCGGTCACACACACACACACACACACAAACACTGCACTGCGAGCTCGTGAGGCGTGGCTGCTTATATACAGAGACGAGGGCGTCGGCGAGTTGTGTGGGGGCGGAGGAAGCTATAAAAAATGGCGGGACTGGACGGGTGAAGACGTGAAGTGGACACGAGGAAGGACCGAAGGAGCAAGGAAGCAAAGAACCAAAAGATGCTAGTAGTAAAAGAAATTCAGGTGCAGCGCCTGACAGGCTTGATCGGCTGGTAGCGCCGGTTGGGGGATCCGTGAGCGGTGAGGAGGCTGGATTTATGACAAGAATCGCGACGGACAAAACAAGTACTGCCTGCAGATCATCCTGTCGGCGCCGGCCGTACCACCATTAACATTTCACGGCCAGCTCGAGCGTACGTGCTACCCGCTGGCCTGGTACACGAGCACCTCTTGCCGTCGTTACGACGCGTGGCCCGGCTGGTGACGAACAGCCGTTCTTCTTTCTAATCTCTCCGTTGCCGGCTTCAAATGTCGTTTATGTTTTCTGATGGCGGTTAGCAGAGCTGTCTTTTGTTCAGACGTTGAAGCTCTGCAGGCAACCGTGTTGGCGTTGCCGCTCTAACCACCGGCGATCGCAGGACCGAATGGCTCCTGCTGCAGACACGTTTGTTCTGTTGGGGGCGGTTAGAGGATGACATGGATGCTTGTGTTTTGGGAGCAGTGGACAAGAGCATCAGGGAGCTGATATTGTGATTGCAGCGAGGATGACATTTGCCAGTGTGCACTAATGAATACCGCCTCCAGAAAATGATGCGTTCGTTCATTCGGTTGCAAGTTCCGTTCGTGTGCTGAGCGTCCAGCACTCCAGCAAGTACAAAACGACAAAGACTGTTGGCCTGTTGCCTACTAAAAGAATGCATATACATTGGAGGGAGGGAGGAGCACTAATTGTTCTGACAAATTTGACTTCTGTTTTTTAAAATTCAGTCTTAATCTTTAGAAAATTAGAGAAGTCGTCTTCAAGGCTTTAGGAAATGTCAGCTTGAATTTTTTCCAATCGTACACTACATCCTATGCTTTAAGTTCAACTGTTAAAACTTAAAACTGACATTTACAGTGCAACGACTAAAAAACAACCGATCATGTATAATAAGTATGCTTGATTCAAATGTCCTTTTTTCCCTGAAGGTGAAAGTGCACGCGGATCAAGCTTACACGCAAATAAAGCAGAGCACTGATATCTGATAATAATAGATCAAAGGTGTCATGCCCTACCGCAAAAAAAAAAGGTGTCATGCCCTACTAGTTTATTGGCCAAACTGAACTTTATTGCTTGCTACTTTCTTGATTTGGTTTTGTATTATATTTGCCGTACATGAACTATATATCTTTGTCAAGTTGTCACTAAAAAATCATGATTATATTTCTCTTAATATGCCACGTCTGTCCAGTTGGATGGATCAGCCTGTAGACAATTTAATAACGGGTTAAGCAAGTTGACATCTTTCTGTTTATAACAGTTTGTAATTCTATTAATTTTACTAATTTTATAAACACTCTACGTGTGTAATTTTAATATGGGAATTTGGCGTTCTTGCCCCAGTTTCAATTTCTATTGGTGATTTTGCCCTCGTTTTTTTAGGTTGTGCGATTTTACCCCTTGTTTTTTAAAACAAACTCACCGTTTGCCTCTACTTTTAACTCCGTTAGTGGGAGAGACGGTCAAAAATTAAAAACAAATAGAAAACTTTTTGAGAGTAATAGGAAAAGACCAAATTGTCCTCGTCTCTTTCTTCTCCTTTCCTGTTCCTAGCGAACCTTATCCATTCGTGTCTCTCCTTCCTCTCACTGACCTAGGGTGGAGGCGGCTGGGGAGCAGCAGCTGCTGCCGACGGCTGAAGGAGGCACGCGCGGGTCTCGGCAGGCGGGCGCAACAGCCAGCGGCGGGAGGCGCGCGCGAGAGCTCCGCAGGCGGGCGCGGGCGCTCGGCAGGCGTGCGGCAGGCGGCAGGCGACGCAAGGGCGATGACGAGCTTCTTGGACGGGCGACAGCACCCACATGGGCTCAAGCCCGACGCCCCAAGCACCTCCGAGCAGCCTTGCCTTGTTTTCGTTCGTGCGGATGAACTGGCGGCGGCAACATTTTTTTTTTAACTTCTGCATTTGCTACTGACGTCAACAAATGCTTTTTTTTGTTCATGCATCATCAGTGCCGATCTGTGCTTCGTTCATATCGATCTTTGATGGCTAGATTTGAATCCGGGTCTGTTTTCCCCTTTTTTCACCGATGGACTCTGATTATCCGGACGTAACCAAGAACCGGAGCGAACAGACAAACTCCATTTCTCTCTCTCCTTTTTTTCTAGATAATAATTGAAGTTTGAGGTAAATCGAAGAATCGTCAGATGGAGTGCCAAGCAGTAGAGACAACGATTCTAGACATCTCCATTGCGAGATATTTTCAGCACGCGCATAGAGCCGGCTAACGAGCACCGCCAAATTTTGTTTCAGATTTGATAATTACAAGGGCAATCTGGTCTTTTCATCACATATTTGACACCGTTAAGTCCTCTTCACGGAACATGGATAAACTACATCTTCGTTTTCAAAAAACAGGAGTAAACTCGCACAGTTGAAAAAACAAGGGTAAAATCACCAATAGACATCAAAACTAGAGCAAGAACGTCAAAGCCCCTCTTATAAAAGGTTCGTGCCTGGATATCAGATATGGGCATAACCTTTATATTTTGTTCCGGTCTTCAGAACCTCATATCAGCATTCCTGAAGAGGCTAGTTGCAGCTACCGAGCACTGGATGTCTGGACTTGAAATGAAAAGCGTGCCCTGTTATGGTCGTTTAAGAACAACGGATGTAATGTCTCGATCTGTTTCGTTCCTGATATAACCTATAGCTTGTACTGAATAGTTCATGGGATCTTTCCGTTAAGATGTCAAAGCTCAGATCTGCAGGAGACGGGTTTGTTCTGTTAGGATGGCGCTTGCAGGAGCGGTCCTCTCTGCCGACAAGGTTTGTTTGCTCTATTAGGACGGTTATTAGATATGAGATTAGATTTGTGTTCGGGGGCAGAGGACAAGAGCATTGAGGTGTTGACTCAATGATGGTTGCTGAATTATTATAAAAATTAGATTTGTTGATAGTGTCTTTTCTTGAATAGAAATGCCATTGGTAATGATGAGTACCTGTATGCACCAGAATTTGCCGCCAGAAAAGATGTGGTTCGGTTGCAACCAATTGTGATATCAGGAAGAAGATTGCACTGGTATTCTGACAAACTTTGCTCGTGCTAGATCAACCTGAATATTTAGAAAAAAAATTGGATGCTCATAGAAATGGTAACACATCTTTGATGACTGATGAACGTAAGTTTGACATCTTTTTCCCACTAAGGTAAGTTTGACTTCTCACATCCGTGCTGCATAATATTGCAGAATGCTAACACGTTCCTGTTTCTGAGGAGCCAAGCAAAACATACCTGAAGAAAGGTGTTAGGCGTCGAACTGAAGCTCAGCATGAGACAATGGTGTCCTAACACGTCTCTTGTTCTGTAGGGTAGTTAGAGATGACATGTGGATTGCGTTTTGCGAGCGGAGGACGAGCATCAAGGAGTTGATAATAATGTTTGCAGAAAGGATACACGACTAGATCAGCTGCAGGTTCATTATATCCCGAGGAACAAATTGTGCTTAGCATCCAGGAATGGGCTCAGTTGCAGCGGCATGAAGACCGAAAGGAATGCATGATTCAAATTTGTCGCAAACTCGAGAGCGCGGCAATGCATTTCTTTGCTTCATTTGGGTGGTCAATTTTCTTTAGACTTGGTTATTAATATCTTGTAGTCGTATTGTAATAGCTTTTATGCTAGTGTATGATTGTTGAAGTCAGTTCATGTAAATGTTGGTCTGATTCCTTCATATTAAGGTTGAAGCCGGTTTTTATCCATTATCTAAAGAAAATGTACACAAGACAGTATATCTTATAATGTTTACTTCGGTTTTTTGCTCGTCCTGAATCTTTAGAACATTCAGAAAGTCTCCTACCAGGCTTGAAAAAATGGCAAGTCAAATATTCTTTTATCGATCGCAGCAGGTCAAATCTGAGCATATGAAGATGTCCATTCTGAATCCATAGGGCATTTCGTCAAAAAGAAATTTCACAGGGCGTCAGGGCATGAGCAGAGCGCATACACGGCATTTCGATGCTTTTGCAGGAATCACCTGGCTCGTGGATCAAACGGCAAGATTCGTCCTTGGCCACCCCTGCGCAGCTCATGAGCTCTCGAGATCAAAATGATGGCTGCTTACATTGCCTGCTTGTACAAACGCGCCGGCCGCCGGCAAGTTGTGGGGTGGAGAAGCTATAAACGGTGGCCAGTGGTGGTTAGGCTGACACGGGGAAGGAGAAAGGAAAGTAGGAAACAATGGTATCAGTAAAAGGAATTCAGAATCTACCAGTAAGTTCATTCCTTTGTTATCAGTGTCGTCGACTGACAAAGCTTGATTGATAATTTCAGCTGGTAGTGCGGCTGGGGCATCGTCCATCCGCCACCACCACATGCGGATGCAGGAAGAAGCAGTGTATGGACATAATCCTGTGTCGGTGTTGGCCATACTAGTATCAAGCTACCCGCTGGCTGCTGATCATCCGGTACTGCATGGCCCGGACTTCTTATCACTGGAGTGGAGTTTAAGATGATACAGTTTGCAGAGATGCCAAAGCTCAAGGAGTTTCCAAACAAGCCCAAGGAGTTGATATCATGATTGGGGAAAAAAATTTAAAAAAATGGGTCTAATTTTTACCAAAAAAATTGATCTGTTTATGACTACGACGATGATAATTTTTCCCAAGAACAATCTTGTTTGCTCCTCGTCCTCTTACAGATTCTGACGTAGAAACCTTGAACTATGGGTTAGTTAGATTTCAATCTTGATGTACAAAACTAGAAAATTTTTAACTTTCAAATTATCAAATATCAAAACCATTTGATTCTTATCTTTCTTCTGGTTTCACGATGGTTTCTGCTGACATAACGCGAAGAAAAAGTCTATTTTACACCTTTAAATTACGGCCTTTGTTCGGTTTTCATCCTCTCTCGCCCGTGCCGCGAGCGTCAACTCCTCCTCAGTCACACTATCCACATCTTCTTCGCCCACGGCCGGTGCCTATGTGGCGACATCCCTCGCCTCCGTCATTGTGATGGCGACATGTGCGAATGGCGGCTCGTCCTCGGTTGCTGCTCTTTGCATCCTCCTCATCCACAAACTCTGGTTAATGGGCGTGCACCTCCGCAACGGCCTCGGACTAAGTGCTCTCGACACGCACCACCTTATCGCACTTGTACTTGGCCTTATTATGGATCCTCACCGCCCTCCCCACTGCCCTGGCCTTCGTCGTCGGCTTCTAGGGCTGATATCTCTAAGACCCTAGCAACGTCGTCACCATCAAAGAGGGGCGCGTGTTGGTAGTGAGACTGAGGTGGCATATATAACCTGATTGTTGAGGAGAGGCATTCAATGGTGCACACAGGAGGCCCTGGTGCTCACCCGTCAACATGGACGCGACATCGAGGTTCACGGGCACGAGAGTCATCCAGTTTCGTCGAGAGGTCCAGTCAACACCTCTTCTTTTACCCAATTACCGGTCCAAAATAGTGGTGACTGAGGAGCAGCCGACGCTCGCCCACATCACCGTCACCGTGGTGGAGGCGAGAGAGGCGAGGTTGAAAATCGAACGAGTACCATAGTTCAAGGGTGTAAAATTAATCTTTTCGTGCCATGCCATGACAGCACAAACTCAGTCAAAACCGAAAAAGGATGAGAATCAAACAATTTTGGATGAAAGATTTCTGGTTTTGTACATTAAATAAAATTAAACGAACTGCATAGTTAGAAGGGTAAAATATACTTTTTTCCTATAGAAAATAGCCACCAGGAAGCTTTTCAGGCCTAGCCCACGGTGGCTATTTTCTTCTACGCCTACAGGTGGCTGGGCTTTCTTAGGCCCGGATCTGCCGGGTAAACAGGCCTACTCAGCTCGTTTCCGCATCTGATCAAATTAAAAATGCAAAAATAAAAAAGGAAAGAAACTCGTCGTTTCATATGGCTCCAAGCTAGCTGCTGAATCACCGTCTATGCACCACGTCGTATTCTGCCTGCTTGGGATGTCGACATAATCGTGACATCTCTATGATCCAACTGACATTTTCTATGCCAAGTGCTTCGTTTGACGCGGATCTAGATACCTGCGTGCCTGCATCCAAGGGAGGGAGGATGTACGCATGATGCAACGAACACTAGCTAATCATGCATGCAATGCTAGCTACCGGGCAGATCGCGTTGACCCGATGAGCTGAGCTAGTGAGCTGATGAATTCCGGCAGCAGTAGAGATCGATCGAGCTCAAGTGACAAAATGGCTCCATCTAAGCTGAACATATGAAAAATCTTTGAAGCTTTGGACATTGAATGCTCACGGCATTCGTCTATAACGAATTGACGATGCATGTGATGTTGAAAAGTGAGCACCGTGCCCCTGCGCCCAAAGATTGCTGCTCGGTACAGTTGGCAATCATACGGAGAAGTCACTGAGAAAATCATTCGTGAAATAAAATTTATAATACCCGACCGATAAATATGAAATTTCAGAAATATCGCCAGAATTCCGAGGCACTGTTTTCTTTACGATTTCACTAAAAATTACTATACCTAATCCGTGAAATAACAACGAAGAAATAAGAAAATACATCACGAGTCCAACACATTACTTAGGCCCATTATATGTAAGTATTCGATAAATATAATTTTTGAAGCCCGCTTTAAGAAACAAAATTTCGTAAATACCATTTTTTTTTTCTCTTTCGGAGAAGTGGATGGACCAGCACGCATTTCTCTTTGTGGATTTCAAGCAAGTACGCGCACACCATGGGATGCAGCTGGCGCTGTGAGTATCTCCAGCATATTACTCATATCCCATTACCAAAATACTTTTTCTCCCTTACTAATAGCTGTTTCTCGTTTTTGGTAATCACTGTTGCAGTTGATAAAAAAAACTATAGAGGTAAGAGGAGTGATTCACCCACATATGAGTAAGAGTAAGGTGGATTTTGGTGACTAAAAAGAAATTATCTGCTGAAGCACCTTACATCCCTCGAATTATAATTTTTTTTTCACTTATGATGAGAATGTACAATCTGTTGGAGAAGGGCAAGTGTACTGCAGATGTACTAGCAAAACCATGTCCGTGGCTACCTTTTGATATAATCTATTCAGTTGATGATGCCATGTTGTCAGTTCTCAAGAAATTTTCTAATACGTGTGATCGATTATGTTGACATTTTGGGATCTCGCTTCATCCTTTTATATATTTAACTCCGTCCTTTGATCAGGGTTTTGGCAGCGCTATCGTATGTCTACTAGTTATATGTAGGCATATGCGGTGAGCGCTGTTCCTCGCCATTATCCCCTCTCTCTAGCTTGGACCTAATAAACATGGCAGCCGCTCTCAAGCTCGCTGCCTTCTGCCTCCTCGCCGTATCATCGTCGCTCCCGCTGCTCGCCGCGGCCGACTGCGACTGCTCGGCCTCGAACGACGGTGAGGACAGCAACAAGCCCAAGGCGCTCACTCTCAAGATCATCGCCATCTTCTCCATCCTAGTCTCCAGCTCAGTGGGCTGCGCGATCCCTTCGCTCGGCCGGAGGTTCCCGGCTCTGCGCCCGGACACCGACCTCTTCATCGCCTTAAAGGCCTTCGCCGCCGGCGTCATTCTTGCCACGGCCTTCGTCCACATCCTCCCGGACGCCTTCGACAAGCTCGGCTCGCCGTGCCTCCTCGTCGACGACGGGCCATGGAACAAGTTCCCGTTCGCGGGCTTCGTCGCCATGCTTGCCGCCATCGCCACGCTTGTCGTCGACACCGTCGCCACTGGCTACTTTCAGCGTGCGCACGCCCAAAGAACTGCGGCCGTCGGAGACGTGGTGACTTCACACCACGGGCATGGTGAAGAAGAACATGGCCACAGCCACGGCGTGCCTGCCTTGATCGTGTCGTCGTCGTCATCGACTCCGAACATCTACGACGGCGCGGAGCTCATACGCCACCGCGTCATTTCGCAGGTGATTGATTGGTACAACCGTACAAGCACACCTGAAAACCTGGTATATATATATTAGATGGCTAGCTATAGGTATTGTTGATGCATCAAAGAAAACTTTTGCTGCTAAAAGTACAGATAGCATTTTAAGCCTTTAGATAATGGGACAAACAAACAATTGTTCCAGAACTTACGTAGCACACATGTGGCCGATAATGATTGCGAGTATATATAGATCAGGCATATATATGATGATAGACAAATCAATTACAACAAAAGCCAGAATTTACCAACATAACGATCATGAGGGTTTATCCAGCACAAATCATATTGCTTTAAACTAGCTCCACCCATTTGTAGCAAATATTTCCATGATCTCCAAAGTGCTTTTAATTTAAAGATTATATATACTTTCATTATGCAATTGCTATAGTTTTCTCATATATGTTCTTCTCGTTTTGTCGATGGACATGGACATCTCAAAAGGTGCTGGAGCTGGGGATCATTGTGCACTCGGTCATCATCGGGATGTCTTTAGGGGCATCTGAGAGTCCCAACACTATCAGACCGCTCGTGGCCGCATTAACATTTCATCAGTTCTTTGAAGGGATAGGGCTTGGAGGATGCATCGTGCAGGTATGAATGTATTATTTTACAAGAGCTATATATTGAGGTGAGAAAACTAACAATTACTTACATCAGCACATGGAAACTCTGTTTTTTAGTAAGCATATGAAAAGATTGGAGCATCCTTATCAACATATATAGCCTCTCTTTGTATCAAAGAATGTAGGCTTGTTTGACAAAACTGGTCATTTCTAGCTCTACAAAATTTTGGAGCTGGACATATAAGCAAGTTGTTGAGGGTATTTGGTTAAAACATCTTGATCTTATTTTGGTCTCAAAATGTATGCTTAAACCAATCTTGGAGACGGAGCTAAATCTCATGATTTGAGCTATCTAGT
Source organism: Digitaria exilis (assembly GCA_015342445.1). Taxonomy (NCBI): domain Eukaryota; kingdom Viridiplantae; phylum Streptophyta; class Magnoliopsida; order Poales; family Poaceae; genus Digitaria; species Digitaria exilis. The sequence continues at coordinate 202,659 of JACEFO010002050.1, forward strand.
ATATATAGTGGTACATCAGTACTAGCGCACTAAAACTCTAAAGCATGTTTATTCAGGTGTCCAGTAGAACCATTAAATCTCAGGACAATAGAGCTTTGGAATTTATACATACCTTATTGATAAAGTCCTTGCTATATTTCTCAAATTAACCTCATTTCTGAAGTCTTCTATGATTTTATGAAAAGAGTAAGGTTTCCAGAAAATGTAAGTTCATCTTTTAGAATTTTATTCATGCAATGCAAAGCACTATAGTGGAACATTCTACTAATTAGATAGCTTTGGATACAAAATGTTGTTCTAGTGTTTTAGAAAGCGAATTATGACATGCCAAATATTAATTCCAAAGTAGACTTGAAAGAATTTCAACCTTGTATTGTTAGTAATCCAAAATACCAATCCACTTTCACTCCCACATGACAATCCAAAATGCCACTATACAAAAACCATTTTTACATGTGGGTATTAAACTATTAATCCACTTCCACTTAGCCATCTACCTGTGATCTAAGGTATTCGCAAAACTGACTGTATGTAGGATGATTGCCACATTATTAGACCACTTAAGGAGCCACAAGTAAAAACGTTATTTTTTCATATGTGGTAATAATCCTATGTTGACAAGCGGTTTCTCAGGTAGGCCACATTTGGTAACCATACTATAATAAAATGATAGCCCTTGTGAACCCATGGTCTAGAATCTAGATATTATTATCCTTGCAGACTTGCAACGGTGGTCGTTCACGGCCCTAGAGGAGGGATGAGCTAGAGCGTTTTCTTGAGGGCATATAAAGGCCTGTGTTATATTGTTTCTTCCCCATTGGGGCACCCTTTTTTATAATATAATGGGCAGCTCCCCTGCTGGTTCGTTTTTTTAAAGAAAAAAAAGAAAAGAAGAGGAGGAGGAGCTTGATCTGTCATCCCTATGGACAAGCTCTCGCAGATTCGGCCACTACTTCCATTGGACCAGTTGTTGATCCCACTGCCATAGTGGATGAGGTCATGGGTCCGGCTGTGCACGTGATCATCTTTGCAATAGTGGCAATTATGCTTATAGGAAATCTTCCATGTGAATCTCATTCTTCTCGTATGATTGAGAATTTGTCTCGCCTAATCTCACTTACATGTAACCTCGTTGGCCTATACTACATGTTATAGTGAGGCATCAAGAGAGAAATAAAAAATTTGAAATTGCATTGAGCAGCAAATCCTACGGAGATAATTCATGGAGAGGGAAACTCAAACCCCATCTAAGCTGTAACAAAGGAAATAAAGAAATGACTTAGCTGATCGACCCTGTTAGGTATGGAGTAATTGTAACACGCATGCTTTCCTCTTAGTGAATGTGTTCTCAGGCGCATTCTCAAAAAAAAAAAAAATAGTGCTCATATACGAGAACCATAAAATGGGAACCATTAGGTGATGATGATTTTTTGTTCTTCGATCCCAGGCCAGATTTCGTCTGAGGTCTGTTGTGACAATGGCGCTCTTCTTCTCGCTCACCACACCTGTTGGAGTGGTGATTGGCATTGGCATCTCCTCAGCTTACAACGAGAACAGCCCCAAGGCCCTGGTCACCGAAGGTATCCTCACTGCAGCGGCCGCTGGAATCCTGAACTACATGGCCCTCGTCGACCTTCTGGCCGAAGACTTCATGAACCCCAGGGTGCAGAACAATGGGAAGCTGCAGGTCATCCTCAATGTCTCGTTACTGCTTGGGACGGCTTTGATGTCCATGCTTGCTATATGGGCGTGAACACTGGCGTGGGGTGACAAAACAGAGGGAGAGTCGACTTCCCTCTTGATATTACATCTTCTTTTGAGTAAATATTTACTTTATAATTTTCTCATTTGTGTTAATTTAATTCTTTCTTGAATGGATGATTTATATTGTTTGTAAAAAAAATGAAGCGACTACATAAGAAATTGTATGTAATAAAAAAGGGCTGAACTATAACACCCAAGTTTATTTATATTATGAGTAATTTTACGGTGCTTGAAACTAATAGCAGCCATCCGTTGGACTAAATCTAACGGTTAACCTCTGCATCAACCCAATCTTAGCAACATGTTGTTTTGAGCCACATTGAGATCCACAAGCATTATATTTGCATACAAGCCTGAACAAATTATATACATTAAAACACATATTTTAAGCACATAGCAAATTCAAGAGCGAGTTCATATCATGTTAGCCAAGTTCTTTATTTGTAGGTAAAGGAATATTTTTAATAGCTTCAATAGTGTAAAACACGATCTGAGAAAAAAAAATTGGATGCATAAGGGACTAACATTGTAACAAATAAAAATTATAAAAGGTATAAAATTAGTAATATCACAAACGAAAAGAGTACAGCATTATGACAACTCCTACAATAATTTCAGTTGATGATACCTTTGTTCGTCTTCTTCCGTTATGCAGCATGTCTATTTAGATTCATGTAATAGGAGTCATATGGAACTTCCCTAGTTCATTGTCATGTACAAGCCCCTCGAATAATTTCAGTTGACACGGCCAAAATGGAAGTCCGTGAATATGACTCCCTATGCATATGTAGCTGATATAAGCACAAACGCCTAACGGTAATGATACCTGTAGGATGTTCGATGGGAAAAAAAACGGACAGTCCAAGTCATGTTGAAATAGTTAATATTTGATGTTGCAACTATTGTTTCCGTATGTTTTATAGTGATTGCATGAATCATTGTGTTGGCATTGAGGCGGGAATTTTCCTCCCATAATCAATATCGCATATTCCTTACATGTTGCGCCTATATATTTTCAGTGTTACAGATACTTTGTTTCTATATTGTAGATGTTGTTTTTTTATATGTTGAAGGACCGTCCGATGAGAGAAAGACAATAACACATTTTTATAGTGGATTATCACATAACTTGCCCACTCAAGTAAATTTCAATTGATTCACAATATAAAGATCATACTCACTATCAGGGCTATGGAGGAATACACAAAAACAAGTCTAAATGCACGTATTGTCGGTACTCAGAAAATACATTTGAAAAAGTAGCAAGTAAAAGGATTTGTGTTCTTCGTCCTAAGCCTAAATCATCTCATGATACTATGTGATTGAAACGGTACCACACACGAATAAGGCAGATATCTCAATAGTTGCCCCAACTGATCCCTTTACAAAATCACCTCCTAAATCCCCTTTTATGGTGTGCACATGAACATGAGAATATCCAAAAAGAAAATAAAAGCCTTCTCATCAAATTTGGGATTTCCTGCTGATCTTCTCTTGCCCATCTGTTTTTACACCGTCAACTAATGGACAGGCCAGCTAAAAACAACTTTATGATTACAAATTACTTGGGCTACCATCCCATAATAATAACACGGCACTAAATCATCTTGGTCAATGCTGGACGGTGACATTCCATAGAATAATTTTTAAATCATTCAAGACGTTATATCAACAATAATCACGCATTGAAATGTGCCACTTTAATAGCACAACCATTTAAAACTACATATAGTGCCATATCTTTGTTCTAAACGAAAGATAGAAGGGAATTATTAATGCCTTGGTACATCAGCACACATTCGATGCTGCTGTAACTCACATCTCTGATGTGGAGACACCGGAACATCACTAGGGAAACACAAGTCCAACAAGTGGGCCGTGGAGGGAAGAATGCGTACACATACCGAGCCTCCTCTTCTAACACGTCCTCAATCTCTCGCGTTTCCCGGACGCACATATACTAAACTCATTCCACAATTGATTAGGAAATTAAAGGCCTCGCAAATCGGAGGCAGCACTAAATAAATAAACTTGGAACACTCCTAATCACATCAGTAACCATAGTTCACCCTGGAGTTGTAGGTTCCCCCGGCGCCCCAGCCGGCGGGGATGGCGTTCTTGGCGACGAGCTTCTTCTTGCCGGAGCCCGAGGTGATGCGGAACGAGAAGGGCGCGCGCAGCGGCTGGCCGTTGTTGGAGTTGACGCGCCACACGGCGCCCCACGACTGCTGCATCGGCGTCCACGAGTTGCAGCCGTCCTCCATGATGTCCACCGCCGCTATGTTGCCCTCGCCGCTCATGTACATGATCAGCACGGCGAGGTAGTAGGGGTTGGAACCCGCGTCCACCTTGAAGTTGATGCCCAGGCCGTTGTAGTTGCACGGAACCCTGCACAATGCAAAGACGAATCAGTACATCACTCGTCATGTCTACGAATAACGTACTTCACGATATATAATTGTCAGTTCAAACACTCAATAATGGTGTACCTCTTGTATTGTATCTTGAGGATTCCGGCGGAGCGGAGCCTGTCGGCCATGCCGCGGTTGGCCATGGCGCCGAAGGCCGTGCCGCTCATGTCGAAGTGCGCCGACTCGGCGGTGCAGGCACCACCACCGGGACAGGAGTCGGTGATGGTGACGGTCACTGGCCGGCGGGAGCAGGCTCTGTTGCCGGTGCACTTAATCTGCACGTTCATACACCAAAGTACATGCATGGTCACTTTTATTAGTCAGGGGGCCGGGAAAACTACTACGCCGTCTACACATACTTCGCAAAATATGATCGATGGTAATGAACACTAAAAAAACTCGACATATAGGAGACAGAAAGAGATGCTGACCTGATAGCATGCGCCGCATCCTTTGCCGTTGTTGAAGAGGGAAGGCCCGCCGGCGGCGATCATCGACCTGAAGGGGCGCTGGCTGACGGCGTCTTGGTAACCGCACGCGCCACCTGCACCAATTTGAACAAACAGATTACGAAATGAACGAACCTCCTCGACTTATATGTTGGTATCCAAATCAGGCGATGCATCGCGGGAACATGCATGCATGCTTTGGTAATAACAGAACGGAACTCACCGTCGCTGCCGGCGCCGTAAGGGCTGCCGTACCACGTCGCGCCGCCATAGGACCAGCCGTAGCCTCGGGCAGACGCCCAGAGGCTCCTCCTGCTGGTGTCGTTCTGCTGCGAGTGCCCGATCATGGCCTCCGGAGCCCCATCGTCACAGGAGATGGGGTTTGCAAGAAGCGACAGGACTACCGAGGCCACGGCGACGACTATGGCAAACCGGGACGATGCGCTTAGGTGTCTAGTGGCCATTGCAACTTGCAAGCGCGCGTCTCCTCTCCTGTTTGATCGGAGAGAGGCCGCCGGGCAGTGGACTTGCTAGGTCAGTTCAGAGCTTGGTGAATTGCAAGAATATACCTTGGCTTGGGTGGTGTATTTATAGGATGCTTTTATTTAGGGGTTCCGAACGTGGCAACAAATATGTGTGTTGGTACGTGTTCCCTTGCATTATTGAGGCGATCGAACGTGCGGGCCTGATTTTGGTAAGAAAAGGTTGAGCATATAGCAATATAGCATGTATACGGATGTCAACTGGTTGAGCCGGGTCGTCGGCCGATCCGGAGGTGATCGCGCGCTCATTTCCAACTCCGATCCCGGAGATTTGGATAAACAAACAAATCAATCAGTGCCGGTACTTGCCAATTTGTGATTTCGTTTTGCAACGTGCGCTCGTGAAACCGCTCATCATTGCGTATATATAGTATGCACTAGGGTACAGTCGGTCTGCGTATATGAGCGTATCTGACTTGTAGTCTTGTACTCCGTACGTAAAATAAGCTGCCCGTGCACGCCGCGCACCCACCCGTACGTGCCAATAACCGCTATCCGACCGGGTCATAATATACGGAGACGGAGTGTGATTCGTGGATAAGTTGAGAGGTGGGAACGGCGTGCGCCGGCTGTGGCCGATCAGCACGTCGTGGGCACCGGCGACGATTCGTGACAAAACCCAAATAAAAGATCGGTTCAGATGACGCTGCCGGTTCCGATCCCCCGGCCGGCGTGCACGTCCCTTTCGTTTCGTTATTAGTTCGGGAGGGTCGCCGCCGCGATTGGAGCAGCCGACGTGCAGATTTTTCGCGTGCATTTGACTTTGCGCGCGGGAACTGTTGTGTTTGTGTATACGTACGCACGTACTAGCTCGGTTTGGTCGATCCGTGATTGGTGGGTGGTTCTCGAATGCTATGAGGTTTTGTAGTTTGTTGTGGCACGAGTAATCAGCTCTCTGAACTTTCTGTTTCTCTTTCTGCACGTGCATTCCGCAAACCCGAGTTTTTTTAGCCTGGGTGGGCCATGGATTTCGAAGTTAACAAGTTTTGGTTCCGAGAGGCCCCATACTACTGTGTAAGACTGTTACTAGCCCAGAATATGGGTGACGGCTCAGCCTACCTGATTAAAAAAAAAGACGGTTCAATGAGCATCAATTCAAAGGTGCTCATAGGGGTAGGGTTTACGTCCATGTGTTCATAAGGGTGAGTGTGCGTATCTACGTTGTACTGTGTAATCTCAAAAAAAAATCAATTATGAGAACCAGAACACATCATCTTCTTCCTCAAGTCCCCATCTCTTCTGCTCCCTCTGTCCCAAATTGTAAGTCATTTGACTTTTTTTACCACAACTTTGACCACTCGTCTTATCCAATTTTTTTTGTAAAATATTATATTTTTTTGTTATGGCTAGCTTTAGCAATAAAAGAATTTCAAGAATGACTTAAATTTGACTATTACACATTTTTTGAATAAGACGACTTACAATTTGGGACGGTGGGAGTACTGATCTTCCTCTTAGGCTACATGCTATTCCTTGATGTATCTCTCGTCCCTCTCCGATCCCCTGCTTTGTTGCCCTATCCCATACTCTGTTTCTCTCATATTTGTATCCTCAATTTAGCTACTCCTATATCAGATATTGCCAATCTCATTCATGTTGGATTAAGGAAGGGGTTGCTAACAATTGGTTATCAGAGCAGTTCGAATCCTTAGATCTTTTTTTCGGTCTAGAGATGGCATGAAAGGAGCAAGTTTGCTTCAAAAATGGTGGTCGCAATACCGGTGCATGCAACTTGTTCGACAAAATGCATGCAGGTGATTGGAGGTCGCCTAGCCGCATTCTAGATGTCACTGTTCGCAGGCTTACTATCCTATCCCTGAAAAGGTAATCCATCTTGTGTTTGAGCCATTTGGAGAGGTAGAGCATGTGCACATGCTGGGGGAGCAGATCATTTGTTGCCTCTAGTTGTGTTTGAAACAAAGCATTGTGCAGCTAGGTTGCACAGATACTCAGATACGGTATTGGATACACGATACGTCGATACGCTGTTTTTCAAAAAACATGGATAAGCGGATACGTGAATATAAAATAATAATAATAATAATAATAATAATAATTATATATATTTATGACAGAAATAAAAATTAAAATGCATACCTAGTTCATCAGAATCATTTAGAAGGCTATTGAGGCATCGCCAGGAGGGATTCTACCTGCTAGCCGGCTGGGTAGGATGGGGGCTGAGAGAGAAGGGTCGAGGAAGAAGGCTACATGAAAAACATTGTAGGGTTGGGTGGAGAGGAGGTACGTGAATAGATGATATTTTTATAAGCAGAATGAGGGGTTACGGTTTTGAGTATCAGGATAGAATCAGAACATTATCACCAAATTATCAGAATTATTTTATTTATTCTAAATTAAATAAAATTCCGATACTTATCTAACAAGGATCGGACTAGTATCCGTGTCAGGACAGTATCCGATGAGTATCGGACACTGACGTGATCGTTTTGCAAGTATCCACGCATCGTAGTTGTGCAGCAGATACTGTTTGTGCACTATTCAGATGTGTTACTTCATAAAGGAAAACTGCACTGTCCGCGCATTGATATTTGGCTCCAAGGCAATTTGATATCGTGCACAATTCATGTCCTGCTTTCGTGTCAGTTTGCTAACTCATTCCTAAATGATGCTTCACAAGATAGGCACCTCTGGTTTCTTTATGTATTGCTTGCCATAGATGATCAGCTAGTTCTCCACGCCTCAGGAAACCGGATTTGCTTTTCCTCCAGCTACCTTTGATGGCCGGACATGTGAGCATGTGGTGAATGATGACCAATTCGAAGAGGACGACGGCTCCAACCGTAAGATAATTGAGTACCTGATCTGCTGAATGCTTAATCCTTGTTTGCCCGTATACCTGCTGCTTGGAATTGCCATTTGATGTAGCCTGGAATCATAGGTAAATGATCTTAACAGTTTGGGAATTAAGGTTTAGGATATGTTCACTGCATTGGCAACACAATTATAACTGTTATGTAGCAAATACTGTACTCACTAGCTGCGTTGTATTTCTGCTGTATTTGGGCAATGACGTCGTTGGTCAATAACCCAGAAACTAGTCTTTTGGTGCACTTGTATGCACAGCCTTTCTATTGTGTATGCATTAATAAGGTGACATGGGTATTGACTAATACATCTGGTACATTTCAGACCTTTGTCTTTTAGTACATTTCAGATTATTGCTTTGACCAAACTTTGAATAGTTGAATCTGTTTGTTCTCATAAACTCTGAACAATTGTGACTTCCTTTGGTAGCCTTGATGGTTAGATGAAGTTCTGTTTTATATGCCTTTTTTTTTGCTAAATAATTGATCTGGCCGAACTCTGAATAATTGAGTCTGTATGTTAAACTCTGAACAAATTTAGATTTATGATTAAAATCAATATAAAGCATGCTGCTCAGTTGATAATAGTATGAAGCTTGATATTCGGTTTAGAATATAATTATTGCAAGAAACGTGTTCTGCTGGTTACGTGTACAATTACACTCCAATCTATTGCTACATCTTATTACATGTTTCATTTGAAGTGGTGTTATCTTTGTCAGACCAAAGTCAGATTTCCTACAATGAACTTTAACCAAATTGAGTAAAAAAAAGTCTGACATATATCCTTCAGTTTGCAACTAAGTATGGGTTATTATAACACTTCAGCTCTACAGTCCAATTATTCTTTCAAATTGCTTTCACATGGTATATATTCATCTTGAGGTTCTGATGTGTGTTTTCATATAACTGAGGTTTGTCAAACCTGGCCTGAAATAATGGAGCCAGCTAGCTAGCTGAATGAGTAAGTACGTGCACAAGATCACTATACACTGTCCTGCAACAGTCACTGAGTACTCATCTAATGATACTAATTACTATACGTTTAACTCCTTGGAATTTAAATATTGATATTCATCTTATATATTTGGTCAAAATTAAATATGTTTAACTCCTTGAATACATTTAGATGCTGGTGGTCAAATTTCTTAAAGTTTAACTATATTTATAGAAAATATTAAGAATATTTATATCTCTAATAATTATATTATAAAAATAGATTTATTCTAAAAAATATATTAACGATCTATCACCTAATCATACTAATTATATACCATAAATATTACTATTTTTCTTATACATTTGGTCAAAATTAAATATGTTTCATATAGGCAATGTAGTACCGTGCATATATAGACTCGCCCAGCACAAGCCATTTATTCTGTGCTGCGATCAATTAGTGCTCCCCTTGCAGACTTCCTCCTGTACCACTTAGGATCCAATATGACTGATAAGTGTGGAGGTTTAGGTTGCATGATGATCATCTTGTTCCTCGCTGCCTCGTCAACAGTACTGTGTAAGCTACATCTGGCCGTGTCTTATTATTTATACGATATGTGCTGATGAACAAATCTCTGCGATGCAGCTGGTCGTCCTCACCAGCTCGATGTTAGAACCGCAAGTACAAGGAGCAATGCTACTGCACTAGATGAGAGCAAATTTTCGATGATATTTTGCCAAGAGAGGTACTGTAAAACAGAGCCACATGAATGCTATTGTTGCTTGCCGAAAGAGTTGTGCTACTTAACACAAAGTGAATGCAGGGCAGCGTGCCCTACATGCAATCCCAAGTGCCCGACATAGTCTCTCTCTCCTTTCAAACCTGAATGATGTAATAAGCAAAGCTCTATAATATGCGCCACCCTTTCTTCCACCTTTATTATTGTGTTATTACTTTTGGATTCACAAGTTTCATGGATTTGCGTCTCTTCTTTGGCTTATTTTTCTGGTGACATTATTATGTCAATCCGATTGTTTCTTTTTTATTTGAAGAAGCAAAACGGATCCACACTCCCACCCACATCTGTCAAAAAGAAGGGAACACATAATTTCTTGGTCTAGTTGAGATAAAAACCGGTCCACACTCCCACATCTATTAAAAAGAAGGGAAAACATAATTTCTTGGTCCAGTTGAGATAAAAACGTTGCTAAGGAATATTGATAATATAGTAGTCTATTATAGATGAACAAGTCATCAAGTACCATTATCCAACTATCTTTCAATCTTCAGAGTCGCTGCTCTTGTTGTTGGCATACTAATATTTCTGTAAACTTGTAGACTCGATTCTAAAACTTCTTTGAAGATTTCTGGTTTCGGGAGACTTAGTTGTCTTGCAATTCTAATAAATATTTTTTAGCTCTTCCATTCATGGGGCGACGTCAACTTTAGGGCTTTCGTAGAGCCCAGAGCCCATAGTCGATGCTGAAAAAGGTGATACACAATAACAATTTATCAAAGTTGTTCTTTCCATTTGTTTCTTCATATCAAACACTAAATAAATCATACGGTTTTACATTCTTGCAGAACACTCATGGTACAAACAGGATGCTGATCCTGCAGCAGACGTGCACTGACGCGTCAGGAAGACATTTATGCCGCCATGGGTGGTCATGACAAAACTGCTTCCGTTCTCCCGCCATCCGGCTTTGCCATCCTCCCAGACGGCCGAGGCAGGGCTCATGATGCTCTGGTTGCTGCCCATCACCGTCGCGTCTTGCGCGGACTCACCGTGCCTACGCCTCCGCCTCCAACAACCACTGGCGACGGCGTCCGAGGCTTCGCCGATCCTCCACCGCCTCCTCCGACCACTGCGGAGGAGCAGTCCGGCGCATCCCGCGGGCCTCCGCCTCCGCCCCCGCCCCCGACCATTGGGGACGGCGGCGCCTCGCGCGGTCTCCCTCCTTCTACCAGCGAGTCTCGAAGTGGAAAGGCGACAACAGCCAGAAGAAGGTGCCGACTGTTTGGATCCTAATAATCGTCTTAGGCGTAGTGGCCGCAGCGTGCTTTCCCACGGCTTGCTTCCTAAGAAGGTATAGGCAGCATCTCGTGCGCAGAGCAGTGGAAGCCGTCGTGGCAGCGGCGGCAGCACACCCCGGAGATGACGCTGTTACTTTCGCCGTGCAAGCCAGTGCAGAACGGGCCACCGGCTACCTCGGCAGCAGGGGTGGAGCCAGGACATTAAGGGCTTTCGGTTCCATCGGATTTAATCCAGGCCGGGAATGATAAATATAACAAGAAATTTATGATAGGCCTAAGATGAATTTCTATCATGAGTAAAATTAGTTTTTTTTATCTGAAATAAATCTTGGTCTCTAGCTACACCTAAGATGAATTTCTTGTTATATCTATCATTTCCAGCCCGGATTGAATCCGATGGAACCGAACAAACCCTAAGTGAAATATAGTCTCATAAGGTAAAACTCGAATTTAGTATACATAACAATTGTAGTTTTTTCTTCGCATATCAAATAACGGCTAACATCAATGACAAAAGAATTTGAAAGGACGTTGAACAATGTGAATATAGCCTTATACCAACTATCAAGGGTCTATTCGCTTCATTTTAGATAGAGTAAATAGTACTTATCGAAGCCCCTAAGATTGGAAAGGCATGTTGCATTTATGGAAATACTATTAATCATGTTATTATAAAATAAATAATTCTTACTCTCCCTCCGTCCTCCACGTGACCAATCCAATAATCGATGTGAACTTACAAATTGCTAGGCTTACGTGGATAGCTAGATGCAGGGATATTGGAAATTTCGAATATTGCCTTGCACGCACAACGAGTCCAGAGGGACACACCACAACAAAGACGTAGAAGCAACGCAGCAGCAAGTATGGATGCGGAAGGCAAATCGATCACGGACCTTGTATGCCATACATGCTCATGCCGTCATGCGCCATAGGCTAATCCTAGTAATTATGGGTGCACACTTGTTGTTACCCCGGAGCATTAGGGGGGCCCCCGCGCGCCCCCCTTTGGCTCCGCCCCTGCTCGGCAGGGCCGCCAGCTTGGTCGAGCGGTCAGCCAAGGGCGCACTGCGGATATTATGTGGTATGTTTTAAGGGTGATCGTCCATGAAGCTCGCCAAACAGTTGACGTTGCAGCCTCCCTGCTTTGTACCGGGCCTAAGCGCCCAGCAAGTTTGTAACGCCCACCAGACGCTATTTGCGGTTGTGCTAGTATCAAGTCGGTTCTACTGTTCTTATGTCACAAAAAGACTGTAATGTTCGCCCAACAAATTGAGGCAAAAATCTCTTGGCAATACCTCAATTAAATGGAGTTAGGAAATAGAAAAATGGCACTATTCCTTGTCTGAAAACAGCCCTTAGCTGTTTTCGGTTTCAGCCTTTGAAAGCATGATGAACAGCTACCTTTGAAGGCCAATGGAGAGCAGTCTGTTGGTTTTCTGAGCTAGGGGTTAAAATGGAAGTTGTTTAGCAAGGCTTTTGTGAAAACTTTCCTATTTGGACCAGATCAATTTGAGATGTGTAATTTGGAGAAAATTGAGGCTTAAAGTCGGCTCAGCAAAAGGTTTCAGTGAAATTCAGAGATTTGAGGCTGAACTGAACTTGTGTAAATTGTGCTCGAATTTGAGATCTTTTGCCAAATCTTCCAACAGTGGAGTTGTGCTACTACATGCGACTTTCAATCTTTTATTTGTCACTTGACCCATGTTCTATTCAAATTTTGGAAGTAATTTGAGAATTCAGTTAGAAAAACTCTGAAAATGGGGATTTCGAGGCTGATTCTTTGGGGCTCAAATTCAGCTTCAATCTCAGCTTGAATCGATCAAGTGCCAATAGAAGGAATGAAATTCAAGGATCCATATACAAGTTTGTTTTTGGAATATTTTGAAGTTGCTATGCAAAATTCGGAGTAATCGAAGGCCCTAATCTCAGTTGGGAATGAGTTCAAAGTGGGGAATAGGTGACGTCGGTGCTGCTAAGCAGCTTGCCGCCGGCGAGGGAAGGCGGTAACTCCCGGCCACGCGCCTTCGGTGCATGTGGTCCACGCCGGCGCGGTCAGAAGCAGGAGGTGGCAAGCTTCAGGCGGTAACTCGCCTTCTTATCTTGCTCTCCTTCTCTCTGTGCAATCTTTTCCTTCCCCGTCGCCATCTTCACCTTTCACAGCCGCCGATGAGCTGCAGCGTCGCCGTCGCCGTCTGACGGTCTCTGTCCAGTTTCTCTCCACCCAAAGCTTCGCCTTGATCTCCTCTTCCTCTTCCACCAGCTCTCGTTCGCTTTCAACCATCCTTGAGCCCGACGCAACATCATCTTCAACCACGTCGTCGTCGACCTTTGCTGGGTGAGCTCCGGCCGCCGGGGTTTGAGAGTACCGTGAGGTTGTGCTTGGTCTGTAGGGTGTGTAGGTGAGGTTTGTGAGTTAAGCGAGCCGTTGTGCCGGCTAGGAACGTCGTTCGCCGCCATGGCGCTCCGCTTCCATGGCCAGCGCACGTGGCCAGCTCGGCTCGCGCCTCTTCCAGTCGAGCTTGTGCGCATGAAGGTTCCGCCTAGGTCTGCTGGTGCTCGTAGGTGGCTTGTTGGGAGCAGTCTCGCCGCGTCTGCGCTACTTGGTGCTCGCCGCCGCTCATCGCCATGAGCCCTCCCGCCATGGTTGTCGCTCGTGGCCAGGGCACTAGGGGTCATATCCGTGCGAGCTTGTGGTCGATTTAGCTTCGCCCGTAGTTTCTGGTCCTCGCAAGCTAGGTCTCGGGGGCAGGTATCGCCGTGGTTTGGCCGGACGGCATGTCCCCGCCGTGTGCCGCCGCCTAGGTCACCGCGGAGCTAGGGTTGCCGTGGGGTTCCCGGGTTAGATGGGTGCGCGATCGCGAGGGGGAGCCATGCGCCGGCCTCTGTTCGGTTTGGGCGGAGGGGCCGCGGAGGAGAAGATAGAAAAGTGCGGTGTGGGGGGGGGGGTGTTGCAAGAAATCCAAATAGGTTTAAAATTTATAGTTTTCGGTTTTAATCATAGAAAATCGTAGAAAACTCATAAAATTATAAAACAACTTTTTTTAGTTTCATTTTATTCCCATTTGGTGTTTTAAAAATGCTAAACCTTTTAACTTGTGGTAAAAAGATTTTAATTAAATTGTCTCTCTTTTAGGGCTAATAAATAAATGCTTAGGGTATTTATAAAAATAAGTAAAAACATGAATCATGCTTTATAAATCACAAATAAAATCGATAAAAAGTTTAATCCTTTTAGCTAATCATTTTAGAACCTTTGATTATTCCTTTATAACAACCTAGCAAAAATGTCCGTGCGTTTCTACGGGTTTAGAGATAATTCGGTGGCAATCTCTATAGATTAATTTTTATTCTTGCCATACATTAACAGAAAAGGTTTATCTCCAACTAAGCGAGGATTTTTAATTTTTAAGAATGTGTTTTTCTTTAATTAAGGTTTGCGAGCATTTTGTTTCCAAATCGAGGAGGCAAGGACTGATCCGTTCGCTTGTGATTTTATTGTGTTTGAGATAGTCGCTGGTAGTGATCGTTCATAAGGATTATCTTATGTCATTATGTCTGGTAGTGATCGTTCATAAGGATTATCTTATGTCATTATGTTGTTTGTACGAGTCTATGCCTTTTAGAGAGTCCGAAACATAATTAGTAGAATAGTTAACGTCTAAAACGAGTTTGTATATATACATGATAAATGAATGTGGGTGTTCATGGTCGCTCGCAAGGAGCGTAAACCAGATATATGCATCTTCTCAAACAGATATGTCTATTGCGTTGGGTGTAAATAGATGGACTAAGGAATCTCATCGATTTAAAATTAAAATAACAAATATAACTATGTGCGTTGCTTTGGAAATTGGCCCTACAGTTATATGTATATATTATTAATATTTTGGTGGCCTCATCATAAGCCACTAATAAAATATTGTTGTTAAATCATGAAATAAATAATGTTTACTGTGAGAGACTGAAATCATAATGAAAGGTTGCTCACAAAATCTAACTAATGTAGCTATTTTATTTATTTATTAGAAAGGTATTATGCTGTGGCAGCCGCGTGCATCTTTTTTATTCAGTCACTCCGCTGCACTCACTTTTTTCAAGTAGCTACATTCATCTTGGGCTTGCTTAGTAGTCCACTAATCCTCCTGGTGTGGGATGATGATTCCACGTGGCCTAGTGGAGCTGCTGCTGGATCATCCTACTCACTAGCCCACGTGCAATCACTTTGCTACCCCCGTCCGGTGTGGGCTGCGCCTGCGCGCGTAAGCTAGCCGGTGTCGTCGGGCCCAGCCCACACATAAGAGATTCGGTCGGGCTTCAGTTTTCAAGAGCAGTTTATTTTCTTTGCGCAACAAAATGAACACCGACACATATTTGACCGACTTGCTGACGTGTTGTGACACATGTGGGTCCCATGACGGACCAAAATTTGACAGAAACTTTACTGGCTTTAGAAATAGGAAGGAATATTTAGATATTTAGAAATAGGTATAGATATAGATATAGATATAAAAGAAATAAGGACAATTTAATTTGGGAAAAATTTGTGATTTGTGTGCTCTTTTCCAAATATTGATGCATCTCTACTAAGACTGGTCGCTTTCTTTGTCCGGTTGATTTTGTTGGTTTGGTTTCCCTCGTTGTACTCGTGGCGGGCAATGCTAATCAGCGCACGCCCGTGAGCAAGCTTTCTGGTGGGTGTCTCCTACACAGCGCCCCCGCTGCGGGCGCCACCCCCGGCTGCGGTGGCCTCGGCCGCCTCCGTCACCGCCCACCGCCGCTCCCGCGCTAATCTCCCCGCGCCGTCGCCCCTGCCGCTGTCGCCGCCCACCGGAGGTCCACCACCGCCCGCTCAGCCCCCAGCCCCTTAACCGAAGACCCGAACTCCCGGCTGGCGGCGGCGACGCTGACCGCGAGCTCCTGTCCTGACGTACCAGCGGATTCAACATTGCGACTCGTGGCCCGTGTGGCCCTGCTGGTTTGAACGATTTGCTTCCGTCGCTCGCTCGTACTCTTGGCCGGTGGTGTAACATTTTTCTACTAAGAGATAGCATTTTTTTTTAAGATAACAGAAAAAGAAGTACATAACTTTGACTTCACATCACATGAGGCTACGGCTATAGTTTACACAATTTTACAGCACATACGTCTGCGATCACACTCCTAAACATAGAATGCAAGAGAAAATAGCAAAAAAAAAAAAGACATGGAATGCTGCTGACGAATCTACAAATGTACGTACGTGGTCGTCGGCACGGTCCAGGACCCAGAGAAGAAGCTGGCTCACGCGCCCGTTGACTAATTGTCACCGGTAGACCACCACAGGCGGCAGCCGGAAACCGGAGTCCCTGTGGTAGTGGTGCCGCGCGCCGGGCTCCTTGCCGAACCCGAACACGGACACCCCCTCCGGCCCACCCCCAGCGCGGCCACCACCGCCTGCATCCCCGACGAGTAGTGGAACATCCCTTCCTCGTGCCACGTCCCCCGCTGGCCTCCCCGTCTCCCTCACGCACAGGCGCACAGCACGTCCAGCCTCGGGTCCGTCACGATCACCGGCGCTCCGCCAGCGTTGTCTCCGGCGGAGCACGCCGCATTGCACATGTACGTGAGGATCGGCACGCGCTCGCCGTAGGCGTGGCAGTACCGGCAGCTTCCGCCACCGCACTCCGCTGCGGAGGCGCACCGGCTCAGAACGTTGCTGTGGACGAAGGCGAGCCCGGTCTTGGCGCCGACGTGGCGCGCGAACCTGCCCTCCCGGCGGGCGCGTTGTTGAGACGGACCACCAGGTCGTGGCCGTCGATGAGCGCGCCGTGCTCGCGCGCCAGGAGGATGCCGCTGTTGCCTACCACGGCGCACGACGCGTACGGCCGGCTGTTGTCGCGTGCGCCGGCGTACCGGTCGATGGGGAGCTTGACGAGGTCCACGAGCTCCGCCATCACGCCGGGGTTGAACCGCTGGCGTTCGAGCCAGCCGCGGAGGCCACGCACCGCGGCGTCATGGAGCTCCGGGGGTGACCTCGTCAGGTTCCCCTCGAGGAGCGCCTCGGCGGCGCGGAGCACAGCGGACGCGGCTGGGTCCACGGCCGAGAGCTCCGCGAGCGTGGCGTCGACGACGTCATCGGCCGGCGCGTCGGCGACGCGCCTGCTGGGAGCCTGGCCGAGTGGCCGTGGAGGAGGGAGCACCGGAACGTGAGCAGCAGGAACAGTGCGACTAGGAGCGGGAGCGCGATCGATAGATGGCTCCACCGCGGCCTCTTCATCCCCCGGAATCTTCCACTTGGACACACACATGCTCTGCGCGCGTGCTGCCCTGAGTGATTGACGATATAAAACCTTACGGTAATGCTAGGATACTAGCTTCCGGCTGATTTCAATTCCGCCCGACGCATCATCCGCCGTCCATCCCTCCTTTCTCATCCAACGGCTCTCCCACTCCTTGTTGCCGGGCCCATGCCCCTCTCTCTCCCCCGCAGTAGTCTCTCCCACTTCCCTGGCACCTCCACTCCCCACCAACCCCCCCCCCCTCCCCCTTCCACCACTCTCCACCTTCGATGGCTCCATCCGGAGACAAGAAGAAGCTGCAGGGTGCGGACTCCTCCGCTTTGCCCCCTTCCTCTAGCACTCGGGGGCGGCGAACGCCATGGATTCCCCCGGTGGTGGCGCATCTACCGCGTCGATTCCCCACTGTCAAGGCGCCTCTACGGCGTCTCTGCGACGCTCGCCGGGCACCACCCCCAACCCCCTCGGTGGACGAGCATCGACGTCGTCACCAAGGCGCTCCCGTGCCACCACGCCGACTCCTCCCACTGCGTCTCCGCGTAGAACTCCGGCAAGTAAGTTCGAAATGCCGATTCCTCCTGAAATCCCATCCCCTTCGTGCAATGTAGCATTCTCGACTCCTTTCCATTTACATGCTTTGCTAGATTCCGGATCTGTTTTGTTTAGTTCCTTCAATTATAAACTGTATTGGTTCCAATGTTGCAATCATACGTCGGTATTGTTTCCTACTGTTTCGATTAATGATTACATTCGGTTATACACTGTATTGGTTCAAATGTTGCAATCATACGTCGATATTGTTCCCTACTGTTTCGATTAATGATTACACATTCTTTGTTTGTTGCAAAGAAACTATGGTAGAGTTTTCTGTTGTTGCAATCCATTATTAGATATTTTAGGTGTGATTAGTTCAGTTTATTTCCTCATGCTCGTGTCAAATATGCAGTAGACAGATCTTATTCCCAACTATATTTTAGTGTTTTCCCTTGTCTCACTAGTTTTTCAGTCATATTATTGTTGCAACCACATTGACAATGTTCCAATTAACACTCCGTTATTCCCTTTGGCACATGCTTCTATTCTTGTATTGTTTCATATGTTCCCATGGATATTTAGTTATTTTTGCCTCATTCGATAGGTGTATTCACCCATGCTCACTTCAAATATCCAGTTGACATATATAACCCCCTACCTCACTTTTCTGTTTTCCTTTATCTACCAATTTATCCAGAGCCATTATATTGGGCAATCAGACTGAGAATGTTGCATGTGCAGTGTTCTTCCATCTTTTCTCGGTGAATGTTGTCATTACTGATTAGCCCATCAAATTTTGCTCCTTTTTGTCCTGTAACATTTTTTATGTGTATATTTTCTTTTGCATGTGAAACAAAAGTCTCCAATGCTGATGAACATTTTAAGACAAGATTTTTAGTTCACAGGATCTGCTCTATTATCCCCCAATTATCACAAATTCAGAAGAGTTGGATCCGTGAGACTGGGTTGGCTGCCCTTACCGCTAATATAACTTGGTCGAAGTAGAAGTGGGAGGCAAGCCCAATTAACAAGCATTATTCTTGGGCTCTTGGCCCAACGTGTACAAGGGGGTCGACGGGCAGCAACTCAGAGAAGAGTTCGCTGGCCAAAGAAGTATAACAAACAAATAGGGCCCTAAAAGGCGCAATTCCAACTTGCTGGACCTTCTTCCTCTCTTAAATAAAAACTGCTGGACCTTCTAGTCCGTACGATGCTGCAGCCCAGCGTAGACGCTGCTGGTAGTCAGAATTAATATAGACTAGTTTGTACCGATGCGTTGCTACGGGACAGAAAAAATTATATAAAGAACAACATAGTGTCATAAGACAACATGCACATTCCATGAAAACTATTTCGGCATAACACTTGAACTGATCCAAGAAAGACCAAATTATAGTTTCTTGGCCAGATTCAGATGTTCAGTTCATTTGAGGTAAACATAGCTCTGAACAAAAATAGAAAACCAGTTAATTCTGATTGTTTCAAGAAATCAAAAGATAGATACAATGAAATAATTAAGAACTAATCCAGAGGCCCTACTTAGCAGTACTTATGTTAACACAGAACAAAAAAAAAAGATACTGGCTATTAAATATATTTCGTGAGAAGATTTGAACTTGTCCTGAAACAAACAAATCAATATTTACTTAGCAAATTCATATATAGTTTGTGAGAGGTGCATAGTGCACACAGCTCTGAGCCAGGAAACAGGAAGCCGACCAAGCTCAATCTGTACCCAAAAGTAAAAATACAGAAATATCCATTATGTATATGCATTGCAAATTTCATGAATGGGCAGTTCAACACTACTTGGCAACTAAATTAAAATCTAGGAGATAGAATATTCAATCAATCATGTGACAACTTGTAATTCAGTTGTTCATACATACACATATCTATATCAGTTTTTCATCACCAAATAGGAGCGCAGAGCAAATTCATGTACAGTTAATGGGAGGTGCATAGTACTTCATAGTGAACAAAGCTCTGAGGAAACAGGAAGCCAGCGAACCTCAATCTGTACCTGAAATTGAAAATTACATAAATATACATTATGTATGTGTATTGCTAGTTTCATCAATGGGCAGTTCAACCAATACATTGGCCACTGAAATCTAGATGATATAGAATCCATCAATCAATCATGTGACTGCTTGTAATTCAGTTTTTCATACACATATCTATATCAGTTTTTCGTCACCAAATAGGAGCGCAGAGACAGATGAATACCGCATAGTTGTTTGTTCTGGTCCATGGTCATCAGGCTTCAGTGCTTTGCTAGAACTAGTATTGAGCTTTTCTTGTTTTTTGGTTTTTTGTATGATCAATGTGCTTTAAAAAAAGACAAATGTATTATTTACATATGCATTCATACTACTATAGCTGTTGAAAAGATGTAGCATCTGATTTATTTTCATAAGAAATTCAAGTACAAGTATCATCTCCATTTTGATAATTACAAGTATCAAACATGAGTGAGAATTACAAGGATCTGTTCCTTCGAACAACAAGCCTGAAGGGTCACAGCATGAACAAATTTGTTTCCTTAAACAAATGGTGCAGGTCTTGTTTCTAAAAAATACACCAATCTAGTAATTTGTGGAAAGAGATTGTGCAGTCACTTATTGATTCCTCCTGTTGACATTGACAAAAGAAAGAAATTAGCAACCATTAGCTTAAATGAAAAAAACATTGAAATCAGAATGTAGAAGATGATATCTTTGATTTGAAACATTAGTCATGGACCAGATGTAAAAAATAGTGCTGGCTCAAGGTAGGTCAAGATATCACTAAATTTCCCTCCATAAAAAATCTCAGTCTAGAAATTTTAAACAAATGCAAGAAACTATAGTTTTCGCATCAGCTATGGTGCTAGCTCCTGCTTGTGCTGCTAAATAAACCTGGCCATCAAGGAATACTATACTATCCTTGCTTTATCTAAACTGTATTAGAGGCCAAATCGGAAACTTCACAATACAAACACTTTTGCTCTGAACTGCAAGAAGAAAAGAAGATTGAAACACTCTCCTATAGTAATATACTGGAGTTGAGACTTGAGTATAGTAGCATCCAAATGCAGCAATGAACTCATTTAAAGCAGGTCCACGCAGCGCCCAGAGAACTCCCCGGCCCTGCCGCGATCCACTTCAATTCAAACAGAAGGAGATTATCTTGGCGGCCCTGGCCCTGTGAAACTTCGACTACATATCAAACTGAAACTTGTCATAAGCATGCATGACATTCGAGATGGAACATTGAGAGATCAAAAGACTTGAATAAGGCATTGTGCAGGCAGACCTGGATCTCACGTGCCGAAGTCTTGAAGACGTCCTCGTGTCCTCGTGCCGAAGTCTTGGTAAGCTTGATCATGTGGTTAATCCTCAGGATAGTAATGGCTGCCTCGGTAGCAAACTGCAGGGAGAACGCCAAAGATGATGGGACAGATCTCAGATATTACAAATACTATGAGGACAGCATAAGTGAACAAACCTGAATAATCTTTACTTTGCTCATCGCCGGCTCAATCACACCATACTCAAGGTTGTTGCGAATGATACCTTTAGAGAGGTCAAGACCCATGCTGCAGGAACAGGGAAGCGAACTTTAATAAGCACAGCACATATTGCAGAAGTAGAACCGTATCTAGAATAATTTATTGATGGATACCAACTTATATAATGTTACATAGATGTAAATCAAAGCTCATCTTTGTGGAGCTTATAGCACAGTAAGAAAATTCTGAGATGACATAACTTAGTCATATAAATATCGAATAGTGAGTCAGTACATTCGTTTTCCTTACAACTGGATAACCAGTATATAATGGAAAGTCTAGAAAACTTCCAAAGGAATAGAAAGCGAATTGCTTCCAGAAAGCTTCAGAAATGAAACAGATGAATCAGAGCAACTTTAATCAAATAACAAAAAAAGGCAAGTTCTATAAATACCTTGAGAAATGTTGCTTATCAGCCTTTGTTTGAGCAGTATGATGATATGCCCTAAGCTTTGCTACAAGCTCAGTTGCATCTTTTGCAGCATTAACAAAGAGTACCTGTTAGCACAAGGTCATGCTACCCATTAATACATGGAAAAAGTTCATATTACTCCCCTCAACTATAAGCGAAGTCTGCATAACCCCCTAAACTATCTTTTGGTTCATTTTACCCCCTAAACTATATCATTTGGATTATTCTACCCCCTAATACAAGTTGTCTTTTTTATTTCTCCATGTACAAGTGTCACATTACGTTTAAATTTTACGAGATGAGAGTAGACATCATAATGCATGATAGAAAAATATAGCATGATTTTTTTGTGATTATTTTGATGGGGTAAGATCTTTAATAATTAATTAGTCCTTGGCATACAACATTATATAAAAAATGATAATGAAAAATTCATAATATATTCTTTTGATATACATTGTGATTGTTCACTACAATCATACAAAATTTAAAATTAAAATTCAACTTGTGCATGGAGAAATAAAAAAGACAAATTGTATTAGGGGTAGAATAGACCAAGTGACATAGTTTAGGGAGTAAAATGAACCAAAAGATAGTTTAGGGGGTTATGTAGACTTTGCTTATAGTTAAGGGGAGTAATGTGGACTTTTTCCTTAATACATTTCTCGGTGAAAATGTGGATATAAGAAAAACAGAGCAGGTCAAAACCTTAGGTATGATTAACAAAGATTCAGCAAATTTAGCAATCGCCAATTGTTCCCGAGAACCCAGGGTTGTTGCAAGGTTCTCCAAGTAAACTGACAATGCAGCTTCAACTGCACCACCACCAGCAACAACCTGCACAACCAAAACAAATATGTTCAAGATACTAACACCATCAATGATAACAATTATTATTTGCCTACTCAGAAGAAAAAAGTGAAGTGCATTTTTGAAATTGTTGCTTCCTCCAGACAGGCATGTATGCCAACAACTATTTCAAGCTTCAAACATTGTCTCAAATAAAGAAGCAGAACATAAAGAAGCAGAAAAAATTAGAAATGCTAAAATCCTGAATAATCCTTTAATAATTATAAATTAATTATACATTGGTTTATTTATTTATTTAAAATTTTTATCCATTTATAAAATAATATTAAATCATTAAAAATCAATTAAAAATGATTTAGGGCAAGTTTTATTGAAAGAAAAGTATAGGCTTGTCTTTTAAAAATCTTGGGGTAGCTTGAGTTGGCTTGCAACTTTATCGAGAAGGGAAGGTTGCATAGCCTTTTTGAAAAGAGTGGCATATCATATCTCACTAACTTGCATTACGTTTTAGCATCTCATGTTCTGGAATGTGAATCCTTTGAACTCACGGAGGATGAGCAGTAGTACAAGGAAGTGATCGTTGTTGCTCTGGAATCGCAAGAGTTTGTTGAAGGCTCTAACTTGTTTGTGATCCCAGGCAAGCCCCGGTGCATACATTCCTATTGTTTATATGCATTACGTATAGAGATTGCTTGAAACCTATTTGATGCACTGAACCATGCCTTAACATAAGGACACCTTTGCCACCTGTTTAAAGAATCTAGATAAGGTGACATCACTTAGTCATGCTTAGCTAAGCTAATGCTTAAATAATGGATCCAAGTCAAGCTTGAATCAAAGTTATGTCATCTAAAAAAAAGGGTGAGCAAGCATGGATAGGAGGATTAAGATTGAGCTTAATCCTATGGTGTTGCTCACATTGATGAATGGATTAAGGAGTTAACGTGGTTTAACTGATGATCAAGTGATTTTACCTAATACCTTATTGGGTATGGGACCAGCAAAGCCCGGTAGGTTGACTAGATTCTAGACTGGAAATATAGCTCCTTGTGCTGTCTGGAGATGTGGTGAAGGCAGGGAGTAACTTGGAACTCAAGGGATGGTCGCTCAGACGTGGGGACTCAAGTGGGGGTTATGTACCCCGGGTGTGGGGGTCTCTAAATCTAGTCTTGAGCCTTATCAACCAAAAGGTTGTGACGTGTAGCCCGGACAGCTGCACGTAGCTGGGAACTGGGTATCCTCTGCAGGGTGTGAATCGGTTCGGATCGCCACAATTCTTGGTTATGAGTGTACTTGATCAGCTGCTAAGCTCTGTAGTAAGACAAGTGGAATGAGATGACATGTGATTCAATATGCTGGATGAAGCTTAGTACCACTTGTTTGAAATTTTTTTTTATAACTTATATGGTTAAGTAATAACTTAATCGGGTATAAAACTTGAAAGTTAAGGAGCAAAGAAGTTGAGTCAGCCAAACTACTAAAAAGCTTTGCATTCTCTTTGAGAGTCTTTTCCTTGGTAAGGCAGGTAAGTCTTGCTGAGTACCTTCGTATTTAGGGGATCTCCCTTGTTGTTTTTCAGAAGCAGCTTCCAAAGCGGTCGCAAAGGAGGTCCCGAATGCCTAGGTCATCGTGGTCCCGGTGATTCTAGGGTTGAGCCGGAGACTGTAGAGATTTGTGTAATAGAACTATCACGATTGGTTTGTACTAAACTCTTAGTATGGTTGGACTATGCACCTAAGGTTACTTTGAAACTCGGTTTGTAATAATTTGTACCTTTATACCTGGATATGTTATGTAAAAATGGTAATGCTTGTTGTGTTCTCCTTACCGAAAACGATCATATCGTATGGCAAAGATATGAGTATCACGTGGTTTATCGAGGAGTCCTTGGGACACTCAACAGTTCCCTAGTTTAAACTGTCTGAAGTGTGTTCAATGTCATTGATTTGATGTTATGGTGCACTTGAGCCAGTTTTAATTGGGCTATACTGCCATACTAGCTACCCGCGCTATTTGCGCGGACCATCTTGCTAGTTGTTTGCTAACTCAAAGAACTTTTTTGAGAAGGAAAAACTATTTGCGCTCCAGCCCCCCCTATCTCCCCAAAATTCATGGAGCCCCCCTACATTTTTGAGAAGGAAGAAGGAGAAAGGGAGAGGAAGAAGGAAGAAAGGGAGAAGAGACTCCTTTGATTTCATTTCTAGATTCGCTATTGTAGACTACATATATTCTGCAATGGCATGTACACTTCCAAATGCATTGCTTTCCTTTGTTGTCAATAGAAGCGAGTAATAACACCACAAGGGATCAACACATTTGTGATGACTAAGTCCATTATAACTATTCATCACTATAACCACTGTGTGATGAAATTCGCACTGTTTATCAGTACAATAGTGACAGCATGGAAATTAATCACAAGGTCACCAGGCGATATAAACTTCTTTTTCTAAAAAATTAAGTATAAAATTGTGATGAAAACCTTGCTTGTCACTACAAATCCCTGTATTAGTTAGTAAAAAGGTTTTCGTCACTATAGTTCATCACAAATGGACCGACCCCTTGTGCTGTCCCTCTAAATTGTTTTTTTAAAGGGGAGAGGCAAAACAGAATGATTCACACTCATGGCATATACCTTAACAAGTCATCATATATTATCCTACTATGGAATAGAGGGAATATGCATTAAGCAAACACACACCATTTATTACTCCATTGTAAGCAGTGATAGATACCAAGCTGCCATTACAAACAATGTTACACAAACACACTTAACACGTCTCCTGTATCCGGGTTGACTAACGGCGAAGAGGGGAGAACTACACTCACTGCGCCTCCTCCTCCTCTGCCTCTTGCATTGCCCTTATTATTACTTGCAAGCTTCCCCATATGCGACCACTTTTGTGATCACTTGTAAGTCCAAATATTACACCACACACACACACACACACACACACACACACACACACACACACACACACACGCAGCGTCGTTATGGCTATATGTATGGATTAGTAGTTGACAGCCGACTGGTAGGCTGAGCCGGGCTTCCACCCGACTGGGATGACGTTGCTGGCGACGAGCTGCTTGCCGGAGCTGGACGTCAGGCGGATGGACAAGGGAGCCTGCAAGGCCGACCCGGCGTTGTACTTCCAGACGGCGCCCCACGAATGCTGCATGGACGCCCAAGCCGCCCCGGCCCCGGTCTGCATGAGATCGACGCCGGAGAGGTCGCCGTCGCCGTTCTGGTACTTGATGAGCACGGCGAGGTAGTTCGGGTTCGAACCGGCGTCGACGACGAAGGTCAAATGTACTCCGGGCCAGCTGCACTGCACGCTGTACATCACGCACATAATATCATTGTAAGGAACGCCAGTGGGACTTGGAATTAGGAGTAATACAACTTAGAATTGCGGCGTAATAACATGCTTACCGAGTGTACTGGACATTGAGGACACCGGCGGCTCGAAGCTTGTCGGCTTGGCCGGGCTTCGCCATGGCGCGATACGCCGTTCCGCTAAGGTCGAAGTGGACCGGCTCTTTCATGCAGTCGCCGCCGGGGCATTCGTCGGTAATGACGACGGTCACTGGGTTGCCGGAGCAAGCGTCATTACCGGTGCATTTCACCTGGAAGCAAGAGCCGCAGCCCAAGCCGGATTTATAGATGGACGGGCTACCGGCGGCGATCATGGACGAGAACGGCGCCTGGTCGACGGCACCCTGGTAGCCGCAGGCGCCACCTATACATGTTTTCGATCGGCATGTCGTTGAGAAATTAGGCAATTAATTCATTTCAACACATCATTAGCAATTATTAGCTTGGGAAGTATACTGTCACACAGAACATTACCATCGCTTCCAGCCCCAGTAGCAGCGCCGTACCACGTCACGCCGCCGTCAGTGGACCAGCTGGAGAGCTTGCGATGGAACTCGATGGACTCGCAAGGATGGAGGAGCGAGCTGATTGCTGCAATCGCGGAGAAGAACAGAAGCTGGGACTTGGAAGCCATAGCTTGCTCTTCCTGTGCCTATCTGCTGATCTGTGAGGACCAGTGTGGTCATCCTGAGATGATGAGTGATTGACAACCGTCGTGTGTGATGTGCTCTTGGTTTTGATGTGCAGGTGTAGGGTGCGATGTGGCGGCCGACGGTGCGTGGTGAAGGTCAGGTGCGAAAGGTCATGCTGATGGACCGTGGTGAAGGCTGAGCGTGAGTAGGCTTGGGCCATGGAGGACAAGCGAAAGGTTCAGGCCGAAGGACCGAGACGGTGAAGGGTGACACGAGTAGGCTTGGGTCGAGGGACCCGAGGATACCGGGCGGAGTCACGGGCGGCTCGCATGGTGCACGGACGAGCAAGAGTACATGGTGAAGATGGCGTCGGTCAAGTCAAGAAGGATGGCGATGGCGAGCGTCGAGTAGGCTTGTCGTTCTGGCGGAGGCGTGAAAGAGCTCGAAGGCGTCGTGGCACTTGGCGGAGGCCGGACAGCATCAACACGGAGGGTTTGACTGGTTTCACCTCAAAACCAGGGCTTCGGCAAGTCGTGCGGCGATTGGCTAAGGGGTTTCGGGGGGGTTTCCACAAAACCACCACGGAGGCAGGTTTGACCGGTTTGGGCCTCAAAACCGGGGCTTCGTCACGGCGTGCGGCGTCGGATGGAAGGGTTTCGGTGGTTTGGCCACAAAACCACCCAGGTGGAGGGTTTTCCGGTTTGGGCCTCAAAACCGGGGACGAGTCCGGTGCGGCCGGGCGGCGTCGGATCGGAGGACGTGTGGCACCATCACGAAGCTTGCGTCGAGGCGAAGCGAAGTCGTGAAGGCGCCGGGTCCATCCGATGTCCCAAGAAAAAGTTGGACGATTTTACCCCTGAGGGGTATTTGTGTTGTATGCTTCATGTAGGGGCATTTTGGTCTTTAGGCCAAATGCCTATATATATGAGGGGGGCTGAAATTTCAGCTACATCTCTTTGGCTGTGGTGGATTCTCATTTGTTTTGTGAGAGCCTTTGGAAGAAAGGTAAAAGGGAGTGAGATGAGAGGCTCTTTGTGTTGAGCTTTTAGCCATCCTAGTTTGGATTAGTGTAAGGATTGGCTTGTAACCGAACCATTGGAGTGAATCAAATCATTTATCTCGTGCCGAATCTTTTCATCCCGAGTTTATTATTTTCGGGATTTTCGGAGCTATTTTTTGGGGATTTTTTGTTCGTGCGATTTGGCTGCGAAATTCATGGAATTTATTGGAGGATCTTGTTGCTAGGAACCTTGTGAGCAATCTCCATGTGATCCCCCATCGAATCCCCCGCTTGTATTTGTGTTTTCCTCAATTTGTTAGGGTTTTGGTTTTGCCTCAAATTCGCGAGGTTTACTTGAGCGTTTCCCTTCCTAGATCTGTTAGAGGATGTTGGTGCGCATCTTTATCTGGAGTTTTGGTTCACACCGTCAAGTATTAAGCGAGTAATTTGGTTTTGGAGAGAGGTACTGTTCTTGCGTCCCGTCTCTGTTCTTCTCTCCAGGCTGTAGCACGAGCTCGGCGAGGATTCGGGCGCGTGCGCTCCACGTGCGGCAAGCTGGCCTAAGCAGCAGCTCGGCTACGCGGACGCTCAGCCTCAGCGCAAGCGCGAGCAGCTCAAGCCCCAAGTGCGCAGCGTGTCGAGCCAGGCAGCAGGATTTCATGGCGTACGCACGCAGGCTTCCTCAAGCGACGGTGCAGGCGGTCTGCAGGGAGCTGAGTGGCCTACGTGTCAACACAGCTCGCTCAGCGAGCAGCAGCAGGCAGCGCACAGGTGAGCGGTGAGCAGCGCTGAATTTTCATTGTGCGTGCAGGCGTGATTCGGCCAGGTGAACAATTCTTCGAATTGATTATTTGTGCAAGCGTTACTTTCATGGCACAGTAACTCACTATTGAATAATGATTGCCTAATCATTGCTTGGTTAATTAATTCATCTCCTTAGCTTTTGATTGGCCCTTTCCTGCTAATCCTTGGAATTAAATTGTGTCACTGTGGCTTGGTTAATTAATTGCTGCAGGCTATTGAGTTAAATAAGAGTACTTGCTTTTTTCTTGCATGCTTGAACGAAGAATAATATTGTTTAATTAATTGCATGCTTTGTCTAGTGAGTGTTTAGTCATTCGAGAGACTTGTATTTTGTTTCGCTTCCACATTACTCTGAGAAATTTGCATTGCTCGAGATTTCCTAGTCGTTCCTAGGGTGAGCTTGTCACTAGTTGACTCGTGTCATCTTAACGATTAGAAGAGAGGTGTGTCGGGTGGTAATCGCGACATAGGCCTAGTTCTTCATCGTAAGAAATTTTTAAGGGCTCCCATTCAACCCCCCTTCTAGTCGCCCAATTCGGTCCCACAATTGGTATCAGAGCCGGTTAGGATCATTCCTTGCCTTAATCGGCTTTGGGATCCATTGGGCGACAAATAATTGGGCGATTTTTGGTTCGACTCTTGTGATCTTGATTTTCGCTTGATTTTGGCTAACCCTAACCAGAGCTTTGAGCTATGGCATCAAGCTCTTCTTCTCGTGTGTCTTTCTCTTTGAATAGAAGAAGCATGGAGGCCGAGATGGAACAAGAAGTGGAGGAGGTGCTTGATCTTATCGATGACTATGAGGATGGTGATGTCTCAAAGGGTAAGTTTTATCGCCGACTAATAAATAAAACCCAAGGTACGCTTGCTAACTCCATTTTGCTTCTATGCAATCGCATTGAAAATTGTGATAATGAGAATAAAAGATGCATAGAGCTTTGTGATGCTTTGCGTAGGAAAAATGGGAAGTTGAAATGCTCCATTGCTAGGTTGAAATCTGGAATATCTTATTGGAAATCACATGCTTTAATACCTTGCAATTCTTGTGATGACATGATTCAAAAGAATGTTGATTTGAGCACTTCTCTTGCTTGTGTGAAATCTGAAAATGACATGTTGAACTTGAATGCCTCTATGCCTTGTAATTCTTGTGCTGCTTTGCATAATAATCTCAATAAGGCTAGAGATGAAATTGCCTTGCTGAAGTCGAATGCTTCTTTACCATGTGTTTTATGTGAGTCTTTGCTTGGTGAAATTAGACAACTAAAATTGACTCACAACACATGTGTAGATCAACTTGAGCATGCTAGGGCTGAAATTTATGAACTGAAATCTATGCCTTGTAGCATTTGCTCTTTGATAGTTGATGATGATATTTGCCTTACTTCTTGTGACAATGAAAATGCTTTGCTCGATGACAATGATGAAGTTTGTTCATGCGGTCTTATTTGCACATCATGCATTGAGTTGGAACATGAAGTTTTGGCTTTGAAACAAATGCGCGATGATATGAGCGCCAAGCTGGTTGAGCATGATGAGATGAGTGCCAACCTTATGAAAGAGATTGAGCTCTTGCGTACCACTTGTGCCAAGACTTTAGATTCTCACGATTCTTGTCACTCCGATTTTTATGCTTCCTGTCGGTGCCTGATTTGGTCGCACCGGCACCGACGAGTGATTGCGGTGCTAACCACTCGTTTCCCTGATGGCGAGAGTGGGAGACGGAGTTTTATCCTGGTTCCGGCCACTGGGCCGTACGTCCAGCAGTGGTGCAATGCACCGGATTTCGTGTTGCTCGTAGTAGGGGTTTACAAGCAAGGTGGGAGAAGAAGGTGAGCTCCTAAGTCCCTGGTTATGGTATGTGTGTGTTTGAGGCTTGTGTTCTCGCTGTGTTCGTGAGACTTGTGATCTCTGCGTCCCCCCTCCTTTGCATGAGCTTCCCTCCCCCTTTTATAGACCAAGGGGGCGGGGTGTGAGTACATGTGTTTGTCGTTGTGTGCACTGTTCGTCCATGCCGCGTACTGTGCGAGCGGAAATCGCGCCTTCCAACTCCGGCTGACGACATGGCAGGTGCTGACGTATCGTCCTTCCTTCTCGTGACAGTTCTCGGCGTCGAGGGTGGTGTCTTGCGTACGGCTTTCCATGGTCTCCTTCGAGGCTGCCTTCGAGGGTGGCCGCGCGTCCGGCGGGGGGCAAAGTCAAAGGAGTGGTTGGCACAGTGCTGCTGGCAGGGTTAGGTCTGGCGTGCAGCATGGCGCTCAGAGTTCACTGTTGCGAGTGGATTTGACCGATGTCTTCTCCGGAGGGTAGGTGATGGCGTGGAGCAGTGATTCCCGCTTTTTGACCGCGTCATCATGACTCCGATGAGTCGCAGTGCGTTGGGCGTCGTTCCCGACGAGGCCGGCTCGAGCTTGGATCGCAAGCTCGAGGCCGCCGAGCCTCGAACGAGACGGAAAGCACCCGCTCGAGGGTGGGGGTCACCCTCGAGGCCGCCGAGCCTCGAACGAGACGGAAACCACCCGCTCGAGGGTGGGGGTCGAGGCCGCCGAGCCTCGAACGAGACGGAAACCACCCGCTCGTGGGCGGTTGTTTACCTTGAGCTGGATGGGTCCCGAGGACTCGTAGCGATGGCGGGCCTTTGCTGGGCTGTGGTGCCGGGTTAATGTCGTTGTGGGCCTTGATGCCAAGTAGTTTTGGGCCTAGATTGGGGTACCCCTTTTGTAGGTGCCCGATAGTAGCCCCCGAGCCTTCGCAGGAATGAGGTTTTCATCCTGCGAAGGTTGGTGTTCGTCGAGGCTTTCGAGGCCCTCGTATCTTCGTAGGTTCCGAGAATCCGTGGGGGCGCGCTAGCGCACCCGCAGGTGTAGCCCCCGAGGCCTTGGGAGAGTGGTTGTTACTCTCCCAAGGTCTCATCACCTAAGGTGAAGAGCACCCGCGGCTTCCTCAGACGTGGGTTCGTCCACCGTGCCTGAGGTGGGGGGAATTTCGGGCTTTCTACGTGCCTCGAGCTCTCTGTTCGAGGGTGCTGAGGGGGAGGCGACCCGTGCTTCCCTCGATGGGATCGAGCCACGGGTGCCTGGTTGAGCTGGTAAAGGGTGGTTCGAGCGGACGTCCATGCCCCATTCGATAGGGGTAGGCTCGTGGTCATAGGACACGCCCGTTGAAGCCTTTCGCAAAAGGTATGCTAGACGGGACTCGACCTCATTCGATAGAGGTCGAGGGCTCGATGCTCCCCCTTGAGGGGTCCCTCGATCTAGGCACTCTGCCTGGCCTCGAACATAATCGGTTGGTTTCCTCGAGCGTTCGAGCTTCGAGGGTACCGTTGATTATCCCTGACTCGGTTGATCTGAGGCCCTTGTCGAAACCCTTCGTAGGCCCAAGGTTCGAACCCCTGATCAGTAGCACGATGGCTTCTTCCGTTCGAGGCGGAAGCATCGAGCGTTATACCATGGTCCCGCTCCGCGCGGGGTATCGAGGCTTTCGAGACCTCTGTCCCTCGAATGGGCGCCCTCGAGCCTTCGAGCTTCGAGGTCCCTCCTTCGAGGGTGGGCGCCTTGAATGCGCCCTCGTTCTGCGCGGGTCATGATGACCCGCAGCGAAAACTTCGCGGTTTCGTGGGTTCGTTGGTGAAGTGGACGCGCTTTCTCAGGCGAGGCGTGCGGGCGCAGTGTGACACGACCGCACGTCTGCGGCGCCAGACCCCTCGAAATTTACGGCGCGGTTACTCGATTGCGCGGTTGACGCGGCCCGCGCCGTTACGTCTCCCGGGGCGGGCCTGGCTGTCAGCCTAGGGGCTGTCGTGTCAAGGCCGGAGTGCTGCCGCGCCTTGCTCCACGAGAGGGGTATAAATAGCGCGGTAGCACCCATGCCGAGGGTACGCTTCCCTTAGCATTCCAGCCCTTGCCTTCAGCTCCCTTTGCCCTCAGCTTTTGCCTTCGTCTTCTTCCTTCGTCCGAGCTCTCCCCTCCGCCATGGCCCAGTACGTCGATCCCGCGCCATGGAAGCCGTCCAATGCCACCAAGCATTGCTTGGACAGCCTTGTGGAGGTCGGGGTGCTGCCGCCCAACGTCGACGGCGAGCCGCCCATCTAGATCTCGCCGGGGGCCGCTACGGAGCCCAATCCGCCGGCGGGCTACGTCGTCAGCCTCGCTCGTTTCCATGAGCGGGGCTTCGGCGTTCCGGTGGGGAGGTTCATGCGGGCGCTGTGCTTCCACTACAAGGTGGAGCTGCACAACTTCTCGCCCAATGCGATCTCGCAGGCGGCGGTGTTCGTCGCCGTCTGCGAGGGCTATCTTGGCATCGAGGCCCATTGGGACCTTTGGTGCCATCTCTTCATCGGCGAACTCTTCACGGATAGCGTCTCCAAGGGGGTCCGTCGCCCTGTTCGCGCCGGCGGCCTGGTGCTCCAAGTTCGGAGGAGCCGCAAGGACCTCTACATCCCAAGCTCCATGGTTTCCAATAATCAGGACTGGGACAAGGGGTGGTTTTACCTCCGCAACGACGGAGGACATCTGTCGCCCTACACCGGCCTGTTGTTGACGCAGAAGCAAGACGACTGACACTTCGGTGTGTCGCCGCCGGCGCGGAAGAAGAAGCTCGATCCGTTGATCGAGGCGCTCCAACGACTCTCGAAGCTCGGCCTCACCGCTGGTGGTGTCATCGCCAACTTCCACCGGCGGCGGGTGCTTCCCCTTATGCGGAGGAGGCTCCCGTTGCACAAGATGACCCCCGACGCCGATCTTACTGGCACCGTGATGGCGGCGGAGCCATTGCCCGTTGCTACCGCCGTTTAGCGGGCGCGGCGCGCCGTCGACAGGCTGCCAGACGACCCGTGGGCGGTGCCGATGCGGCCCGAGGATGGCTACGTGAGCCTCGTGAGCGACCCTCGATCTTCGCTTTTGCTTTTTTGGTTTTGTTCTCGTGTTTCTGACTTTGCGAATGGTGCCTTGCAGGGCGTATCGCGTGGCCATTACTCCAAGCCCCCTGTCCCTGAGGACAAGGCTGTCAACCGCGCCCTCGCCGAGAAGGCGAAGGAGGCCAAGGCCCGGAGGGAGGCTCGGCGGCAGCGGAAGGACCGCAAGAGGAAGAAGCTCGAGGCGGAGAATCGCGAGCGGGCGAAGCGGGGGCTCTCGCCGCTCCCCACGCCGGAATCTTCCACCGATCCCGATGGATCTGATGGAGACGGCGGGGCGAGGAGCCCATCTCCGTTCGAGCTTCGCATCGGTGGGCCCACCCCCGCTGCGGCGTCTGGGGGTGGTGGCGAAGAGGTCATCGACCTCGGGACACCGCCGTCGACCATGGTGCCCTCCACCGAGCGTCCGTCGGGGGCGGCCACGGCTGTTCCCGAGGAAGCCCAGGGCCGAGGCGAGGCCCCTCCGTCGACCGCGGGGCCTACCTCTGAGGGTCCATCGGGGGCAGCACCGGCTGCCCTCGAGGAACCTCAGGGTGGAGGCGAGGCCCCCGAGCGGCCGAGCGCCGTCGAGGAGGCCCCGGCCCGTGGGCCAGAAGTGGAGGTCCCCCGAGTAGAGCCTGTCGACTCTACGAGGGGCGAGGAGGCCTCGAGGGTAACCCCCCAAGGGGAAACCGTCGTCTCTGCGGGAGACGAGGCCTCGAGGATGGCTCCTCAAGGGCAAACCGTCGTCTCCGCGGGAGACGAGGCCCCGGGGGCAGCTCCCGTTCCGGCCTCGAGGCCAAAGCGGAAACTCCCCTTCGTGCGGTAAGTTTTCTTTGTTGCTTGCTTGACGTTGGCGTTTCGTTTTTGTCTCTGACCGAGCTCTTTTCGTGTCGCAGTCGATCTGGGGGGCGGAGCACGCCTTCCCTCGCGCCAACCAAGGCCCTCAAGATCGGGCCTAGCTCGTCGCCGCACCCGTCCTCGCAGCTCCTGGGCCCGACGAACGAAGTCGTGCAGGACTTCGTTACGTTCTTCGACACTAAGGTGGAGCTGCAGGCCGGGCAGCAGCCGCGCGAGGAGGCGCCCCCGGTCCTCGAGGAGCCAAGGCCGCCTCAGCTCCTCGAGGGCGCGGTCGAGCCCCACGCCGAGACAGCTCGGCCCGAGGAGGCCTCCCCCGCGCCTGGGGAGGCTCTTCGCGTCGAGGAACCGTCTGCGGCGCCCGCGGAGGCGGACGCCGCGGTGGTCCCTCCGCGTGAGGGGGGAGAGGGACGGACCCACGGTGGCGGGTTCCCCCATCTGATGGAGCTGGCAGAGGCTCTGGGGGTTGGAGCCCCCGTGACGTAGGGGCGCGAGAGTGGCGGGGCCGCGCCATCGACTCTCATCACGGCTCAGCCGGGGCCAGCGGCAGCCTGGTCCTACGAGGCGCATGCCCGTGGAAGCGCGGAAATGTGGCAAGCCCGCCGCGTGCTTCCCCAGCGGTTCGTCGATGAAGCCGTGGCGGAGGAGGCTCTATGGGAGGTCCAGTCGTCGCACGGCCTGGACGTTCGCAGGGCGCTGCAAGACATCCTGCATCTTCACGACGAGGCCGGCAAGGTCCACCAGGTACGTTTCGGTGTAAGTGGTGTTTTCGCCATGCCTTATTTTTTTTTTTAAGGAGGCTTAGCTCTTTTTTCGCAGGAACTCCGCCAACAGGCGTTCGCGAAGAACGACCAGATTGCGGAGTTATCGTTGGAGCTCCGTCGCTTGTCCGGGGCGCTCGAGGCTCGAGACCGCCAGCTGGACGACCTTCGAGGTGCTCGGTATCAGGCTCTCGCCCAGGGTCGAGAAAAGGGCGAGGTCATCGCCCGCCTCGAAGTCTCGGCCAGCGCCCTTCGCGAGCAGCTCGCGAACAGCAGCGACTGGCTGGAAAACGAGCGGGCTGCGCGTCGCGCGGTGGAGCTGGCGGTCGAGGAGGAGCGGCGCCTCGTGGTTGAGGCTCGGGAACAGCTCGAGCGGGAGCAAGCTGCTCGGGCTACGGCGGAGCAGCAAACTCGGGAGGCCGAGCGGCTGGCTCGAGAGGCGGAGCAGCGGGCCCGCGAGGCGGAGGAGGCTCTCGAGGCAGCCCGGGGACAGGTCGAGGGTAAGCTGATTTGGCTCGAGCTTTGACCCTTTCGCTTCGTTGCTTTTTCGTTTCTGACTGGCTTGGTTGGTGCAGCGTTGAAGCAGGCGCTTCAGGCCGAGACCGAGTCGAAGGAGGCCGTGCTGGTGGCGCAGACGGAGACCCAGCGCGAGCTCGACGAGCTGGTGCAGGCAGCCTCGGCCGCCTGCAACGAGATTGCTGGCCCCGGGTTGCAGTCCGGGAGCTCCCTCGCTAGTCGCCTTCGAGCGCTTGGGGGCCACTTCACCTCGAGCGTGAAGGAGGCCCTTCTGCTTAGGGTTCGGAAGGCGCTTGGAGTGGTTACGACCCACTACCAAGCGGACCTCTCGAAGCTCGCCGCTGGGTACGTCGTCGCCGACGACCTCAACGACGAGGAGGCAGTGGCGGCGATGGACGAGGCCAACGCTGCCGCTGACGGGACGGCGCGAGTGCTTGCCGGCCACTTCGAGGGCGCCCTCTTCCCTCGCGAGGACGGCGGCGGCTGGGACGACCTTGGCGGCGGGGGCGACTCCTGAAAGTTTCGGGCCATCGAGCCCGTATGTAAAGAAGTAGTTTTAGAGCTTTTAGACTTTTTATGTAAGACTAAGTTGCTCTTTGAACATCGTTTGTTTTGCTTTTTATGCGATGTCTTTACGACGTGCATTAGTTCGATGCTTGTGCCTTGAGAGGAAACGTTGCTAGGCTCGTTCATTCGTGAATGACTTAGGCGGAGGGAAGTGAGGTGTTGCCGTAGCCTCGAGGCGTAAGCGAACACTCGGCTCAAGCGACCCTGCCCTTGTCCGTTTCACGCCTAGCGTGTTTCCCTCGAGGTTTCGCAAAGGACTTTTTGAAAAGCGATGATTTTTTCGAGGGTTAGCCCCCATGTAGCCCCCGAGGGAGGGGTGGCTCTACCGAGGGTAGAGCCAAACCTGCCTCGAAGTCCGAAAGGAATAAAAGTTTGTTTTATTTTCTTCCAAACTGTGGGGGTGAAAAAAAAATCAACACTTGATTCAGAAAGACTTGTACAAATCTAGAGTATGTACAAAGATTTCGAGGGCCACGGGGCCACTCTAAGGATAGAAACGACGTAGCTGTTGGATGTTCCAGGCGTTCGTGAGGACGTGCCCGTCCTCGTCAGCTAGCTTGTACGTTCCGGGCTTGAAAACTTCGGCGATGATGTATGGCCCCTCCCACGGGGGTGAGAGCTTGTGCCGCCCTCGGTTGTCCTGTCGAAGTCTCAACACGAGGTCTCCTTTGCAGAGATCTCGGTGCCGGATCCTTCGAGCCTGTTGTCGACGCAGGGTCTGCTGGTACCTTGCCGAGTGGAGTAAAGCCACGTCTCGAGCCTCGTCGACCTGGTCGAGCGAGTCCTCTCGAGCCTGGCAATTTCGCTGCTCTTGGTACGCTCGGAGCCTAGGGGACCCATATTCCAGATCCGTAGGGAGGATGGCTTCTGCCCCAAAGATGAGGAAATATGGGGAGAACCCTGTTGCTCTGCTTGGGGTCGTTCTCAGACTCCAAATCACCGATGGTAGCTCTTGCACCCACTTGTGTCCAAACTTCTTCAGTTTGTTGTGAATTCTGGGCTTTAGGCCTTGTAGGATCATGCCGTTGGCACGCTCTACTTGGCCGTTTGTCTGTGGGTGAGCCACTGCTGACCAATCCACTCGGATGTGGAAATCGTCGCAGAATTTTAAGAACTTCTTTCTTGTGAATTGCGTACCGTTGTAGGTGATGATGGAGTTGGGAACCCCGAACCGATGGATTATGTTGGTGAAGAACAGCACCGCCTGCTCAGACTTGATTCTACTGATGGGTCGAGCTTCGATCCATTTGGAGAATTTGTCGATCGCCACCAGCAGGTGCGTGAAGCCCCCGGGCGCCTTTGCCATTGGCCCGACAAGGTCGAGGCCCCATACGGCAAAAGGCCACGTAATGGGGATGGTCTGCAGCGCCTGAGCAGGTAGGTGCGTCTTGCGCGCGTAGAACTGGCACCCTTCGCAGGTCCGTACTACCTCCGTGGCGTCCGCCACGGCAGTGGGCCAGTAGAAGCCTTGTCGAAAGGCGTTACCCACGAGCGTTCGTGGAGCGGCGTGATGTCCGCACACGCCCGCGTGAATGTCGAGGATAAGCTTTTTTCCTTCGGGTATCGGGATGCAGCGTTGTAAGACTCCCGAGGCTCCCCGTCGGTACAGTTCCCCCTCGACGATGAGGAACCGCTTAGCTTTCCTTGCTACGCGCCTTGCCTCCGTTCGATCGTTAGGCAAGACGCGTCCGTCGAGCCAGTCGAGGTACGGGCTCCGCCAATCTCGAGGTGCCGAAACCTCGTCAATTTCCATTGCCTCCGCCTCGTCCTCATCTCCCGAGCAGGCTTCGTATCCCATAGGCTCGTCCTCGTCCGCCAAGAGCTCCGCACTCGTGGGGTCGAGGGCGGACGTTTGAGCGTCGGGTGCGGTCGAGGCTAAGGTCGAGGCGGCGAGGGTGATCGAGGGTACGTCGATGTCCTTGGCAAAGAAGTTCGGGGGAACGGTGGCTCGCCCTGACGCGATCTTCGCCAATTCATCGGCTTCCTCGTTGTACCTTCGTGCGATGTGGTGGAGCTCGAGGCCGTCGAACTTGTCTTCGAGCTTACGTACCGCCTGGCAGTACGCCGCCATTTTTTCGTCGTGGCAGCTCGATTCCTTCATCACCTGATCGACGACCAGTTGCGAGTCGCCGCGAATGTCGAGGCGCTTAATGCCGAGCTCGAGTGCGATTTTCAAGCCAGCAAGAAGTGCTTCATACTCCGCCATGTTGTTGGACGCAGGGAAGTTGAGCCGCACAACGTATCGAACGTGCTCCCCGCGGGGTGAGATGAAGAGTAGGCCGGCGCCGGCGCCGGTCTTCATCACCGACCCATCGAAGTACATTTCCCAGCAGTCGAGGCTGGACCTCGAAGGGGGGAGTTGGGTGTCGGTCCACTCGGCTACGAAGTCAGCCAGGGTCTGGGACTTGATGGCTTTTCTTGGGGCGTAGGCGAGGGTCTCCCCCATCAGCTCTGTTGACCATTTCGAGATTCGCCCAGAGACCTCGCGGTTCTGAATGATTTCGCCCAGCGGAAAGGACGACACCACGGTCACCGGGTGGGCCTCGAAATAGTGTCGCAGCTTGCGTCGAGCCAGTACGATGGCGTAGATCAGCTTCTGGATGTGGGGATACCTCGTCTTGGTCTCAGACAGGACCTCGCTGATGTAGTACACCGGTCGCTGGGCCGGTAGAGAATGTCCTTCCTCGTTCCTTTCCACTACTATGACCGCGCTCACGACTTGAGTCGTTGCTGCGACATAGAGGAGGAGAGGCTCGCCCTCTTTCGGTGAGGTAAGGCTCGGCGTGTTCGTTAACGCTGTTTTGAGTCGGTCGAGAGCTTCCTGAGCCTCCGCGGTCCAGGTGAAGTGCTCTGACTTCCTGAAAAGTCGATACAGAGGCAACCCCTTCTCTCCGAGACGAGAGATGAAGCGGCTTAGGGACGCTAGGCATCCCATTACCCTCTGCACACCCTTTAGGTCGCGGATCGGTTCCATCTGTTGGATGGCCGTGACCTTGTCGGGGTTGGGCTCGATGCCTCGTTCAGAGACGATGAAACCCAAGAGCATTCCTCGAGGCACCCCGAAGACGCACTTTTCGGGGTTGAGTCTTACTCCGTGCGCCCTGAGGCAACTAAACACGACCTCGAGGTCGCGTACCAGGTCGTCCGCCTTCCTGGTTTTTACGACAATGTCGTCGACATACGCTTCTACGATACGACCGATATGATCCCCGAAGATGTGGAGCATACAGCGTTGATACGTGGCCCCGGCGTTTCAAAGGCCGAAGGGCATCGTAACGTAGCAGTACATGCCAAAAGGAGTGATAAAGGAAGTCGCGAGCTGGTCGGACTCCTTCATCTTGATCTGATGGTAACCGGAATACGCATCAAGGAAACATAAAAGTTCGCATCCCGTCGTGGAATCCACAATTTGGTCTATACGTGGTAAAGGAAATGGGACTTTTGGGAACGCTTTATTCAAGCTGGTGTAGTCTACACACATTCTCCACTTCCCACTTTTCTTTTTCACTAGCACAGGATTTGCTAACCACTCGGGGTAAAACACTTCCTTGATGAATCCGGCCTCCAAAAGCTTGCGTACCTCCTCACCGATCGCCCGCCGTTTCACTTCGTCGAAACGGCGGAGACGTTGTTTGACCGGCTTGGAGTGGGGGCGGATATCAAGAGAGTGCTCGGCGACCTCCCTCAGGATGCCTGGCATGTCCGAGGGGCTCCACGCGAAGATGTCTGCGTGAGCGCGGAGGCAGTCGACGAGCACCACTTCCTATTTGTCGCTGAGGGAAGAGCTGATCCTCAACACCCTGCCGTCGGGGCTGTCGGGGTCGAGGGGAACAGTCTTGGTGTCCTCAGCGGGCGCGAAACTCCCCTGCTGCCGCTCGTTGGCATCAGGGAGCGTGTTGACGATTGCTTCCAGATCCGCTACGAGGGTCTCATCGAGGGCGAGAGCCTCTGCGAGCTCGATGCTCTCGATGTCGCACACGTAGGCGTGCTCGACCGTCGGGCCGACCGTGATGACTCCGTGAGGCCCTGGCATTTTCAGCTTGAGGTAGGTATAGTTTGGGATGGCCATGAACTTAGCGTAGCACGGCCTTCCCAAAATGGCGTGGTAGGCTCCCTTGAAGCCCACTACCTCGAAGGTGAGCGCCTCTTTGCGGAAGTTCGCCGGGGTTCCGAAGCAGACAGGCAGGTCGATCTGCCCGAGGGTTTGGACGCGCTTTCCGGGCGCGACCCCATGGAAGCAGGACTTGTTGGGCCGCAGCTCGTTGGTGCTGATCCCCATAAGCTCCAAAGTTGGAGCGTACAGGATGTTGAGGCTGCTGCCGCCGTCCATGAGTACCTTGGAGAAGCGCGTGTGGCCGATGACGGGGTCGACGACGAGAGGATACTGCCCGGGGTTCGGGATATGGTCGGGATGGTCTTCGCGACCGAACGAGATGGTCTCCGATGACCAGTCGAGGTACGAGGGGGTCGCTGGGCGGACCAGCATGACCTCTCGGCGTTCCTTCCTCCGCTGTCGAGGCTTCAAGTTGGCCGCAGGACCTCCCGTGATGAAGAACACGTGTTCCACCTCGGGGTATCCGTCGTCATCCTTGGCGCCACCATCCTGGGGCGGACCGCCATCCTTTCGAGGGATGCGGTTGTAGAACTTCCGCAGCATCTCACACTGCTCGAGGGTGTGAGCGACTGCGGTCTTGTGGTAAGGGCACGGCTTCTTGAGGAGGTCGTCGAAAACACCCCCACCATGCGGGGGACCTCGAGGTCCCTTGTGGTTAGGGTCGACCGCGAGGGCCTCGTCCTCGACGTCCCCTGCTCCGCGTGGCGTCCGGGTCTTCTTCCCCTTCTTGCGTTGCCGTGCTTCCGCTTCTTCGAGGGGCCCTTCGCATATCGTCCTCCGCGGACGCTTCCTCGGGGCGTTTCCCCTTTTTGTCGTTGAAGATGGCATTGGCCGCCTCTTCCCCCGACGCGTATTTCGAGGCTATCTCGAATAGCCGGTTCGCGTCGGGGGGTGGGCTCCTCCCCAACTTGCACACCAGGCTATAGCAGGTGGTGCTTTCGAGGAAAGAGTGGATGATTTGGTGATCGGTGATGTTGGGAAGTTCGGTGCAGCGCTTGGAGAAGCGCCGGATGAAATCCCTCAACGACTCGCCAGGTTTCTGCCTGCACCCCCGAAGGTCCCATGTGTTTCCAGGGCGCACGTAGGTGCCCTGGAAATTTCCCACGAAGGTCTCGACCAGATTGTCCCAGTCGCAGATCCGGTTCGGGGGCAGGTGCTCGAGCCATGTCCGCGCGGAATCTGCCAGGTGGAGTGGCAGATTGCGGATGATCATGGCGTCGTCTGTGGCGCTGCCGAGCTGGCATGCTAGGCGGTAGTCATTGAGCCATACCCTGGGGTCCGTTTCCCAGAGTACTTGGTGATGGTGGTAGGCTGTCGGAAACGAGGGGGAATCGGGGCGGTGCGGATGTTATAGCTGAACACCCGCGTGCCTATTGGTTCTGGGGCCGCATCCCGGTTCCGCCCAACGTCGGTGCGCCCGCGCTGGTGGGTCCGGTCTCCCTCTCGCCGCCTGATTTCGTTCAGGGTATTGCGAGCGTCGCCATCATTGTCCGTGCCACGGGTGTCCCGGAGGCGTGACCTCGCGGGTTTCCTTGCTGGAAGCGTTCGTGCTTCGAGCGCACGTGGTTCGCTGGCGTGGCGTCGCGCCGTGTCGCGGCGGGAGTTGCCCCGGGATTGTGCTCGCGCCCTGCCGTTGGGCCGGGGTGAGCATACCGAGGATTCCCCTCCTGGTTCGCCCTTCGAGGCTGAGGAGCGTCGAAGGCGGGAGGCTGAGCTCTCGGCATGTTGTCGGGCAGCATGCTCGACCAGCTTTTGAGCCTCGAGGTGCAGTCTCCGCCCTTCGGGGGTGGCTGCCTCCGGCATGGCTCGGAGCAGCGCTGCCGCCGCGATGAGCTTTTGGCTTGTCCTGGGAGCGAGCTCGTCATCTCTGCCCTCAGCAAGGATGCGGGCCTGAGCCACTCGTCCTGCGTGTCGGGCGTCCGTGCCGCGTTCGTCGCCTTGCTTGGCCGGCTCGCGGTCGGAGCGCGCTGGTGGCGAGACGTCACCACTAGCTCGTGGCAGATGGCGCGGATCCCGCTCGTCCTCGGAAGGAGAGTGATCCGATGGGTCCGATGGCTGCGCGCCTATCGGATCTATGCCATCGTTGTCCCCCTGGTCGTCACCTCCGCCGTCGTCGTCGGACGCCGATCCCTCGCTGAGTTGTCCGTTGTTGATGACGAAACACTCCTTGGTTGGGTCATACTCATCATCGGAATACTCGAAGCAGTAATCCGCCGCTGTTTGAAAGGCCATAAAGGCCTCTGGGTCGCGGAGACCCGAGTAGTCCCAACCAAGGTGTCTACGCATAAATGCGTGTCCATCATTGGACTCTGTGCGGGAATCGCCAGGCAACGGATCGGCGAAATCTTCCTCGGAAACTGGGTGGCAACCAAGCTGGTCGCCATACGCACTCATGGTAGTGCGGATGGAAGAGGCGTACGCATCCGCGGAGTTGCGTAGCCCGTAGGGATAGAAATGCATCGTCGTAGCGCGCGGTGCAGACATGGGCTCTGGGAGGAAGGGCGCAGCCCTCTCCCGTGACCCTGACCGCAAAACGTCCCCTTCCCTTGTGGGATGGGGGTTGCTGACGTCGACGGCGCGCCTTGCAGCGCGCGTTCGTCGTGCGCGAGGTCCGGGACGACTCTGTCGTCGCGGTGCCATCGGAGGCTGGTGATGAGGCTCCGGTTGGTTGCTGGGATCCTCCTGGAGGATGCGCATGTGGTAATCGTCGCCACATGTTTGGAACCGTAGGCTCCCAAACCGGATCTCCTGCCCCGCTGGGAGCAGATTGCTCTCGCCCAGCGGAGGCCGTCCTTCGCCGGAGTTCGCCATCGGGAAAGGGAGTAGCGCAGCGCTGGTCCCCTACCTGGCGCGCCAACTGTCGGTGCCTGATTTGGTCGCACCGGCACCGACGAGTGATTGCGGTGCTAACCACTCGTTTCCCTGATGGCGAGAGTGGGAGACGGAGTTTTATCCTGGTTCCGGCCACTGGGCCGTACGTCCAGCAGTGGTGCAATGCACCGGATTTCGTGTTGCTCGTAGTAGGGGTTTACAAGCAAGGTGGGAGAAGGAGGTGAGCTCCTAAGTCCCTGGTTATGGTATGTGTGTGTTTGAGGCTTGTGTTCTCGCTGTGTTCGTGAGACTTGTGATCTCTGCGTCCCCCCTCCTTTGCATGAGCTTCCCTCCCCCTTTTATAGACCAAGGGAGCGGGGTGTGAGTACATGTGTTTGTCGTTGTGTGCACTGTTCGTCCATGCCGCGTACTGTGCGAGCGGGAATCGCGCCTTCCAACTCCGGCTGACGACATGGCAGGTGCTGACGTATCGTCCTTCCTTCTCGTGACAGTTCTCGGCGTCGAGGGTGGTGTCTTGCGTACGGCTTTCCATGGTCTCCTTCGAGGCTGCCTTCGAGGGTGGCCGCGCGTCCGGCGGGGGGCAAAGTCAAAGGAGTGGTTGGCACAGTGCTGCTGGCAGGGTTAGGTCTGGCGTGCAGCATGGCGCTCAGAGTTCACTGTTGCGAGTGGATTTGACCGATGTCTTCTCCGGAGGGTAGGAGATGGCGTGGAGCAGTGATTCCCGCTTTTTGACCGCGTCATCATGACTCCGATGAGTCGCAGTGCGTTGGGCGTCGTTCCCGACGAGGCCGGCTCGAGCTTGGATCGCAAGCTCGAGGCCGCCGAGCCTCGAACGAGACGGAAAGCACCCGCTCGAGGGTGGGGGTCACCCTCGAGGCCGCCGAGCCTCGAACGAGACGGAAACCACCCGCTCGAGGGTGGGGGTCGAGGCCGCCGAGCCTCGAACGAGACGGAAACCACCCGCTCGTGGGCGGTCGTTTACCTTGAGCTGGATGGGTCCCGAGGACTCGTAGCGATGGCGGGCCTTTGCTGGGCTGTGGTGCCGGGTTAATGTCGTTGTGGGCCTTGATGCCAAGTAGTTTTGGGCCTAGATTGGGGTACCCCTTTTGTAGGTGCCCGACACTTCCAAAGTTATTTCTTCTCAATCGGATTTGGCTTCTTCTCTTAAGAGTGAGTCTTTGGATGTTGGTACTTGTGATGGTGCTTTGGGTAGTTCTTCAATAGCTATTCCCAAGCTTGTTGATTCTTCTGGTGTTCCCAAGATGACTCGAGTGGTAAATGTGCTTCTTACTTCTTTGGAACCCATATTTCTAAACCGAAGTTCCATTGCACCTTTTGCAAGAAGGATGGGCACACCGTCGGGTTTTGCTTTCGTCGTGTCAAACACGAGTGGCGTGTGCGTGCCAAAGCTTTTAGGAAGCCACGTAGCCTTTGCCATGGCACGTGTGATCCTAAAGTGGGCACCAGGCCGAGGATTATTGTTAATGCTTCTTGTTCTAAGTTCCAAGGGACTTCTCACTTGACTAAGAATGGTGATCCGTCCTCTCGGACTGAGCCTCCAGATAGGCCATTGTACCATTGCTCTTTTTGTGAGAAGGCATCAAGAGAGTTTTTGCTATCGACG
This sequence comes from Digitaria exilis, assembly GCA_015342445.1. NCBI lineage: Eukaryota > Viridiplantae > Streptophyta > Magnoliopsida > Poales > Poaceae > Digitaria > Digitaria exilis. The sequence continues at coordinate 247,192 of JACEFO010002050.1, forward strand.
CACAAGACACATGAGACGTGCTCGGTCCTCTAGGCCTTTGGTTGCTCATAGCCCTTCTCATGGTATGAACACTTGTGAGCCAGAGAGACCGCATTTTATTGATGGATTCTATGACTCCTTTTCTAGTGGGATAGGTCATGTTCGTGGACATGCTTCTAGTGCTTCTTCTGTTGGTCCACGACATGTTTCTCGTGGTGCTTGTGGTGGTTCTTCTCCTACTCCCTTGGACGGTCAATGTCTCTTTGCTGGTGGTTGCACTCGTTTTCCTTCTCGAGTTCTTCCCTCGAGGCATGCTTCTGAGGGTTCTACAAAACCATTTCATTTGAACCGGCATTTGTATCATGCTAACCCACATGATAAGTTGAGTGCACCTTTCACACGTGTGACCAAGTATTGGATTCCGAAGCACTTGCTTGCTAACCCTTCGGTATCCAAGACTCGATCTTCTCTGTTCTCTCATATGTAGGTATGAGGACGCGGGGTGGAGAGCATGAGCTCGATGGTCAGTTGATCTTTTGTTTGAGGTGATCAAGACTAGATGGCTCTCCACACGCTTTGAATGGTGGTGTACACTTTGTATAGTGAGCTTTTCCTTTATCCTCTCTTATGATCACTTGTGTACCATATGCATGTTTAATATTATATATCATGCTTTCTATATCTTTGTGAACCTCGATAGGCTAGCCACCTTTTTATGTTAGCATGTATGCTCCTCATGTATATCTTGTCATGCTAGCTTTGTAATATATGGTGGATGGTCCTTATGAACTTCGTGCCATACAGGCTTCATGTGAGTATTGGCACGTTGTTCATTTGGTATCATTTTAGCTTAGTATCTTTGTATATATATGCTTTGCACCTTTGTTGACATGTGGCATGCCCAAGCTTTATCCATTCAATTGATATCATGTCTTGATGCTTTGACTCCTCTCGATTGGTATCATTGTCGCATCTGTAGCATGATTTGAGCTTTATGTTGCTTTTGGGCTTGTCTTTTCTTCTCATTGGATTTTTCCCTTCCTTTTAATTGGCATTGAAGCTTTTATTTTTGCTTTTGAGTCCCTTCTTTTTCCAGCTTTTGTTTTGTCGGTGTCTGATTTGGTCACACCGGCACAAACAAGTGATTGCGGCGCTAACCACTCGTTGCCCCGATGGCGGGTGGAGAGACGGGAGTTTTTATCCTGGTTCCGGCCACGGGGCCGTACGTCCAGCGGTGGTGCGTAGCACCGGTTTCGTGTTGCTCGTACTAGGGGGTTACAAGCAAGGTGGGAGAAGGAGATGAGCACCCAAGTCCCTGGGCCTTTTGGTGGCTAAGTGTTTTTGTGTGTTCTGTTGTATATCGACTTGCTGTGTCTGAATCTCCCCTTTGCATGGGCTTCCCTTTCCTTTTTATAGACCAAGGAGGGAGGGTGCGAGTACATGTTTTCGTGGTGCTGACGCTCCTAAGTGCACTGTGCTGCCCATGCCGCGCACGATGCGAGCGGGAATCGTGCCTTCCAACTCCGGCTGACGACACGGCAGTGGTTGACGTGACGTCTCCTCGTGACAGCTCAGGACTTCGAGGGTGGCAACTCGAGCACGGGGTCCGGTATTGAAGCTCCGTAATTTCCTTCGAGGGTCGCCTTCGAGGATGATAGCGCATCCGAGGAAAGCAAAGTCAAAGAAGTAGTTGGCATAGTATCACTGCCAGGACCGGCCTGTGCAGCGTCAGATCAGAATCCACCACGCCAGGTGGATTTGACCGATGTATTCTCCGCAACGTGGGCGGTGGCGTGGTGCAGTGAATCCTTCTTTTTGACCGCAGAGGAGTCATTTATGATCAGTGATGATGGTCGCAGAGTCTCGGGCGCCGTTCCCGGTGTGCCAGGCTCGAGCTTGGCCCGCGAGCTCGAGCTTGCCGAGCCTCGAACGTGACGGAAAACGCCCGCTCGAGGGTGAACGTCTTCCTCGAGCTCAGCCGCTGAGCCTCGATCGTGACGGAAAACGCCCGCTCGAGGGTGAACGTCTCCCTCGAGCTTGGCTAGGCTCGATCGCCACGGACTTCCTCGTTCAAGGGTCTTCAAGCGGGACGAGCGCCGTGGTGAAGTTTGTCGTGGTGGGCCTTTGATGGGCCATGGTGCCAGGCCAACCTCGTTTGTGGGCCTTGTTACCGAGTAGTTCTGGGCCTAAGTTAGGGTACCCCTTTTACAGGTACCCGACATGTTTCTACTAGTTGTCTTTGGTTGAGAGGGAGTTCGGCTTCATTTGAGGGGGAGTTGGTTCAATTGAGGGGGAGTTTGGATTGAAGAATTTGATCATGATTTGGTCTCCTCTTTTGGGCTTTTATTTGGTATCACCTTTTGATCTTTCAATTGATATCTTATCTATGATGCTCAATTGGGACCTTTTGTGATCATCTTTTGTGATCTTTCAATTGATATCTTTTCGTGGTACTCAATTGGATCATTGATGGTCACCCGCACGAACTTTCACTTGGTATCTTTTCTGTGGTACTCAATTGGGTTATTTGGTGTTTGCCATTTTTGTAGAGATTGTTTCCCTTTTTATTGGGAATCCTTGATGGATGTTTATATGTAAGATTTTTAGTCGATCTTATTATTGTATCATACATGTTATGCATTGCATTTTGTGCATGCATTTGTATCATACCTTACACTAGTCAAGCTTCTCTTGTATACCCTTAGCATTTGCTTGTGCTACTTGAAAACTAGTGCATAGAGTCGTGGTGATTTTGCAATGTGTTGCTTATGCTCTTGATGATATTGTCATATAAATCTTGTGAGCTAAGTTTTTATTTAAATCAATCCTGAAATGCTTATCACCCATGAGTAGCTTTTGGTCATGTGGTGCTCTTGCTTGAGATGCTAGATTTTTGTTAGCTTGTGCTTGGGTGTCTTATTCTTTCCACATGGCTTATCATTGTGCTTGCTTTGCATTTCCTAGGGGGAGCATGTTTTGTGTGCTTCACTCGTGTCAAGGGACACTTCATAAACCCTGGTTTATTTGTGCTCTGATACTTGTGCTAAAAAAATTGAAGAAAGTATATGCATGCTTGTAATGCTTTATGTCATATGCTAATTTAAAATCATTCACCGGGTTGCTCTGCTGTTACATGTGTTTGACTTAGAAGTAGGTTCATGGTCTCAGTGAGTTTGAAAATGAATAGGGATGCCTCGCAAGTGTTAGCAATGATCTTTGTTGAGAATATGTCATCATTGTATGAGCTTTTGTGATCTAGTTTGACCTTACTTGAGTTATTCATGGCTAGTTGCTTGCTCATGTGGTGATATATTTTAACATACCCTAAAACTTGAACCCCTGCTTTTGCCTCCTGTTTATATCATAATATCCTCCTGATGGCTACTTGCACTTGCTTATGACCCGCTTCTCATGCATTAGCTCACTTATAGTGTTGGTAAATGCTTTGTGATATATCTGAGAAGCTTTGTAGGTTGTATTTTCACATCATAACATGCTTTTATCCCATATTTTATACCTTGATGTTTGCATTGTCAACAAGGGGGAGAGAATTTGAATTCATACCTCATATCAAAGGGGGATTAAGTACTTTATTCTTGTTGGTGCATCATTCAAGGGGAGTTTTCATGGGGAGTTGCATTCATATGAGCGTTTAGTCAGGGGGAGTCTATATGCATTTGTAGCATATTTTCAGGGAGAGTTTGTACAATTGAGTTTTTATTTGGCTCATTGTACTTTACCTGCTTTCGATCTTCACATGATGTTTTGATCAGAGCTTTAGTGTTCACATGATCGGCGTTGAGCCCTTTCGCCTCTCCTTGAGGGGATCATGTGATTTTGTCTCAGTTGCGTCGAGCCGTTGCCCGTGTCTTAGGGGAGTGAGACTTTCGCTCTTTCAGTGATCTTTATTTGCCTTTTGACTTGGCTTTTGATCATTAGATTGAGTTTTACCAGGTTCATTTTATTTTCAATTTAAATATTATGAATTCAGTGGAGTGTTGTCAATGCACTCATCAAGGGGGAGATTGAGGACCAGTGTGGTCACCCTGAGATGATGAGTGATTGACAACCGTCGTGTGTGATGTGCTCTTGGCTTTGATATGCAGGTGTAGGGTGCGACGTGGCGGTAGACGGTGCGTGGTGAAGGTCAGGTGCGAAAGGTCATGCTGATGGACCGTGGTGAAGGCTGAGCGTGAGTAGGCTTGGGCCGTGGAGGACAAGCGAAAGGTTCAGGCCGAAGGACCGAAGGCCGTCGGGTGGTAATCATGACATAGGCCTAGTTCTTCATCGTAAGAAATTTTTAAAGTCTCCCATTCAACCCCCTCTAGTCGCCCAATTCAGTCCCACATTGTTGTCTCTCAAGGATTTGTAGGCTTGCTGTGGGGGAGCTGTGTGGGTAGAAGCTTATGGCACTGCCCTATTTATAGGCGGCCAAACTTGAAGTTGTGGGCATGCATGCATGCATGGAGAGACGGTCAGGGGTTGCTTTGCTTCCCTAATTAATTGGATTTTGCATGGACTGCATCACATGCCTAGGGTCAACTTGTTGAGCGGAGGGATGAAAAGTTGTTAACAATAAACTAAACCATTCAACTGACCTAGCGATCGAGCTAGTAGCATTTAGGCCGGCCGGTCGCCTTGTGTGTACTTCACTTGTTCGTTCTCTCATCTGATTGGTGGGATAAGGCAATCCACCACTGATGACCGATGGGTTCTGTTTGCCTCCACATATATGGCCATAATTACTGTCGCTTGCCGGTCTGTTTAGCTTAACATACTCTTGTTTAGTGGATATGCATGTTCGCCCGTAAAGTCGTAACTTGATCAGGCATCACAGGTGTTCCAGAGGGCCCCGGGTGCTATCGATTCATGCGGGCATGAAACTGTGCTAGAACAGAGCACTACGTACGGACGAGACTAGAACGAGCAGGGGCTTGCGGCTGGACATGGCAATGGTTGATCCGCATCCGAGCACACCGCTTACTAGCGCGCTACTGTTCGCAAGTCAAACTGGCCGTTATTTCAGTTGCTCACGTACGCCTGGCAGTCCCGGGACGGCTCCCCTTCGTCGCCGGTCAACTAGCGCGCCTCCGTGCTCCCCAGATCCGCGCGCGCGCGTATCCATCATCATCAACGAACCGGGTTGGGACCGCCAGAAATCACGACGCCCTCCATCCAACCAACTCCGCACCAAGTCACGTCCGGTCCTCTCCGATCGATCCGCGCGGTGGCAGTCGGCAGAGCACTACACTGCAGCAGCCGCCACAAGCGCGGATGGGAGCCACATCGTGACGCCGGCCGCAACGAGTCGCCGCAATCCTGGCAGCCTTTGCCGGCTCCGTCGCCAACCGCGCGAGCTCATCCAGTATGCGAGAATCCGGCGGGTGCTAGCGTACGCCTCGGCCGCCGGCCGGCTTCGAGCGCCATGCTCGCTTACGAACGCCGGCACAGTGGGTCGCAGGGGTTCCACGAGAGCAGGCCCAACGCGGTGACCCGTTAGTAGCCTCAGGCTGCCAACTAGGCTCGGATGCCATGGTGGAGTTAAAGTAGTAGCTTGCAGAGTGTCAGAGAAGCTTCTGCAAGTCACAGAGGCTTCGTAGCAGAAATGCTGAGAGACAGCGACAGGTGAGAGAGTAGGAGAAAGAAAAAGAGAGCATGGTAAGTCAGAACTAGTGGTAGCATGTGTTGTGGGCATGGTGGCTTTAAATTTCTGAGTCTACATGGAACTTAACTTTTTACCTCAAGCCACTGTGTCTGTATACCAGCGATGGGCTTGTCCTGAGACCATGATATATGCATGCATGTGTGTCTGTGAGATGAGCCGGGAGGTGGTTTTGCACGAATCCTGGATTCGTGATGGAGCTACGTGGACCAAGTAAAAGACGCATCAACTCGATTTTTTTTTTAGAAGAACGCATGAATTCGAGTGTGAGTGTGTGACAATGCACACACCTATAGTCGTTGTAATGTTTCGCGCGCACAGTTTCTGTCTTTCTGCAACCTGCTCAGTATTGCTTTGATTCCGTTAAGTTTAGGCACGTCTTGTGAATAAATAATGGAGTTTATTTTACGATTAAAATGGTACCAGGGGTTAGTGGTGAAATCTAAACTAGGAGCCCATATTTTTATGTCAAACAATTTTTTTCAACCGAATAAACTTGTATATGGAATACCAAAGTCGATCGCCTTTATCAGAATAAAAATATAGTTACGTTCTTACAAAAGAATTATATACTCGTAAAATTAAGTACAAGTTTTCAACATATTAGTGTGTCTTTGTTTTGTTTTCTGTTTAGATTTTGCGTCCTTGTGGTGGATCCTTTAGTTTCCTTTCCAGACTTTTTTTATATTACACAAAACAAACACATGAAAATAAATAGTTGATTGTTATTTAAAAAATTTTATATTATAAATATGTGTGTTGTCCCTTTTTTTCTTGTTCCATCATGCCCATATCATATTCAGGCCAAATATTCTTTTGTTGCGGAAATACAAATTAAATTACACTGATCATTGGTCTGTCTCTACCCAGTCTGCGATGGCTCAGCCCCTTTCATGTGAGCCATGGAAGGGACGAACAACCAATTTGAGGCTCCGCCTAAGTTGGTTTGGCTTGGCCCCTATTGAGGCACCTAGAGAAAAACCCTGAAGTTGCATGTTTAATTGTACACATGTCTCAGAAAATTATATGGTGTAAAACTTCATATATAGTTTCAGTAGCTAGAAGTCAATAGTAGATCTCACAAAAAGAAAATAAATGGTTGTCATTGTTTTGAGGGTTGTTCATAACACCATCTTTTTATGACTAGATAGAGGCGTGGTAGCTATATCATCTTTTCATGTAGTGCCATCTCCTGCCCTGGTCTCTTCTTTTTATTTTCCCCTTAAAAACTATATTTTCGTTAATATTGTATTCTTTACTAGACAAATAACTCAAATAAGCACGACATAGTAAATTCAGTAGATGCATATTAGCATCATCATGTTGTGTTTTTCCTCACGATATATAATTGTGGGTGATTTCAAAACATATATATAATGAAGTACTGCTTATTTTGGTACCTCAAAAGACATAGACATGCATGGGTTTTTTTTCGAGAATACTAAGGAGAGCTACATATCTTTGTATTAAGAATAAAATTGAGTTACACGCGGGCCAATTAGCCGGACACATGCGGCTCACAAGGAACAACACATGTGCTACTAGAAAGAAAACAACAACCAAAGAGGGACTAAGCAACCAAGAGTCAGCCTAATGGCGCAATCGTATAGACATGCATGTTACACAGCGAAGAAATTAGGGAGTATAACAATTGAACAATCAAACATTACAGAGCCGTTACACACACAAAAGTTTAAAGTAATGCATTCGCATTGGCATTGGATATAGATCGATAAGGGCGAAGAAGGGAGAACCACACTCCATAATCGGAGAGAGAGCACACCAGCGCCTCCTCCTCCTCTGCCTCCTAATGCCATTATTATATTACTTGACAACCGAGCTAACACGCCACACACATACGGTGACTTGTTGTGAGAGTCACACACATACGTATCATCAGTACAGTAGCTATACGTATCGCACATGCAAGACCATGCATGGCTATATATATGGATACATTAATATTAGTAGTTGACAGCTGACTGGTAGGCGGCCCCTGGCTTCCAACCGGCGGGGATGACGTCGCTGGCGACGAGCTGCTTGCCGGAGCTGGACGTCAGACGGATGGACAAGGGAGCCTGCAATGCCGACCCGGCGTCGTACTTCCACACGGCGCCCCACGAATGCTGCATGGACGCCCACGCCGCCCCGGCCCCTGTCTGCATGAGCTCGACGGCCGAGAGGTCGCCGTCGCCATTCTGGTGCTTGATGAGCACGGCGAGGTAGTTCGGGTTCGAGCCGGCGTCCACGACGAAGGTTAACTGTACTCCTGGCCAGCTGCACTGCACGCTGTACATCACGTGCATAATATCGTTATGTGGAGGTTATGGATAGGACAAGTGCATCTCTGACGTGTGTTGTCCACGAAGATGTGTCGATGCGTTATTAGCAACATAACATGCTTACCGGGTGTACTGGACATTGAGGACACCAGCGGCTCGAAGCTTGTCGGCTTGGCCGGGCTTCGCCATGGCACCATACGCCGTTCCGCTAAGGTCGAAGTGGACCGGCTCTTTCATGCAGTCGCCGCTGGGGCATTCGTCGGTGATTACGACGGTCACTGGGTTGCCGGAGCATGCGTCGTTACCGGTGCATTTCACCTGGAAGCAAGAGCCGCAGCCCAAGCCGGACTTATAGATGGACGGGCTGCCGGCGGCGATCATGGACGAGAACGGCGCCTGGTCGACGGCACCCTGGTACCCGCACGCGCCACCTACGTGTATTCGATCGCCATGTCGTTGAGAAATGAGGCAATTAATTATTTTCAACACATCGCTAGCAATAATAGTTTGGGAAGTAGTATACTGTGTCACAGAATATTACCATCGCTTCCAGCCCCAGTAGCGGCGCCGTACCACGTCGCGCCGCCGTCGGTGGACCAGCTGGAGAGCTTGCGATGGAACTCGATGGACTCGCAAGGATGGAGGAGGGAGCTGATTGCTGCAATCGCGACGAAGGACAGAAGCTGAGACTTGGAAGCCATAGCTGTTTCTTCCTGTGTGTCTAGCTGCTGCCTGCTGCGCTGATCTCTTTGTTTCTCAAGGAATTGTAGGTTGTGGGCGAGTGTGTGGGTAGAAGCTTATGCCACGGCCCTATTTATAGGCGGCCAAATGGAAGCTGTGGTGTGGGCATGCATGCGTGCGTGCATGCATGGAGGCAGATCTCACAGGTTGCTTTGCTTCCCTCATCAGATTGTGCATGGCCTGCACATGCCTAGAGTCAACATGTTGAACGGAGCCGCGGAAGGATGAAAAGGTTTGTTAACAATAAACTAAACCACTTAACTGACTAGTGATCGAGCTAGTAGCATTAGGCCGGCCGGTCGCCTTGTGTGTAGTTCACTTGTCCGTACGTTCTCTGATCTGAATGATTGGTGGAAGAATATAAAGGAAATCCAGCACTGCTGTCTGCTGGGTTCTATTTGCCTCCACATAGCCGGAGACCCGGAGTTACTGTCGCTGCCGGCCTGTGTAGCTCAACTCTGTTCAGTTTTTGAAAATTTTCAACTCTGTTAAGTGTATATGCATGTTTACTTGTTAACTCAGGTAGTCAGGTAGTGTCAATCACAGGTGTGTTCCAGAGGGCCAGGCATTTTCGATTCATGCAGGCATGAATCTGTGGACACGAGGTGATCCGTATCTGAGCACACCGCGCCGGCCAGTCAGTTACTGTTTGCAAGTCAAAACGGCCGTTATTTCAGTTGCTCACGTACGCCTGGCAGTCCCGAGACGGCTCCCCCTTCCTGGTCAACTAAGTCCCCCAGATCCGCGCGCGCGCGTATCCATCATCAGCTGGATGGGACCGCCAGAAATCTCGTCGTCCTACAATCAACTCCGCACCAAGTCACGACCGGCCGCTCGTGCTCGTCCTCCGATCCGCACGGCAGGCGCCGTGGAGCCCGTCACACCGCAGCAGGCCGGTTGCCGCGATCCTGGCGGCCTGCCGGTTCCGTCCCCAACCGCGCGATCGATCCCATGACAGACAGAGAGGGATTTTCCGGCGAGCTCATCCCCTCCGGGACGCGAGGGAGGATTCGGCGGGTGCTAACGTGCGTCTCGGGCTCTCGGGCGCTCGGTCACCGGCCGGCCGGCTCCGGGCGCCATTGGCACAGTAGGTCGCGGGGGCCGCGTCGCCGTCGAGTCCACCGTGCATGTGGGGAGCCGAGCGGTGGCTTGCACGGATCGTGATGGTGTTTGTGTCCTAGTGACCAAGTCAAAAACAACGCATGGATCACGGCAGCCCGGACCGGCGCGGATCGTGAGTCGATCGTGATCCGGCGGGTAGCGGGAGCGGAGGAGCTAGGAGAGACACACGTCGGGCCGTTCGGGATAGCATTAATGCACCAAGGTCGGGAAAGAATGACAAAAACTATGGCAAAAAAAAAGAAAAAAACGAAAAAGCTATCGGGCGACCGATCGCGGCCGATGGTCACCGCGCGACCGGTCCAGCCCACGCCCCGTGCGACCGCGCAACCACGGCCCATGGTCCACGTGCGGTCTTCTTTCTCTATGCTTCCGTACACAACCATGCCACAATGTTCTTCCTTGTTTCTATGTTGGCCCACTCTCTTTTTCTTCTGCACTTCAACTAAAAAATGTAATAATTTTTGTTTGAAGCGTTTATTTTCGATTCTGTTTGCACCATCGTGTTTTTTACGACAAGATCTACAAAACAATACCCATGTTGGACATATTTTGCAATATTATTTACATTGTGACAACTTACATTTATTTATATGTTAGCACTTGCTACATAAATTGTTACCGTTTGCACACAAGTTGTTATACAATTCTTAACATAAGTTGTTACTTACTCCACAAAAGTTGCTATTAAGTCTGTCCATAATAAGGTGTTATCTATCTCTACAGAAATTGATACTAACTATATATCGTAAGTTGTATACATGTGAGGTGGCAACTTTAGCATATTCCTATAATAACAACTTTAGTATATACATGGTAACAACTCCTTTGATAATGTAGCAACTCCTTTGATAATCTCCAACCACACATGTACACATAAGTTGCTATAAATAAAAAAAATCATCAACACATATGCAACCAAGATCTAGTTTTATTTGTCTCGATGCATAAAACACAACTATGAAAACGAAATCTGAAACGGAGACTCGATTCAAAAGTTATAGGGTTTTAAAAGCTAACGCACCTACATGACATCAGCTTAAACAGCATGCATGCAACTGCTCGTTGCATCACGCACTATCGGACCAATGCTTTTCGGGACACGCGCAAGAAACACAGTGGGTCGCGCGATTTCTAACAGCGCGACGGGTCGCGGGATAACACAGTCAAAAAAAAAAAACCCCGCCACGTACATCATGACTGTGTTGATGCCCGCAAAAACAAAAAAATACAAAAAAAAAACATGACTGTGTTGCGTAAGATCTACGGATACCGCAGGGGCTGTAATTAGCATACGCCGACACATCCAGGACTGTTGTTACGTACACCAGCCTTTTCTCTCTTGGCCTTTATTTCTTTCCTAGCCGCGACGACTGGGCCCTTCGCCGGCGACGAGCATCCACGCCACGCACCAGGTATCCCTCGCTTCCCTTCATGCGGTGCGAAACCGAGCAACCCAAACCTCGACTGGATATAAGCTTTTTTGCATTAGTATTCGCATCTGAATGAATGAATTACGAATATATATACGTACATGCATTGTTCATGGTTCCGGAGTAGAACTTTTCTGTCTTTGATGTCAACGCAAGCAACCGAAGCCAATTCGTTCTTTCTTTTGCATGCAGCCGTGGAATACTGTGCTCTGTTGTAATGCCCTACTACTAACGCACTTCGTCAGTAGCTAGATTAGGCTCTCTTCTTCTCCGGGAGGGAAAGACTAATCTTGCTAAGCGTCCTCGCACAAACGATCATGCCCGATGTCCGGTTGGTCCCTGCGGGAGGCCCTGAAGGACCTGCAGACAAGGAAGATGAAGAGGCACGCCAATTCATCTTGAAAGTAAGTCTATCAATGTGTGTATGAACTTAAAATCCTGACGGACGCAATGAATAACTGAGCTTGACCCACTTATTCGATGCTGATCGAATTGCAGGTCAAGAAGACAATCGAAAGATGCCTGGAGCAACGCATGAACAAGGCGGAGATGTTCCGGGTGCTCCGCGAGGAAGGACTGTCCACATGGATCGCGTTTGCCGGTGAAATTACACACACTGCCATGCACCCTGTTTCGCTTCACTTTTTTTTTTATCGTGATCCGCGCATAATGCAATCGTATGAGCTTCGCACCAATGAAAATCTCTGACCGGCCTGCTTGATTTGGCATCTAGTGTACAAGGAGCTCCGCCAGCAAAACAAAGGTTTCTTCAGGGAGTACTACGGCATGCACGATCAGAAGGAGCTGCGCGAGAAGCTTGGCCGCCTGATCCGGGCGTACCGAACGGGCCGCAGCAACGCATCAGCCGCCGTGGCGCGCGCGCCGGAGACGGCGAGGACGACGGCCGCGGCCATGGAAACAGGGACGACGGCCAGCATCGAGTGGTCGGGCGAGCAGGCATTGTTGGAGAAGGAAATCGCCAGCCTGCTGGACAGAGCCGGAGGTGGCCATCAGTTCGCCGGCGCCGCCTTGCCCCAGCGAGCCGTGCCTTTGCTGGGCGACAAGCAGCTACACGACGACCAACCCACGGCGTGCCAAGAGTGGCTCCGAGCAATAACATGGGTCGAGGAGGTGGCGCCGACGCCTGCGCTGACCCGGCAGGGGCTCCATATCGATGAGCAGTCGCTGGCCAACGGCATGTTCCAAGTGGTGACGTGGCCCCAGCCGGCGGCGCATCTGCTGCCAGGGCAGCAGCTACGATATCAGCAGGAGCAGGCAGGGCAGCAGGTGCAACCATGTTACCTAGACCAGGCGACGCAACTGCTAACCGGGCAGCAGCAACTGCTGCATTACCAGGAGCAGGATTTACCGGGCGGCCAGCAGCCACATTACCAGCAGCAGGCAGTGCATTTGCCGGCAGAGCAGCAGGAGTTGATGTATCTCCAGCAGGAGCAGCTGATGGCCAATGGCGGGTTCCAAATCCAAGGGGCGCCAATGGTATTGGCGGCCGGTCTTCCCATCAGCAACAATGTGATAGATCCCTGGCCATTGCTGCAGGACGGCATCGGATGGGGGCGAGAGCAGCCAGATGAACCTCTGCTGCAACGGTGGCCTTGTTCAGGCGCCGATCCATTGCCCTCATCTACACTACCCGGAGCCGAGCTACATGGGAACCAGAACTTCCACCGCAGCAATAATGTTGGTTTCCACGAACGTCCTCAGTGACGTTCGTGTCGTCATTCTTAGAAATAATTCCGAACTTTTGTAAAACTTCTAAGTGTGCACGGTCTGGGTTGATCTGGACATGCAAATGTGATGAGAAAATATCGCAACCCAGTAGTTCTCCTTATGACAGCTTTGTTTGTTCTGCAACAAATATATACCAGCTAGTTCTGTAAAGTAGCGAGTCTACCACAAATTTTGGTTTGTTCGGCAACAAATAAACTTGTACATAACTCTGAGCAGGCGTGACTTTCTCGTCACGACAAATTTGTCAAAGCCAAGCTACCCTGAGCTCCACCGGCTTTGACGGCAGCCAGTAGCCAAATTACATGCTAAGTTTATGATACCTATCAAACATATTCCCCGCTTACTATGCACAACCAAACTAGATGCCTCACCAGTCACCACGGCATGAACTCTCATTTTGGCAGAACAGATCCTAAAAGTGTAACTGTTTTTGGCCCCATCAGTACACAAAATTTGATTCATTCGTGAGCCGTAATTCCAAATAATGTCAACTCAATGGGATACACATCCATTTGCAGTTTTCGTACATCCTACTCGAATGCCCACAACTAGCCAGAAACTAAACATTGCATGCTATGGCAACCATCACCCCTACCCTACTCGTGAGCTGTTACTCCTCTTCGTTACCCTCTTCCTTGGTAAGCTTGATCATGTCGTCAATCCTCAGGATAGTAATGGCTGCCTCGGTAGCAAACTGCAGGGAGAACGCCAAAGATGATGGGACAGATCTCAGACATTACAAATACTATGAGGACAGCATAAGTGAACAAACCTGAATAATCTTTACTTTGCTCATCGCCGGCTCAATCACACCATACTCAAGGTTGTTGCGAATGATACCTTTAGAGAGGTCAAGACCCATGCTGCAGAAACAAGGAAGCGAACTTTAATAAGCACAGCACATATTGCAGAAGTAGAACCGTATCTAGAATAGTTTATTGATGGATGCCGACTTATATATGGTTACATAGATATAAATCAAAGATCATCTTTGTGGAGCTTGTAGCACAGTAAGAAAATTCTGAGATGACATAACTTAGTCATATAAACATTAAATAGTGAGCCAGTACATTCCTTTTCCTTACAACTGGATAACCAGTATATAATGGAAAGCCTAGAAAACTTCCAAAGGAATAGAAAGAAAATTGCTTCCAGAAAACTTCAGAAATGAAACAGATGAATCAGAGCAACTTTAATCAATAACAAATAAAAGGCAAGTTCTATAAATACCTTGAGAAATGTTGCTTATCAGCCTTTGTTTGAGCAGTATGATGATATGCCCTAAGTTTTGCTACAAGCTCAGTTGCATCTTTTGCAGCATTAACAGAGAGTACCTGTTAGCACAAGGTCATGCTACCCATTAATACATTGCTCGGTGAAAATGTGAATATATAAGAAAAACAGAACAGGTCAAAACCTTAGGTATGATTAACAAAGATTCAGCAAATTCAGCAATCGCCAATTGTTCCCGAGAACCCAGGGTTGTTGCAAGGTTCTCCAAGTAAACTGACAATGCAGCTTCAACTGCACCACCACCAGCAACAACCTGCACAACCAAAACAAATATGTTCAAGATACTAACACCATCAATCACATCAATTATTATTTGCCTACTCAGAAGAAAAAAAGCGAAGTGCATTTTTTAAATTGTTGCTTCCTCCAGGCAGGCATGTATGTCAACAACTATTTCAAGCTTCATACAATGTCTCAAATAAAGAAGCAGCAAATAAAGAAGCAGCAAAAATTATCACTTCTATGTTCATTTAATATTTTAATTAATGCACGTGAGCAGCACATAAAAGAATTGAGCAAAAGGGTTACCATATTTGACTCCAGGGTTCTCTTCACAATGCACAGGGCATCATGCAGGGACCGGTCAATCTCATCAAGCATGAAGTCATTTGCACCTCTTAGTATTATGGACACCTGCACAATAGGAAACTAAGCATCATCCCATGATTTTCAAATAAATGTTGTCCATGCCATAGAAAACTAGCTTAAATTGGGCACAGAAAAAGTACAAACCGCGCTAGTGTTCTTTGTGCCTTTCACCAGAATAACATCATCGTCTGCGATTCTTTCCTCCACAACTTCATCAGCATGTCCAAGAAATGATGAATCAAATGTTTCTTCGCCTTCCATGTCCGCAAAAGTAGTAATCTGCACGGTTCAATTAATAAGCAACAAATATATAACCCACAGTAATACAGCATGTAAATTCATCACTTAGTTAAATACGATCTTCTGCCCTATTCCTGAATAACATCATGAATAAAAGTTCTGCAAGCATTTTCAAATATTTTGTTATGCAGGCATACCATAGTTGCACCCGTGGCTTTGGCAACATGACGCAAGTCTTCTTTGCGCACACGCCTCACTGCAATTGCTCCAGCCTCAACAAAGTACTGAAATATGTTTCATGACACAGTTCCAAAGTTATTCAGTGACGTCTGGAAAACTAGACAAGTATAAGGAAAAAGCAGAAGCATTTCTTCTCAAACAATGAAAAATATACCTTCAAGGACATATCATCAATTCCCTTGGTGGTCAACACAACACTAGCTCCAGCCTTGAGAATTTTCTCAATTCGCTCCTTTGTTATGTCAGATTCTCTGCCAAAGAGTAGGTTACAAGGATTAACATTTGGGCCCTTAAAATAGAATGAACCAATGAATTGCTAGGCAATAAAAAAAAAAGGAGGGATACCAGCCTGAAAGTATTAAAGAGAGCATGATTCAATCATAAATGGACAGGTGCATCATAAATTATCAGAACACAAAAAGCAGATACCTCTGACGAATCTTCTCAAGTTCCCTTGGATCAGTTACAAGAACTTGGATACCAACTTGCATTTTTGTCTTCTGAAGGTTAAAATCAAGACAAGCAATTCTAGCAGGAGTTACTCTAGTAGGCATTCCTTGAGCTGCACGGCCTGTGTTTAGTGCATACCCATTCAGAAGATAACTATCCTTCACACTTTTACCATGAGCTTTCAAAATATTGATGCTCTGCAGATTTATGAAAAAAAATCATTGATAAAGAACAGTTAACACAAAACCCAGGAGCTCAAAGAGAACAAAATTAAGTGCCTGTTGTTGAAGGTAACATCAAACATCATCCAAATTGAAAATTGGGTACAGAACATTGTGCAAACAATAATGCAGTAACAAATACCAGTTCGAAGTATTTAAGCAGTGGAATGTGAATTGATCAAAAGGAGATCACAGAGATTCCATATTCACACCAAAGAAAATCATTATGATAGAACAAATTTAGTGGAGCAGTGGTGTACTGCTGTAACAAAAAATATGTTTGACTGACCTTGATTGGATACTTCACTTCTCCCTTGGCATTTGTAGTCTTCACAGCTTGAACTGCATCAACAACCTAAGAAATAAATGTGAGTATAACTTAACACTGAATCCAATGTCAACTGAAAGACGGTCGAAACCATAGCAGTTAGCTCCAGGGTAGATAAAGTGATAAACTGCCAGGCAGAAACGATAACAGTACATACATTTTTACGGATCTCAACTTATCAAGAGATCTATAAGTACAAATGCAGAGAGCAAGTAAATACATGTATTTAATATACATTAAAAAAATACAATCAAAATAAACCTACAGGCCAACAGCTAAATGATTTTACAGCAATACCCTAGGCTAAATGAACCAACCAAAGAATCCCCTAAACTAAAAGCTAAATTACCACAGGAGCTTACTGTCTTCATGAACTTACCATAGTTGCAAAGAAATCACTGTCACTATTAATCAATTTCGACGACATGCTAGTTTTTGCACAGTTGATAAAGGAGTCTTTTCCAAGTTTATCAACCTGAAAGTGTAGATACATGTTCAGATCAGTACGACAATAGGCATGGAATGGGGGCAGCATTCTTCTGATATTTGCTTAGGAGACAACATTATCTTACCTTGACTGCCAATTTTTCCCCAACATATTTGCAGGCTTCACGCATAGCAAGCTGATAAAATATGAAGGAAAATCATTCCACACATGTGAGCTACAGTCATCTTGCCACTGAAATGACCATTTAACATTCAAATGATACTACAACTACAACAAGAATTGAAAACTCACCCTGTAGCCACTGATTATAGAGGTCGGATGGATTTTATTCTTCACAAGATCATTGGCTCTCTGAAACAGAACTGTGTGAGTGTATATCTGAAAACTTGTTGGGAAATTTACGACAGTGAGAAAAGCGAAACATTTACTACCTTGAGCAACTCTGCTGCTATGATGACAACTGAAGTTGTTCCATCTCCTACCTCACGGTCCTGGAGCTCAGCCAACTCAACAAGAACCTAGCAATTGATAGACAACAATAAAAAAAATTATAAACACAGAGAAGCAACCAAAACACAAGACGTCATTTTTTTCAGATTTTGCTGCTAAGAATCACCTTGGCAGCCGGGTGCTCAACTTCTAGCATCCTCAGTATGCTTGCTCCATCATTAGTAATTGTAATATCACCAATGTCATCCACTAGCATCTGTAAGCAGAATGTGCTGAATTAGTTTTCGTTTTTCCTGATAAGGGTACAGAAGTACAGAACACACACAGTAGACCCGTCCTTTTTGTGTATTAACGTTTTTCTGATTTTTTTTAAAAAACAATTGTGAGGACTGAGGACCCTGAACCCAACCTACATATATTAGCAGCTAGTTTGTTCAGATAAAACACTGCTAACTAGGTTTTCGGATCACCAGTATCGTCAGCACAAACAAGCATTTAGGTGAGCAGAGATATACCAGTGTATACTTCTAGTAATACATATCACGAGATCACGTTATGATTCCAGACCTAAAGTTTGGATCCACCAAAGGCTGCAGGCGAGATATGTAAACACCAAATAAATCAAAGTGGAAGGGACACACACCTTGTCGAGACCGACCGGACCGAGCGAGGATTTGACAATATTCGCCACTGCCCCGCACGCCATCACTGTGATCAACAAGAAAAAATCACAAATTAAACCTTAGCGAGCCCAACGGCGACTCGGGCCACTAGATCTCACAAAACCCCGCACGCCGCGGTGGAATCTGGTGGTAAGGAAGGGGTCCCGGCGGTTACCGTTCTGCGTGCGGACGTCCTGTCCGGACTGGCGCTCGCCGAGAATGTCGGGCGTCGGCGCAGTGATCGCCATGGCTGCGGCGGCGAGGTGGGGGAGGGCGGCCTGGAGTGTGGACTGGAGAGGGGGTGGAGGGGAAGAGAAGAAGGCAGGCGGCGCGAGAGAGTTCGAGGCGAGCAAAGAAATTGAGTGCAGCCCATCAAGGCCGAAAAGAGGCCCATGACTTGCCGCTCGGCCCAACTCCCTTCGAGGGCAAGGCTCGCCTGCTCATCGCCGTCTCCACCACCACCCGAACCAAATCTTCCTTCGCTCTGATGGCGCCAGTCCTCTCCCCCCACGCGGTCCCCCAAAACTTCGCGCCACCGATTCCCCGCGCTCGCCACCGCCTCGCGCCCAGGCCGCCCTCCGCCGCCTCCTTCCTCCGCGGACTTTTCCCCGCCCGCCCGCCTCCGGCGAAGGCGGAGCTCCTGCGCCTCATCGCCGACCAGGGCCGCGGCCTCGAGACACAGTCCGACCCCGCCCGCCTCGCCGACATCGTCTCCTGCATCGACGCGCTCGCCGCCGTGTCCCCCGGCGCGGACACCGTCTCCGACGCAGCCAAGCTCTCTGGCACATGGCGCCTCCTCTGGACCACCGAGCAGGAGCAGCTCTTCATCGTGCGCAACGCCCCCTTCTTCCGCACCGCCGCCGGCGACGTGCTCCAGGTCATCGATGTCCCCGGCGGCGCCCTCAACAATGTCATAACCTTTCCTCCCTCAGGCGCGTTTGTCGTCAATGGCGACATCGAGGTCCAGCCGCCGCAGCGAGTCAATTTTAGGCAGGTTTCTTCGGTGCATGTTTGTTACACATAGCATTTGTCTGATCACCTGTTCGTAACTGGATAAACTGATGATCATTTTACCGTGGAATGCGAATGTGCTTGCCCTAGGTTCACACGCGCTGTGCTGAGAGGAAGCAGCTGGGAGGTACCTTTTCCACCGTTTGGGAAAGGATGGTGAGTGCATCACGTTCGTCTTTGATTGTTCAGATGAGATTGCTGCACAGCGCTGCGGCTGGGGCTGCTGATGACAGGCAGCATCCAGACTCTGATGTATAGCATGTCTCTAACAGCAGCAGCCGCCGCGCTGCAGGAAAGCTCTTCCAAACTTGGATTTTGTATCTGACTTGAATCATTTTAGCGCATAGGAGTTAGATCAATAACGCAAGTACAGCAACTTAGCCAACTAAATCATATACATCATCAGTGCAAAAAAAAAAAAAGTACAACAAAAGGAATTTTGTGGCCATATTGACTACCATGAACGAGGGATTAAAAAAAAGGTCCATAGGCTTCCTCCTCGAGTCATTGGTAACTTCTAGGTTTAGCAATGCTGCTATCCCTTCTTGGTACTAGATGCAGCAAAAGATTTTCTGCCTGGTTAGGTCCTCATTTTTTTCTCTTGTGTCCCAGTGTTTTATTTACTTTGGCTGCTCAGATGAACACAATTTGTCCTTGACCCACCATTATAAAAGGTTCTCCCTCTTAGATATTCAGTTGGGCCTCAGAGGAAACACTTAAGCGCCATTAATACCCAATCTGGCTCTTCAGACAGTTCTTGGGGGACCGGGGTGAATGCAAAATGTTTAAGGTGCAACAGAAAACACAAAATATCTCATGAGTAGTGGAAGGCTAAACGCTTTATAATGTTAGCTTGCTACTTGGTGCTAGTAGTTTCATCAAGCAGGAGTCCTGCAAAGCTACAAAAGAAGAATGTCTGTGTTTACTGACATTTGTTCAGTTCCTGAGTTCTTTTCAATTTTTCATGAATCATTATTTCAACTTTCAGGTTTGACACTGTCTATTTGGATGATGAAATACGTGTCGCCAAGGACATAAGGGGGGACTATTTGGTCGTTGAGCGTGCTCCATATTCTTGGAAGGGATAGTTGCTGAAGTTCAAACCAACCAAATGTTTTTGGAGAACCTTATGCTTTCCCACTTCCCAGCATAGACTTCAGTTTTTACTATGCCATTTCTTGTCATGTACACTGTTTTGTTCTTCGGATACTAGTGGTAAGTCTGATTGATGCTGTACTCGCTGTAACTGTAAGATACTCCAAAGAGATTAATATAATGAAGTTGATATTGTCCACATATGTTTTTCCTATGTGAAAGGATACCAACTTGCTCAAGTATATTAGGTGCGTTGACTTAGTGATCATGCTGTCGATCAGGCCCTAAAGGCTTTTGACTGCTAATGAAATGGTAGAGAAGGATCCACCACACCTCTACTTGTTGAACATGGTATTGCATTCCTATGGCTCATGATACCAAAGCAATGATGGACATACGGGGAATTGCACTTCAATTTGTTAGTGTTATTTTGCTTGTCTGTTTCGGCTTAAAAGTACTGATGTATGTATGTTCTCATGCAATAATGTCAGTGAATACAATCCTCCATGGAAGGGTATTAGTGCAGAGCTTTCTTCAAGCTCAACTTCGCTTTCGGAAAAGTAGCAAATCTAGTGTCAAAAGACAAGATTCAGGATCTGTAACTGTAACCACTTGCCTTTTGGTAACTAATGCAGAAGTGTGTCTCAGATGCAGTAATATTTTATTATACCTCTGCCAGCCAGAGGATCATACTGCCATTTAACCGCTTAGATCAGATCAGTTCCTTGCCAGTCTTAGACATCATGCTGTAGCTAGTGTTTTGCCTGTGTGGTCCAAATGGCATGTGCATTGCAGTGGTGAGAGAAATTGATTTACCGTCTTTGTTTTTATTTTCATGACTAACTTTATTTGGTCATTTCTTTATTTGGAAGACTATGCTGTACAGAAGTAACTTTTGTGAAGTTCTATGCCAATGATCAGAAGTGATTTTTTTCAGCCCTGATCTCCTGTTGCCAGTTTGTCCATTTAAATAGGTCAGGGAATAGGCGTTTATGCAATGGATTGATTGAACATCACAGCTGTATGGTATTTTAGGTCAGATCATCAGAAGCTAACTGATGCAAAATGCTTTCACTCCTACTATTGAACTGAACAAAGCCTCTGTTTTCAACAGTTTTTCTCAATTATCTAGTCTGGTGGTCACTCTCTTGTACTAATAAAGTGGTTTTTCTTTATGCTGTTTCCACTACTGCAGGTTCCAAGTCGCGATCTCACAGCATGGAAGGGTTTTGCAGGACAGGTTGGACCATGACCTTCGGACCAGGATATATAGTGGTGCAGCATATTCTGTGCTGTGTAGTGTTCGGTATTGTGCGGAAGGGTAACATGCTTGAGCGCTGGCTCATCAGCTGCTGGAGGTCCATCATAGCATTTGTTTTGGTATGTTTGGTCACCATTTTGGGGAGTTGGTTAGGTTTGGGATTAATCATATAATTAATAACTGATTATTTTGCCAGAGCTAGCTTATCAACACTGCACTCTGGAGCCATTTCAAAGACTAGAAAACAATGGCTTCCGTTCTGAAATTGGACCTCTCCATGGCCCTGCCAAAGTGCTAGTTTCTGGATGATCTACAACTCTGGTGTCCTATGGATAGTGGTATACATTTCATACTTCGGCTCTTCAGAGTAATCACCAAGGTTAGCATACCTTTCCAGTTTCCATGTAAAATAATAGCAATTACTTTCATGATTACTCGTTGCCACTGATCACTTTTTACGGTCTCCTCATGGCTAGATAATTAACCTTCGAGTGACACTTAGCAATAGATTGTTATCAACTATTCTAGACTGCAAATCTAAGTCGTCTTGGAACCTCTGTCCATCGAACATTGGTTTTCTGCTTTGACCATTTATATGCAGAAAATTATATAGCATCAACATATGAAATCTGCATAGATAGATTTTTTATGAAATATTGAAATGTAAGTCCTTTTGATTTTTGACGACTTTAGACATTAGTGACCAAAATGTAGCTCTTTGACCATGGAGGTGCCCTTAACAATGTACCTTTCCAACTGGGGGTTGTAGTTTCTTTGAATTAACAAATAAATAATTTAGCTTGATAAGTCGAGACATCAGTTGGTGTCCCGTCCATTTTGGTGTTTATTACATAAATAGACTGATCTGGACCTTCAGAATGTAGCAGTTGTAGTTGATGTTTACATCATTCCAGGACTGCTGGAATCTGCCCCAGTCCAGCAGTGCACTAGAGTTTGGCCACTAGACTTGCATAATTGTCCGCGAACACGAAACTTAAGCTCTACACTAAAGTGCCCTGACTAGCTAGCTCTTGAAACAGAAGAAAAAAAAACCTCATTATTTCAGTATCATCTAATCTAACTATTCGTGCTTGCTCCTTAGCACGGCACTTCAAAGGCCCACGCACTGCAGCTTACGTGGCCCTGTAGTTGGCATTTGGCAATCGAATCGTTATCCGCTAGTAGTGCATTGCCAGCGCGGCGCTAGGTTCCCAGGGGACCCAGACCAAGCTCTCGTACGGTACGGTTGCTGCCTTGCTGGTGTGGCGCACACGGCCCGAACCGATGAGCCAGAGCCAGCTGCAGCGGCCGGCAGAGGAGCCCGGTGCCGCCTGCGGCGGAACAGGGGGCGCCGGGTGGCATCCTGGGATCCCGGCAGTCCGGCACCGAGAGAGCGAGAGAGACCTGTACTAGGCAGGCTGCTAGCTAGGTTGGGCGCACTCCACCGCGACGCGTCGTACCCCGGCCCCAACAAGGAAGGGAAATCCAAGCCGGCACGCAGGCCGCGGCTGGCAGCTAGAGCGAGCCAGCTCCCGCGGGAGGGGAGGACGAGCTGGCCGGAGAGGCCACCAATCCACCATTGCCATATCGAGTCGGTCCGGTCCGTGGCGATATGATCGCCACCGGGCCTCCTTTCCTGCTGCTGCTGTTGTTTATTGTGGGAACGAGCCAGGCCAGGGACAGCGGCAGCAGCAGGTCGGGACGGGAGGTAGCGGTGGTCCAAAGCAGGGTGCTTGCGCACGTACAGCAACTTTCCCCGTCGGCCCCGCACGCCCATGTCCGTCCACTTTGGGGCTGCCCCGCCTCGTCCCAGCCTTTTTTTTTTCCGTCGACATCATCATGGCCGCACGTTACTTAGTCACACCTTGATCGCCTGTTCATGCATGGCCACCCGCGCGCTTCTCGCCTTCGATCTCCTCCAGCCGCCGTGCATACGTAGGGTCTCGGCCGATCGGTTCACCTTCACCGGACGATCATTCATCGCCTCATCGGAGCATGCCATATTTATCAGGTCGGGGAGCGGCCGGCCTGCCTGCCGGGGAACTAACCTCTTGCATGCAGCAGCGCTTCTGTGAAAAACCAGTACCAGGCACCCGTTGCCTATCGATCGAATCTTCCTTTCTTCGACAGACACATCTTTGTGCCTGGTGAGGAAGAAGCGCTAGGTCTTAAACCCTCTTTCTAGGCCAGAATAGGTTTTAGCGCTATGGCACGCTAGCTGATTAAGCCCATCAAACTTTGAAGGTCGACCTTTGCACCAAGCGATATGCGTCAAGAGGGGAGCTAGCTAGAGGCTTTGGCCTCTATCTATAAATGGGGCCCTAGTACAGCAGTGTGTGTAGACGTGTAGTAGCCAATAATGCCACTGCCGCCGGTACGTACCGTACCGCTGTACATATGCATGTGTGTACAGCACAACGTACAGCCGCGTGTCTATATCGTCACCGTATGTAGCTACTATTGTGTTGTCCGGTACGTGTAGCAGCGTGTGCAGTCTGCCTCATCATCAGCTCACCCTCCATCAGTTGTATTCTACACATTACATCGATCATTTGTCCTACCCGGTGGTCGTGGCCGACCACGTACGTAGACGCCCCTACTGGTGTATATACTGTAGGCTAGTAGCTACCCCCGCTTGTGTTGCGTAGCGTAACATCAGGATCAATGTGGCTGCACCATTCATGTACGTGGCCACGTCGTTGGCACGTGTACATGTGACCGCGAGCGACGCATGGTGTATGACCGGAGCTACCATACAATCGAATCCTTCTAAGCTGCTGGTAGCAGTAGCACAGCTGGGGCGTCGGGTAGCCGCTGGCTCCGTCCGAAACACATATGTATATAATTTTGGTCCCGGAAACACCACGGCCCATGGGGCGCCCCATGCATGCATGCACGCCATACGGGGAAAAGAAACTGCCGGATTGTGTCATCCATTTTCCTTCACGGCTGCACACTAGTATAGATGCATGCATGGGTGTGTAAAACCTGACGGGGCGGCGGCGCACACAGCTAGCCAGCCACACCGATGGATTATGCACCTGACTTCTAGATTGTACATGTGTATATATATATAATAATAATACTTTATCCCCGTCAGAGATCCGATCCGCAGGGAAAAAGTCGTACGTGACGAATAGATCGAAGGATTTGCTAATAAGGACGTGATATATAACTTGTGCGAAAGCGTCACTTTAATCCGCCGCTCTACAAAATATTCGCAGGCCATCGTGTACGCCTACGTGCGGCGCGGGGGTCGGTGTCAACACCTGGTTTTAGAAAGAAGAAAAACCAGATGCATCTCATATGTGTGCCAGGATTCCACACATATGAGAGACCCCATGAATAAACAGAACAAAAAGTTACAGCGGAAATAATAAAATAAAGACAATACAAACGTTTTCTAGCAGCGGAATCTTGAACTCTTCACCACAGGGAACTGTTGACTGGGGTTGCGTACGCCTAGCATCACCTTCAACAACTTCTCACACCTTATGAATACTGAGCAGCAATGAGCAAGGATGAGTACACTTATGGTTGGTACTCAGCAAGGCCACCGAAATAACCGGAACGATTTAATTAATATTAACTTTCGATAATTTAATCATGTAAGGGTCCAGGCCGTTCATGACCGCGAACACGGCTGTTATAACAGTTTTACACTCTGCAGAGGTTGTACACTTTCACCACAATTCGCGTAAAAGCTCCGAAGAACTTTGGACCCAACCATGCTGCACCACAAAGGCGCATACCACACTTCCGAGGTGTGATTGCATAGGGACGCTACGAGGCCTTTACAAAGATTCCCTAGTTAGAAACAATCCGCTAAGGTTTCCGGATCGGAAGCAGGCATAACCCTCCCTAACGGGTATAGTGTCTTAGCCAAGCCCACTTCCCGAGAGAACCGGGCTATACACCGTCAACCGCCACCCCCCATGCCCTTTCGGTAAGATCATTCCTAACCAAGGTTTCTAATTAATTAGCCAAGACCAGAGCCATGTAGTATTGTGGTTGTACGGTTAATCCCGGGTGGTTCTCCATGGTTTCCAATTAACACATATGATCTCATAAAGCATAGGTAGAAGGATGGTTAGGGACACTTGCCTTTCCGCAAAAGAATACCATTGCTCAGTCTTCAACTCTTGTTCTTGACAGCTTCGGAACGATACTCCTCTAATCGTAGCAATCATCGAGTACAAGCACAAACATGCAAGCAAAGAAATGGATACAACTAAGAACAATACACCAATCAAAAGAAAAAGCTTTAAAAGAACGCACTAAACGATAGGGCTCGCTACTACGATCGCAAGGGCACAACAAACGTTGAAAACGGAACAACAGTTGGAAAGGTATAACTAACGGAAGATTTATATTATAAAAAGAAAGAGAACACTATAAGCTTTATTGATTTTAATTATGAAAAGATATATAACGAATACTCCAGGGAAATATTCGGTATTTAAATTAATTCAAATTATACTTTGATATGAAAAGACGGGTTAAAGCCTAATAAATTTTATTTGCAAATATTTATATAATAATTATACCAATTAAACATTTTAATTTGCAATAAAACATGAGAAAACATCTAGACGAATAACTTAATATATCATGTTGAACTAAACAAGTTAATATTAAAAACTTATTCAAGTTGTGAATTAACCATATTAATTTAGACTGCACAAAACCGGTGGTTACACCTAATCAGAATTTAATTATGAAAACTAATTCAATAATTGTTAATCAAGTTAACATGTGATTATAAAAGCTCAGATATAACCTATGTAGCTTTTATATTCATAAAACCAAGATGAATGTTTATTACCATATTAAATTAGATTATGAAAACCGAGGTATAATCTTATATAGCTTTTAATTAGAAAACTAATGAAGTAGATATAGATATTAAACAGGTTCACATTTATTCACAAAAACTGATGCATGAACCTAGTCAAGTTTTATTTAGAAAACTAGATTTATTATTGAGCATTAAGCAAATTATTTATTTATGAAAACCACTATATTAGCTAAATTAGCTTTCATTTAGAAAACATATGAAATAATCATGAACCAGATCAACATATTTGTTTATGAAACCATGGAACATAACTCTAATCAGATTTTAATTAGAAAAGAGAGTTCAATAATTATTAATCAAACTAGCATGTTTGCTTTATGACACATCGGGTTAAGCACTAGCCATATTTTAATTATAAAAGGATGGTTCAATAATTATTAATCATGTTAACATCGTTTGTTTATGAAAAGACAAGATATAAATCTTACCATATTTTAATTATAAAAGAATTGATTCAATAATTATTAATCATGTTAGCATCATTTATGAAATAATGGGGTATAAACCTTAATTAACTTTTATCATAAAACATGAAGGTTGAACTCTAATTAAATCTTAATATAAAAACTAGTTAAATACAGTTAGGCAAATTAATTACTAGTTCATGGAAACCAATATATAACCTTACTAGCTTTTATTTAGAAAATCATATGAAGTAAACATTAACCAAATTAAAATATTTGCTTTATGAAACAAGGAGACATTACTTCTAACCATATTTTAATTATAAAACACTAGTTTAATAATGATTAAACAAATTAACTTTGATTATAAAACTT
Source organism: Digitaria exilis (assembly GCA_015342445.1). Taxonomy (NCBI): domain Eukaryota; kingdom Viridiplantae; phylum Streptophyta; class Magnoliopsida; order Poales; family Poaceae; genus Digitaria; species Digitaria exilis. Next base: position 274,081 of record JACEFO010002050.1, read on the forward strand.
GAAGGCAGAGGTCTAATTAGCTTTAGTTTAGAAAACTAGTGTAACAAGTATTAATCAAATTAACTTTGACTTTAAAATATGAAAGTAGAACTATGATTTGCTTTTAGTTCGAAAAGCTAGTTAAATTATAATTAGGCAAATTAATATTTTAAATAAATTATAAAACATGAAGTTGGAGCTCTAATTAGATTTTATGCAACTTGTAAAACATATGACAAATATAAAACAAGTTATTATTTTATTTATTTCCAAAACATGAAACTTGGCAAACAACACTATTAAACTAAAGTCTACGCTTTTTAGAAGATTAACGCAACAAAAACGAGGTTAAACGGAGACTAAACGTGAAATCTATGGATAAAACAAGGTTCAAGGGCTTAACTGCGAGGAAACAGGACTTCCAGGGGCTGTTTTGAAAGAAACCAGGGACCTAAAACATAATTACGTATGAAAACACGAGGACTAACGCGTAAAACGGCAACTATGGACTGCGGGTTCTATTTGCCAGAAGCTCAGGGGTTAAACTGATAAAAACAGGACCTAAACGGAATTACTTTTGAACTACCGTGGACTGCGGGTTGATAAGCAAGAACCACAGGGGCTTTTCTGCAAAAACTTCAGAGCGACCGTGTGTTGACCGGTACCGATTCGCTGCATCTAATCTTAGCCGTTGGATTCAGATCTAACGGCCGGAATCGAATTGGGCGCTAAGGTCGCCGGACACGGCGGCGCACGGCCGGAGCTTCGCCGGCGTTGAGCAATCCGACGCTAGAGTTCATGGTTTTCCTTGATTCAAGGCTCGGAAGCTATCTTGGGATGTGGGGAACCTATTTTAGGGGTTCTACTCAAGGGTCGGCCAACGGAGGCGGCTAGCGGCGAGCCATGGCGGCTCGGGATCCACGGCGGCGTCGTTTGTGCAAGATAGAGCGGAGAAAGAGGGGAAAAGGGCTTGGAGTATTCCTCACCTTTGCGCGAAGCTCTACGATGAGGTCTCGGCGGGGCAGAGGCGGTGAAGACGCGAGTCGACGGCGGCGGCGAGTTAGGGTTTGCGGCTGCGCTCGGTTGCGGCTCTAGGGTTTGGGCAAGGGAGCTCGGGGCTGGGGGTTCGGCTTGCGGCGGCGCATTATATAAGGCGCTGGAGGCGAGGCTGGCTTGGCGCGGAAGCCAAGGAAACGCGGCGGCGGCGTGCAGTAGCCGGACTCGAACCAGAGTCCGTCTCGCGTGCGACTGGGAGGAAGAAGAAGGCCTGACAACGCGGGCCCACGCGACAGAGAGAGAGAGGAAGAGCTGGCGGGAGAAAAGGGAGAATGACAAGTGGGGGCGGGTTGTAAGAGAGAGAGCTTGCGGGTTGGGCTGGGAGAAGAAAGATGGGCCGGCTAGCTGGGCTGCGGATGAGTGGGAAACTGGGCCGGAGAGATGAATTCGGCCCAAGTAGAAAAAGGATAGATTTTTATTTCGGGAAATAAATTCTAGTTCAAAAACAATTCTAGGAAATCCCAGAAAATGTATTTAAACCCAAGAAAATATTCCAAAAATCTCCAAAAATCCTAGGAAAAATTCCAGAGATAGAGTTGGAGACTTTGAACCGAAATAAAAGATTTGGAGCTCATGAAAGAGATTTTAAAGCCTTCCAATAAATGGATTTGACTTTAGGAGAAGAGAATAAATTCCCAGAAAATCTAGGAAATTCTCAAAAAGGATTTGATCGATGTCTAAACGCATTTTGAAATCTTCACATTCAAATAAAGATGAGATTCAACAGCATGAATGCAACATTTCAATAAATGCCACATAAAGCATATTTATTTGATTTAGAAAGTTGATTATTTTCCTATACTAAAATTGATAATTAGACAAATGTTGGAAAAATTTTAATAATTCATGGAAATCATTTATTTAATTGTTCTTTCTATTCACATCCCGAAATCCCAAATTTCGGGGTGTGACAGCACTACCCCCCTTAAAAGGAATCTCGTCCCGAGATTCTAAGAGAAAAGAATCAAGGAGGAGGAAAAAGACGAACGAGATCATATGAGATCCATCTTTATTGTCTTGCATTGTAGAATTCTTCATGCTTCAGTCTCTATCATCTCTTTTTGTTGTTGTAGTTGCTTCTTCACTTCAGTGGTCTTCCGTAAAGTTGAAAGCAAGAAGAATTGGAGGTAGAAGGAAGAAACACATATAGCAAGAGGAAGAAAGAGGAAGGCTTCAATTCTTCTATCAGCTTTGTAACGCACAATGGTGATGACGACATCATCTTCATGTGGACGTTGACATGATTGAGAGAGGGACATAAGAACAAGGATATGGGGTAAATAGAAGGAATAACCCAACACATAAACAGTCATTACAAAGAACCAAATCAATCATAGACATAATAACAAGCATTACGGGCACACTCAATCAAGACCACAACACATCAAAGGTCGATGCTAAACGATTTCATTGTACAAAGGGTGATCCTAACTAGTAGAGCTATCTCTTTGAAGTATCTTCATTCCTCAAGATAACTTGAGAAGAGAGGGGATACGACTACAGACTAACTATTAGATTGAATGGAGAAAGAGAGTAAAGAAAGTACTTTGGAGTCTATAAATCAATGGGAAGAATCCAAAGTCTAAGTTGAGCAAAAGCAAGGGGTGAGCTCAATTAGCTAAATCAAGGAGGGGACAAGACAATATCAAAGTGGTGCTAATTAAGAAGAAATAGATAGCCAATAGAAATATCAAGGAGATAGTTTAATCAAGGATTGATGAATTAGCAACATCATTGAGGAACCAAGGGGATGAGATAAAATTGGTAAATCCGTTCATCTAGGAGAAGATCAATGAACAAGGATAAGTAATTACCAAGGAGGTGTTGAAGGATTGATATTTGAGTACTAGCAATCAAGAATGCTCAAATGAACACAGTCAAATATCATAAAAGAGTTATCAAGGAGGAGATAAATAGACAAGGAGTGAGAATAACCATCAGAGTGGCCAATGAGTTATCAAGGAGGAGATCAAAAGACCATTGGTGAGAATAATCATCACAAGGGAAAGATAAGGATGGCTATTAGATGAGAGAAAACCTTAGAAAACGACCATTGCTATCTAGGCTTACGTCCTACAGTCAACTTCATGCTCTGATACCACGTTGTCAACACCTGGTTTTAGAAAGAAGAAAAACCAGATGCATCTCATATGTGTGCCAGGATTCCACACATATGAGAGACCCCATGAATAAACAGAACAAAAAGTTACAGCGGAAATAATAAAATAAAGACAATACAAACGTTTTCTAGCAGCGGAATCTTGAACTCTTCACCACAGGGAACTGTTGACTGGGGTTGCGTACGCCTAGCATCACCTTCAACAACTTCTCACACCTTATGAATACTGAGCAGCAATGAGCAAGGATGAGTACACTTATGGTTGGTACTCAGCAAGGCCACCGAAATAACCGGAACGATTTAATTAATATTAACTTTCGATAATTTAATCATGTAAGGGTCCAGGCCGTTCATGACCGCGAACACGGCTGTTATAACAGTTTTACACTCTGCAGAGGTTGTACACTTTCACCACAATTCGCGTAAAAGCTCCGAAGAACTTTGGACCCAACCATGCTGCACCACAAAGGCGCATACCACACTTCCGAGGTGTGATTGCATAGGGACGCTACGAGGCCTTTACAAAGATTCCCTAGTTAGAAACAATCCGCTAAGGTTTCCGGATCGGAAGCAGGCATAACCCTCCCTAACGGGTATAGTGTCTTAGCCAAGCCCACTTCCCGAGAGAACCGGGCTATACACCGTCAACCGCCACCCCCCATGCCCTTTCGGTAAGATCATTCCTAACCAAGGTTTCTAATTAATTAGCCAAGACCAGAGCCATGTAGTATTGTGGTTGTACGGTTAATCCCGGGTGGTTCTCCATGGTTTCCAATTAACACATATGATCTCATAAAGCATAGGTAGAAGGATGGTTAGGGACACTTGCCTTTCCGCAAAAGAATACCATTGCTCAGTCTTCAACTCTTGTTCTTGACAGCTTCGGAACGATACTTCTCTAATCGTAGCAATCATCGAGTACAAGCACAAACATGCAAGCAAAGAAATGGATACAACTAAGAACAATACACCAATCAAAAGAAAAAGCTTTAAAAGAACGCACTAAACGATAGGGCTCGCTACTACGATCGCAAGGGCACAACAAACGTTGAAAACGGAACAACAGTTGGAAAGGTATAACTAACGGAAGATTTATATTATAAAAAGAAAGAGAACACTATAAGCTTTATTGATTTTAATTATGAAAAGATATATAACGAATACTCCAGGGAAATATTCGGTATTTAAATTAATTCAAATTATACTTTGATATGAAAAGACGGGTTAAAGCCTAATAAATTTTATTTGCAAATATTTATATAATAATTATACCAATTAAACATTTTAATTTGCAATAAAACATGAGAAAACATCTAGACGAATAACTTAATATATCATGTTGAACTAAACAAGTTAATATTAAAAACTTATTCAAGTTGTGAATTAACCATATTAATTTAGACTGCACAAAACCGGTGGTTACACCTAATCAGAATTTAATTATGAAAACTAATTCAATAATTGTTAATCAAGTTAACATGTGATTATAAAAGCTCAGATATAACCTATGTAGCTTTTATATTCATAAAACCAAGATGAATGTTTATTACCATATTAAATTAGATTATGAAAACCGAGGTATAATCTTATATAGCTTTTAATTAGAAAACTAATGAAGTAGATATAGATATTAAACAGGTTCACATTTATTCACAAAAACTGATGCATGAACCTAGTCAAGTTTTATTTAGAAAACTAGATTTATTATTGAGCATTAAGCAAATTATTTATTTATGAAAACCACTATATTAGCTAAATTAGCTTTCATTTAGAAAACATATGAAATAATCATGAACCAGATCAACATATTTGTTTATGAAACCATGGAACATAACTCTAATCAGATTTTAATTAGAAAAGAGAGTTCAATAATTATTAATCAAACTAGCATGTTTGCTTTATGACACATCGGGTTAAGCACTAGCCATATTTTAATTATAAAAGGATGGTTCAATAATTATTAATCATGTTAACATCGTTTGTTTATGAAAAGACAAGATATAAATCTTACCATATTTTAATTATAAAAGAATTGATTCAATAATTATTAATCATGTTAGCATCATTTATGAAATAATGGGGTATAAACCTTAATTAACTTTTATCATAAAACATGAAGGTTGAACTCTAATTAAATCTTAATATAAAAACTAGTTAAATACAGTTAGGCAAATTAATTACTAGTTCATGGAAACCAATATATAACCTTACTAGCTTTTATTTAGAAAATCATATGAAGTAAACATTAACCAAATTAAAATATTTGCTTTATGAAACAAGGAGACATTACTTCTAACCATATTTTAATTATAAAACACTAGTTTAATAATGATTAAACAAATTAACTTTGATTATAAAACTTGAAGGCAGAGGTCTAATTAGCTTTAGTTTAGAAAACTAGTGTAACAAGTATTAATCAAATTAACTTTGACTTTAAAATATGAAAGTAGAACTATGATTTGCTTTTAGTTCGAAAAGCTAGTTAAATTATAATTAGGCAAATTAATATTTTAAATAAATTATAAAACATGAAGTTGGAGCTCTAATTAGATTTTATGCAACTTGTAAAACATATGACAAATATAAAACAAGTTATTATTTTATTTATTTCCAAAACATGAAACTTGGCAAACAACACTATTAAACTAAAGTCTACGCTTTTTAGAAGATTAACGCAACAAAAACGAGGTTAAACGGAGACTAAACGTGAAATCTATGGATAAAACAAGGTTCAAGGGCTTAACTGCGAGGAAACAGGACTTCCAGGGGCTGTTTTGAAAGAAACCAGGGACCTAAAACATAATTACGTATGAAAACACGAGGACTAACGCGTAAAACGGCAACTATGGACTGCGGGTTCTATTTGCCAGAAGCTCAGGGGTTAAACTGATAAAAACAGGACCTAAACGGAATTACTTTTGAACTACCGTGGACTGCGGGTTGATAAGCAAGAACCACAGGGGCTTTTCTGCAAAAACTTCAGAGCGACCGTGTGTTGACCGGTACCGATTCGCTGCATCTAATCTTAGCCGTTGGATTCAGATCTAACGGCCGGAATCGAATTGGGCGCTAAGGTCGCCGGACACGGCGGCGCACGGCCGGAGCTTCGCCGGCGTTGAGCAATCCGACGCTAGAGTTCATGGTTTTCCTTGATTCAAGGCTCGGAAGCTATCTTGGGATGTGGGGAACCTATTTTAGGGGTTCTACTCAAGGGTCGGCCAACGGAGGCGGCTAGCGGCGAGCCATGGCGGCTCGGGATCCACGGCGGCGTCGTTTGTGCAAGATAGAGCGGAGAAAGAGGGGAAAAGGGCTTGGAGTATTCCTCACCTTTGCGCGAAGCTCTACGATGAGGTCTCGGCGGGGCAGAGGCGGTGAAGACGCGAGTCGACGGCGGCGGCGAGTTAGGGTTTGCGGCTGCGCTCGGTTGCGGCTCTAGGGTTTGGGCAAGGGAGCTCGGGGCTGGGGGTTCGGCTTGCGGCGGCGCATTATATAAGGCGCTGGAGGCGAGGCTGGCTTGGCGCGGAAGCCAAGGAAACGCGGCGGCGGCGTGCAGTAGCCGGACTCGAACCAGAGTCCGTCTCGCGTGCGACTGGGAGGAAGAAGAAGGCCTGACAACGCGGGCCCACGCGACAGAGAGAGAGAGGAAGAGCTGGCGGGAGAAAAGGGAGAATGACAAGTGGGGGCGGGTTGTAAGAGAGAGAGCTTGCGGGTTGGGCTGGGAGAAGAAAGATGGGCCGGCTAGCTGGGCTGCGGATGAGTGGGAAACTGGGCCGGAGAGATGAATTCGGCCCAAGTAGAAAAAGGATAGATTTTTATTTCGGGAAATAAATTCTAGTTCAAAAACAATTCTAGGAAATCCCAGAAAATGTATTTAAACCCAAGAAAATATTCCAAAAATCTCCAAAAATCCTAGGAAAAATTCCAGAGATAGAGTTGGAGACTTTGAACCGAAATAAAAGATTTGGAGCTCATGAAAGAGATTTTAAAGCCTTCCAATAAATGGATTTGACTTTAGGAGAAGAGAATAAATTCCCAGAAAATCTAGGAAATTCTCAAAAAGGATTTGATCGATGTCTAAACGCATTTTGAAATCTTCACATTCAAATAAAGATGAGATTCAACAGCATGAATGCAACATTTCAATAAATGCCACATAAAGCATATTTATTTGATTTAGAAAGTTGATTATTTTCCTATACTAAAATTGATAATTAGACAAATGTTGGAAAAATTTTAATAATTCATGGAAATCATTTATTTAATTGTTCTTTCTATTCACATCCCGAAATCCCAAATTTCGGGGTGTGACAGTCGGCACCGTGCACGGTTCAGCTAGCTCGCGCAGACTTGGGGAATTATACGTTCCGTGCATGCACTGACGACGGATCGGCCGTTTTCTCGCCGACCAGTGGTTTTCTCTCAGAATCATTGCGCAAACCTCGGCATCAGCTGTTCGTGGTTGAGTACACACAATCTCCGGAGTTGCATGGCTGCCGGCACCGACTCGAAGACAGTTCAGCGGGACCGTACGTACCAGCGGTGAACCAAGATTTTTTTTTCCCGGGCGGGCCGCTCTGAGATAGAGCGAGAGAGATCGACTCGACTCCTTTCCTTTCGCCGGTCGCCGAGCTAACGCGCTGGACCGCGGGCACTGTCTGGCTGCCTCTCCTCTTTTCTGATCCTTTCTCTCTCATATTTAACACCGACCCCCTCTTCCTCCTGCCCGTCTTTCCATATCACTAGTTCACTGCTACTCTCCAGGCCTTCCCATCCTCCACTCCTCTCCTGACTCCTCGCTTCCTCCCCGTCTCCCTCCATGGCCGGCACCACCACCGCCGCCACCGTCTGCTCCATGTGCGGCGACGTCGGCTTCCTCGAGAAGCTCTTCCGGTGCGCGCGCTGCCGTCACCGTTTCCAGCACTCGTACGTATATACATCATGTTCCTTTGCGCAGTTACGCCCAGCCTCTTCCTCTCTTAGCTCCCCCCCCCCACCCCCCCACCCCCTCTCCATCTCCTTTGCTACTTTCATACGTCGTAGTAGTAAACATATGGTATATACCTGCCCTTGTCCTTAATCCTTGCACGCCGCTGTGGTGTCTTGCGTGGCTTGCAGGTACTGCACCAACTACTACGGCGACGGCGCGCCGGCCTCGGCCGGCTCCGACACGTGCGACTGGTGCCTCAGCGACGTGGGCGCCGGGAAGGCGAGGTGGTCGTCGTCCTCGTCCGCCGCCGGGAAGCAGCAGCAGCACGCCTCCGCGGGCAGCCAGGAGTCCACGTCCACCACGAGCTCCGGCGGCAGCGGCCGGGGCAGCGGCAAGGCCAGCGACCACCAGCAGGCTGAGGCGGCGGCGACCGGGCGGCGGGCGACGACCAGGGCGGGCGCCCGCAGGTACAAGCTGCTCAAGGACGTCTTGTGTTAGTTGACTAGCTATAGGCTAGGTCATGGGCCGCACGATCTTGTATTATGTACGACTAGCTAGTAGTTATATGACCCAGTAATCGATCTAGTTAGCTTGCCCTGATGATGTGTGTGTGTCTGTATATATATATGTATGCTTGCTTGTGTTAGGAGGGGCTGTTAGCCTGTTTCTTATCTATTATTACTTATATATATGCATATGAACTTTGGCTTGCACGCTTGGTTGCTCGATCTTGTATATCTTATGCTTCTTCTTCTTCTAGTATTTGACTATTGTAGCTGTGTAGCATATATTGGTGTTTTCTTGTTCCTTTCAGCTCCAAGCTACCATTTTTATTGGTTCATATTGCATGGTTTCCCATGTGTAGTAGTGTGGTAGCATAATCATCGATCTTGACCACCAGTCCACCACAACAACTCTTGGTTGAAGTGGCATTCCTTTTGCTGCTTGTTTGGAGTAGTCATGAGTTTGACCGCATGTCGTTCTTCGCTCGGGGGCCTTCGTTCTCCGTTCTCACTCTCAAGCTTTAGCGCATTTAATTTCCTTATGAACAGTAATATGCGATTGATTAATATTAAGAAAAAGTAGGTATCTATCTATCATGCATACAGATCGAGAGAGAATGAGAGATGCTAGCTGTTCTCGATCGATCGTAAATATGATTTCGAGAACTCAAGGGAGGAGGATGTTGGAGGGGCGGAGGGCTGTAGGCTGTGGCCATCACGTTGCATGCTACCTAGCCGAGCCATGTTGATGTAGGGGTCAACGATCCGTACACGAAGACCGTAGTGGCCGACAAAGACATGCTCCACAGACCGTGAGCCGAGCCAGCTCCTTCCACTTGTGTGTGGTTGAGGCCTAGCCTCTGCAGCCTCTCTGCCTGCCTCGATCGGATGGCAAATCTTTCTGGGCGCAACGAACCAAACGATGTGCTAGCTGCCCACCGTAAAGAAGTGCTGCTTATTCTTGATCCTAAGTCCTAAAACTATGTTTCTCTTTCTCGTTAACTGGAAAGAATTAGTAACAAAACGGGGTGATTGTATTAGCTTGGTAAGGAACAGTTGCCAATTGGTACAGAATATGCTCTTTGATCAGTGTTGCTTTTTTTAAAAACTTATTTGATCAGTGTTGCTGCCTCGGCTTGCCTCGTTGCCTGTTAATTCCAGTACTAGCTAGAGGATTCAGATCTGCTGCATGAACAGTAAGTAGCGTGAGCTTTAGTTTGCAAAGGAGCGAGGATTAGGGCCGGTGATTAATGGATCGGAGAGGCAGCTGCTGATGGCCAGGACCAGAGCGAGCTGCCGAGCTGTGCTCGCCCACAGCAGTAGCAGTGGCCCTACCGTGCACCTGTACTACGCCTGGCTCTTTTTAGGTGTCATGTAGCAAAAAAAGAACAGACAGTGTGGCCTTTGTAGCTAGCTAGGTTTCTTTCTCCAGCTCGTCTTCTCTATCTGGTGAGAGCCTTTCTTCCTAGATGATTCCTTGTAGCTACAAACCAAGTGTGCTCCTAATTCTAGCTTGCTTGAGTTCCAAAGGTAACTCTATAGCCTGCTGATCACTCTTTTAGAACTCTAGCGGACTACGTATAGTTACATGCATGCACATATTTATGCTTCTAACACACCTGGAACTGCATAGATTACCATATATATATACTACCTTATTAACATCATGGCGATATAAGGATCGGCTATCTAGCTACGTCTAGGAGAATCGAATGAAACCTGGCCAGTCGGGCCCGATGCATTGCATCGCATTGCAGGGCCGGTATTGCATTGAAGAGAATTTAATCGGCCTTTTTTCTATATCGCTGCTGCTAGCAGTACAAGTCTTGGAGTATTTCCACTGTGGTGTGTGAATGCATGAACGGAGGTGATGTGTCCTTGCTAACTTAAGTGGCACGCTCACATGCACGCCCATTCAATATGGTCTGTTCACTACTGGGGGGCTAGTTTCTTGCTGTGTTCAGATTGAAAGGAGTGGGTGGAAGTTTTAGATAAATAGTACCGTGGTAAACGTATCCTGTGAGTGAGGTAAATAGAAAAAACCTGTTGGAGAAGTACTTTTCTCTGAACGTGAACACAGCCTCTCTTGGAGAACTCTCCATCCCACTCGCTCATGCCTGTTTCCCCTGGCCTCTGCCCTGCGTGCCCACTGCCATGCATCTAGCACCATATGTGGCTAGCTAGATAGGTGCATTACTTGCTCACATACACATATAGCCTCTTCAGTGTACCGACCAGTGAGTACTAGTCTCTTGCACAGCTGTCGTACGTAGGAGCTAGCTGCGCGCATGATAAGGACCATTTATGCAGTAGGAGTATCTTGGTAATTAGGGTGCGTTTAGTTTAGAAATTTTTCAAAAAAAAACACTATTCATCTAACTTTTTCTTATTCATTACATCCCTCCTCATCACAGAATACTATCCATCTACAGTGTATTTTCGGGTCTACAGTGTATTTTCGAGAAATCTTTCCTAAACTAAACCCAACCTATCTCGTTCGTTCCACTATTGATCGTACATGATCTGATGTTGATGTATTTAATTAGGTGACGATCTGTTGATATTAAGTAGTGCGGCATTGTTTGGATTCGTTATTAACCTTTTTTTTTAATAAAAATTCATTATGGTCATTCCTGCATGAGACGTCCTGCTTAAGTGCTTCTTTCTACGGATAGGAAGAAAGACATGTAGTCAGCATGGCCTCTGTTTGGGGCCGTGCGTTTTCCGCCAGTACTTAAAAAGTGCTTTTTTTCTGGAAAAGCTAAGATCGTGCTAAGCCAGATCGATTAGATTGTCTAGCGAGGTAGGTTGCTGTCACGTCACTTATTATTCACACTATAGTGGTACTTCAGTCTGACACAATCATAGTGCACTGCTGTTAGTAGACCTCTTCTAAACTACAAGTTCTTTAAGCTTAATTAAGTCGCGTACTAACTGCTGATTGATGAGCCCATAATTAGCATATTACTGGTTACATAAGCATATAGCTTCCGTCCATACCCGTAAAGAAAAAGGAATGCTACAAGAAGCTTCTTAATCTGAGACGAAACAAATCCGTCATAAAATATGTATTTGATGGTTTCGTGATGATTTCGGATAACATCATGGATTGAACACAACATACGAAGTGGATAGATGCTTTTAGCTATCGATTGTGGAATCCACTCATTTTTGCTTCTATTATCACCTTATGGATGCTGATGTTACATTTCACATCAATTTTTAATTTTATACATTGCACTGGTGCTCACGTATTATGATAAAGAAAGATCTTTTGGAACTGTTAAGTTACTTAGCTTCCTACCAGGAATTGTTTAGTGTCTGAATTGGAGAAAAGCATGACATTTTGTGCCCCCTTCTGGATAGTCTTAGGGTGTGTTTAGATTAAGAAAGATTCCCCGAAAAAACACTGTGGACCCAAAAATATACTGTAGATAAATAGTGTTCTGTGAGTGGGAGAGGTGGGATGAATAGGGAAAAGTTGGATGAATAGTATTTTTTAGTGGGTGTGGGTGAAACTAAACGCACCCTTAGTCTGGCAGTTTTTCTACGTGGATCTGAACTGATCAGTGATACTCACAGCGAGCTAAGAGAGTGGGACAAGAATAGGAAGCATACTACGAATTGGCGTACATATACTCCAAATTAATATATTTAGATCCTAATTAATATAGATCGTTTTAGGATTCCAATGAGTAAAATAAATCAACTTTGACCATCAATTACTCCATGTGGTTTTTCTTAAATGTCATACTTGGTTTGGCATAAGCTTGGTTTGTCATAAGTTAAACGTTGTAGGACAATGTAACGCCAGCCACCATACCAAGTTTGTTTTGTTGGTTCACTATGATATTGCGTATGTTTGGTATTATATTGATTATTACAGTTTTCTACAGATTTGGTCAAAGCTGAATAGTTTTGACTTAGGACAAACAAAATGCGATGTGTATAAAAGCAGAGGGAGTATAAAGAAGCAGATAGACTAATACTGTGTTATTAATGTTACTCTATAAAGGTATTTTAAAATGTGCATCGTGCAATCCTTCTTGTTTCAGATGCTATATTTTCTACAAAAGCTACTAGTTCAAATTTCACCTTATAGACAGTAAAGTTTATAAATAACTTGTTTCATATACTATATTTTCTACAAAAGGTAGCAGTTCAAGTTTCACCTTATAGACAGTAAAGTTTATAAACAACTTATATTTGTGATTTCAGATAGTACATTATCGTGCCCCCTTCTCCATATTACTTTTTTTTATTGATAACATTCTCCATATTACTGCCATTGACATATCCCTTCACCCATTTTGGGTGTCCATGTCTGAAACAACATAGGCCCACTTTGTATCAAATTGTAGCCCAGTCCGCGTGGGAGCTTGTGCGGTCCATTCATACAAACAAATGCCTTCAGAATTTTACAATTTACACTGCTAATAACCATCTACATTATTGCCACACTAAAATTGGCTGTAGACACGTGGGCATGCCTTGCCACATGCCCACACTAGAGTTGTGATACCAACATAGATGCTCAAATCTCTAGTTCGGGTGGTCACTTGCGACTCAAAGAGAGGCAGAGATAGTACTCTAGGTCGACTGTAGGAGTATCGGCATCTCTATCTCATTGACTTCGTTCCCTTTGTTGCTGCCTCACGGCAGAGGGTTTTTTTTTTTTTTGCAAGGTTTTATCATATATTTGGGATTTGAGAAAGACAGTATTAAACGGCTATGGTCTGAATTTTGTGCGATTTATTAATTTCCCCCGAAAAGGAGATATCAACGTGACGACTAGCTCGGTGCTCATCATCAGCGACTACAAGTGCGCAGTGAGCCAGTGACCATATTTAGAAGCTGGTAGAATGGTGCTGTTCGTGGCTCAGCCAACTGCCACGGTGGAGAAACTTGAGTCTTTTACCTTATGCCATCAAAAAAGATGGCCATAACCTACGTGCCATCAAAAAGTTTGATCGCACCTGTATGCTATTCACCTAAATCTTTTTGTCCTGCATGCCATTCCGTCAGATTTTCACCGTTTGTGGCTACTGACACGTGGGACCGTCCAACGAAATGACCACCTTGTCCTTGCCATTGATTTTGCGTAATATGATCAAATGGGTCCCAGATGTCAGTGTCTAACTTTCATTTTTTCCCATCATGAGATGTGGGACCAGGGCCTATTATCTCTCCAAACTTTTTTTTTCTCCCGTACCGATCTAAAACTACCGCAAGCTGTTCTCGGTTCATCTTCATCCATTGCCTGTCTCTCTCCCTCTTGAAATTTCTCTCGGTCTCTCTCGCCTACGGCCGGCGGAGGTCCTCTCTTTTTGCCAGTGAGGATAGCTTGCAGAGCAGCACCAAGGAGCGGTGCCGGGAGCAAGATGCTCGACCTCCCATCCAGTGTGGATTTGGCTTGCGCCACGTTCCTCAACATCTCTGAGCTCACAGCCTTCACGACGCGCCTCCTCGGAGCTCGAAGCCGCCGTGCTTGCGTCCTCGACGTCGCTCCGTGGCTGGCGAGTGCGTGCCCGACGCAGATTGGGCCCTCTACTCCGTCTGCCCGAGTCCCTCTGCTCGGCTTCGCGCTGGTGGCCCGCGGCGGCTTCCGCGACACGGCTCTGCTACGGTGCGGCGAGGCGCGGTGCGGTGCGGCGAGGCAACGGCGTGGTCAGGCTACGCGCGTGCGCCGTTGCTACGTCTCGGGCGTCGCGGAGTCCGACCTCCGCCTTGACCCGTTGACAGGCCGCGACTCGGGCACCTCGCCGACTCGCGCACCTTGGTGATGAGGCTGGCGCGGCCGGCCTACGCAGCGCTCCACGACGCGTTCTGTGGTGCTCGTATCCATCATGGCCTTCCCGACGCCATCGCCCCGCCCACAGCCGCATGACAGAGAGAACCAGGGAGAGAAAGATTAGAGATGGAAGGAGAAAGAACCGAGGGCAAGATGGTCATTTCCCACAAGTCAGCAGCAACAAACGGTGGAAACCCGACAGAATGAAGACAGAATGGCACACGGGCAAAAAAGTTTAGGTCAATGGCATATAGGTGCGATCAAAATTTTTGATGGCATGTAGATCATGACCATCTTTTTTTTATGGCACATAGGTAAAAGACTCGAGAAACTTGGACTGATTCGCAGGGTGACCACCAGTGACTGTTCCCGGTCATCACTCTCGCAACGGCGGACTCACTCTGAAGCACCTGCTTGACATATGCTGTTCAGAGCTTTCGATCTGTTATCTACCATGCCACGGCGCGATAGACAGTCGACGGTCGGCCATGTGATCACTTCTTCCGTGTAGTAGATCTTTGTTCTCTCAATCAATTATTCAGGTTTCCACTCCTTGAGTCCCTGGGCTTAAGCTCAAGGAGACCCGAAAGGCGCGGTACCATTTCAAAGAAAGGAAAAACAGCAGTAACATTCAGTTCTTCAGAGCGCCTCAGATATAGTGAAACGCCAGTACCACTACTCGTTCGCAAGCACAAAGCTGGAGCACATTGGATTGCTCGTGCCTGGGGAGCATGGAGCCGAACACGCCGACCGCGCACCCACCTGCCACTACACGGCGAGACACAACCCAATCACCTCAAAGATGATTTGCACGGACGCGTCCGCCACCCGCGCCCGGCCGGCGCGTGCGGTTCACATCGCGCGGGCTCCACCCAGGGAAGACGCCCACGCGTCCGAGCCACACCCGTCGCCTTCCTTCTTGGTCCTCGGAGGCCTGCTGGCTGCGGCCGCCGCCCGCTCCGGCACAGGCCGGAACGGCGGCTCCGGCGCGCCAGCGTCGGGACGAGCCGCGGTGGTGGTGGCTGCTGACGTCTGCATGAGGTCTAGCGTCGCGTGGCCCGCCGCGTTGCGGTGGTGGTGCGGGTGCCAGCTGGCCGCCGACGACGGAGGGGCGAGATGGCGTCCGGGCCCCGAGCGGTCGGAGTCGGAGAAGAAGTGCCAGGACGCGAGGAGCGCGGCGCGGTTCTCGGCGATGAGCTCGTCGAGGGCGGCGCTGGAGCGGGCGGAGATGTCGGGCGCAGCCGGGACGACTAGCCAGGGGGCGCCCGCCGCGCCGCCTCTGGCCGATGACAGAAGAGAGAGAGCACCAGCCGGGGACGCCGCCGACGGGAGGCCGCACGGCGGCAGGAAGCCGTGGCCGAACGCCGCCACCACTCCTGCAGCGTAAAAACGCGTTAACAGACATGCATGTTCTGTTAATGAATCCGAGGTGGTTAGTTTGGTGCACGGTCGTGGTAAAATCTCAATAATATACTCAATTAGCTAGCTGTTCGAGAACTACGTGTGCTCACAAAGAATACGCACAGCAAGGGCTTGGAGCTAGCTAGTACAAAAGGTATTAATTACATGCACGGTCTAACAAATTAAGCGAGAAAATAGCACATTCATTTATGCACACGACGGCTGTGTTTAGTTGGGAGTGGAGGAAAAGAACTTTTTCTGGGAAGCGTGTTATGTGAGAGGGATGAATAGGAAAGTTAAAAGGGAATTGCAGGGGAACTTTTTCGGGAAACGTGTTTTGTGAGAGGAATGAATAGAAAAGTTGAAAAGATATTTTTCTCCCCCCCTCAAACTAAACACGCCCGACATGTATATACGTACTCGCTCAAACTGGGATTTGTTATTACTTACTCACTCTGTCCCAAAAAGAATGTAATTATGGAAATCGTGTCAGTCAAAGTATCTCATATTTGACCAATTTTATACTAAATTGTATTAGTATTTGTGTTTCCAAACAATTTAGTTTTGAAAATTTATTCTATAACTAAGATGATGATACTTATTTTATATCACGAATGTTGATATATTTCTATATAAAGTTAGTCAAAATTAAAACTGTTTGACTTCCCGAGAAGTGAAAATTACATTATTTTTAGGACTGAGGGAGTACGTCTGAACTCTAAAGCTCTAAAAAAATATATGAACTAGACGTATGCAGCAGTACTACCAATTTCCCAAAAGTAGATTCGCACGACAAAAATTGGGAACAAGACTCAGCACAAGCGCTGCTGGAGTAGAGTACGTTCGTACACGTACGCTCAGTCGTCCTGGATTCGTTCGTACTAGGCTAGCTTAGCATTGGCAGACTTTGGCAGTACAGTACAGTGCACTGCAGATACGTGGTGCCAACAACTATGGTCTTTGATGTTCATGTACCACACTACCAAGACGTAGGACGTAGCAGTACACCGTATAAAACCATGTCGTAAAACCCACACCCGGTAGACGACGACGTAGATACGCCCCTAGCCCCCACATATGTGGCCCATTCTTTGTGCTTTGCTGCTTGCAGCTCAGTTACCGGTTGCCCATGGCCAATGCCAACAGCGACCACCCTGAGACGTGATGATAGCACACGCCGGCCTAGCCAGGTGCGGCAGACAGGCAGACACACGTTAAAATCCGTGCGCTAACGGGCTTTTGCACGTCACGCATCCCGGGACTAGCCTTTCGTGCGCGCGCCAGCAGCAGCAGCAGCTCGCTCTCGCTCTCTCTCCATGAGTCCATGTCTCCCGGCATCAAACCACCAAGTCACCAACCCCTGCCGGAGTTTTTTTTATGACTACTACTGTACGCACTCCTGCAGCTACTGTGGATGCGCACCGCGTGTTCTTACCACATATACGTACGTTCTGGACACAAGCAATGCTGGGACACACGGACGTAGCTAGAGTACGTACCGTGTGGGTGCGCGGCGCCCCTGGCCATGGCCTCGCTGGCGTTGCTCTTCCGCCGCCGCTCGTTGTGCTTGGCCAGCCGCCGCCGGCAGCTCCGCTTCGCGTCGTCGAACTCCGAGATCGCGTGGAACCTGCACGCGTGTTGCATGCGCGCACACGCCGAGAGAGAGAAAACACATGTACAGTACGTCGTATCAAGATTCAAGAATCGAAGTTGCGTGCAACCTGCCGGCGACTCAGCTCCCACACGTATGTGGACTGGTGGTGTATAGCCATGCAGATGTAGTTAGTAATGTACGTACGGACCGGCTGCACTGCTGGCAGAAGCGCTGCTCGGCGCCGAGCACGACGACCCGGGGCGCCTTGGAGTGCGCCTCGCACACCTTGTGCCGCCGGTGGTACTCCTTGGCGTCCGCCAGCTCCACGTGGCACCCATCCACCTGGCACCTCGCCACGGCCGCTGCGCCCGAGGCCGCCGGCTTCTCCTTCCTCCTACCCTCGCCCGCCGTCGCTCCGCTCGCTCCACTACCACCAGCAGGCGAGGCAAAGTGGAAGAGCTGCGGTGGCGGCGGCGGCCTGCAAGTACGTACAGCCGGTAGGTTTGCCCGCAGTGGCGTGCGTGGGCGGTGGGCACCCCATATAAAGCAATCGGGCAGCGAGGCGAGCCTCCCGGGGAGGAGCAGGCAGGCCGCTGGGGTGACTCCCCTCGGGTGTGCGTGCCGTGCCGGTGTGTGGGATGATGGATGGGATCATGGGAGGCGTAGCGAGCCGAGCGCGCCGTACTGACATGTGGGATCTCCCGGCAGGGGCCGTGCAGGTGCAGTGGGGGCCACGAGCCTGGCTCATGACAGTGGGGCCGCGGCCACATGGAGGGGTGTCATTGATGAGTTCAATCCGAGGCGGGCCCCTGCAACGCTGCTGTGCGTGGCATCACTGCCACGCCCATTAAAGGCTGCGCGCTGTGTGACTATACGCCCCGCTCCTTCCTTCACCAGGAGGGACTCTATCTCATCATCACTTGCTCGCCGACATAAAGGGCCTCAAGCCACGGGTCCCATGTGTCATTGATATGTAATCTAACTAGGACATGGTTAGAAAACGAGCGGCTCTGCCACTTGCGCGAAAGATCCCATATCCGGGACCGGACGCCACAAAAGATTTTGCGCGAAGGGTACCGGATGCACGGAAGGAGCAGCCACTGCTAGATGGGACCGACTTCCACTCTACCCCACCTGTCAACATGAGCCTTGCTCAGCGAGGGGGGGAGAGAGCGGTGCGGTAAAAAAAGCCTGCCGCCTGGGGGGTACAGGCCGGGCGTACGCGCACGCAGCAGGCCGTCCGGCTGGGCTTGGTGACGTAGTACGGCCCGCTCCAGTGGTCAGTGTCAGCTACAGCGCGGGACACGGCCCGATTGGCTGGGGAACGGGGGTATGTCTGTGCTTTGGGGGGAATAGCATTCCGCGTGTTGGGCGTTTGGGGGGAGAGAGATACACGACGTACCCCGTACGGTGTCGGTGGTACCCCTATTTCGGCCGCTTCCCACGCAGCCAGCAGCTGCGACGGCCGGGCTGGCTGGCTGTACTCTGCCGACGCTGCTGCGGCTGCTGCTGTGGTACGTACGGTAGGTGCTTGGCAAGCCGTGCGCTCGTATCCTGGGCTGTGTACTGCCACCCGGGCGCTGTACTGCCAATCCAATCTGAACACAGCACTGTACTGCCACCCGGGCGCGGGGCATGCATGCAGCGCTCGATTTCAATTCCCGCTGACACCGTGTGAGTGGATGATTGCCGCTGTCGTTTGGGGGGTGGTCGACCTGCTCGTCTGGTAGGCCAGTGTGAGCCATGTCCTCTGCCTGCGCGCGGCTGCGGGTGCCTCCTCTACCGGGTTGGTTTGGCCGGCGGACGCGGTGGCGCTGGCTATGGCGCAGCTACCTAGCGGCGTGCAGTCGCAGTGCGGCAGTGCCTCGACCTCGAGCCCCCATCTGGCCTTCTGTCCGGCTGGTTGTTATTGGCCGCCAGCCGTGGCAGGGTCACGAGCCACATGCATGCCATCGGCGATCGGAGCACAGTGGCCGCTGCCCAACGCCTCGGCCGAAGGCGACGGCGCGCCGTAGCACGTTGCAACTTGCAGCGGTACTGGTACTGTAGCTGTTCTCTTGAGGACGACGGTGGGCGGAAACTTGGTAGTGTTTCGTGGGAGAGCGAAGTAAGCAGATATAGCATGGCTACTTATGTTTGGTTGGAGGGATATAATGATGGATATAGAATAGTCCAATTTTATATTTGGTTGGTGTAGTCGGGACGAAATGATTCACCGTTAAACAGCTCTACTTGTCAGCCATGCTTTTTTCTGTTTCCCGTCGACTCTCTCAATGAATAAGGTTATGAAGACCAATTGGGAAGCCTTGCGAGTGCATATTGTCGCCGTCGGCCGTGTTTATCATCGACCGAGGCACTTGCCTGCACAGCTCGCCGACCGTGGCTCTCCTAATGTGCGGTGGCCTTCCGCTCACGCGACACGCCGGCCCGCCAACTGCCCCCGCCGGCCTAGGCTCCCCGAATGCGTGGTTGCTATCCTCCCACGCGGCTCGCCGCATCAGCGGCAGTATCCCTCTTCTTTGGTGGCTTCACCTGCTACGCACGCCTCACCGTCCGGGACGTGTGGTAGACACCCACTTCCCCCGTCGGCCACGCGCCTAGTCGATGTCAACAGTGTTGGGCCATGTTCTTGATTTTGGATGCTCCTGTCTCTATGTTCTTGAACCAAACACTCGTAAAATTAAGATGGGATGGGTCATTCGATGCCATTCCAGAACCAAACACAACCTTGAACCAGCAGCGTCCAAATCGACCGACGGTGTGTGCGACGTTATGTGGCCCATTGGTCGTGCTATCTTAATGGCCGAATTTGGCCCATTGGACCCCAATATTTTGTTTGTGGACCAACTGAATGACGGCCCATGAATAAACTGAGCCCACTTTGCGGCACGTGGCACAGTCACACTCCACTCCCGGACCCCGGTCCCGTTCACACACACGCTTGCCTCAGCCTCACCGCACCCCCCCCCCCCCCCGGTCCGCCATGGGCGCGCCCGACGCGGGCTCCTCCACGATCTAGCGCCGCGGCTCGCACGCCGGCGGCAGCCGCCCTGAACGGAGCCTGGGCGTTGGATGCTGAAATTTGGTGGTTCTTGGGGCAGGAGCTGGTTCGGCGCGTCATGGGGAGGAAGCCTGACGCGCAAGCCAAGCCGTATTACTCCGGCGGCGGCCCCGGCGCCTCCTCGCCGAGGGCGGCACGGAAGACGCCGCGTTCTCCGGTGTTCCTGGGAACCGCGCTGTTCGTTCTAGGGTTCGTGTCCCTGTTCACGGGACACGTGGTCACCGACGCGGATTGGTCGCGGATCCGGAGCCGATGGCGATCCAAGCAGGTAATTTACCATTCTACAGTTTATAATCCCACGGAATTTCGTATTTGCGTTCTCTTGTGTGTGATAGCCTGATAGAGGTGGTGAAAGAGAACAATGTTTTGTACTTTTGTTTCTGGCCTCTTGAGAGCTACACCTGTCACATCCCTGGGAATAATTTGAGGAAAGTGAGGGGTAGCAGCTTAATATCTTCTGGAAATGAAAGTTTCACTATGAACGCAATTAAATTCTAATTTTTGTGTGCCTGAAGTGTTGCTACTTGCTAGTTGCCATATTTCGAAAATCCATCCATTAATGTTTCTGAGACTTTGCAATCTGCATGCTAGCTATGTCCATATTCGTGATTGCTGACAATCCTGGAAATTTGCAGGTTAGAAACTACGAACCTATTGATATTTGGAAATCGAGGTATTCCAGCATATACTATGGATGCAGTGGGAGAAGCACGAATTTCAGATGTTAGTTTGTATAATCTGTCACTTCCTCCTTTTCAACTAAAAGTGTGGGGAAATGGAAAAGAAAATAACAAGGTGTTCCATTTTCGTTTTTCAGCTGCTGTACCAGAGAACAGTTCCACTGGTTACTTGTTGATTGCTACAAGTGGGGGGCTGAATCAGCAGCGCATAGGGGTAAGATTGTCTTCTAACTTTAGGTTGCTTTGTTTTTACCATCCGTTGTGTTACCTTTATGATCTTCAGTTTGCAGATAACAGATGCTGTTGTGGTTGCCTGGATTTTGAATGCCACACTAGTTGTACCTGAGTTAGACCACCACTCATTCTGGAAGGATGAAAGGTGAGCTGAGAACTAGATCACAGGATGTTTTCTAAAGCGTGCTGCTCGTAACAGAACAACTTGACTTGAAATTGTATATGCTGTTTGCAGTGATTTCTCTGACATTTTTGACGTGGACTGGTTCATTTCCTACCTATCAAAGGATGTAACCATTGTTAAAAGGATTCCTTATGAAGTGATGTTGTCAATGGATAAACTCCCGTGGACCATGCGAGCACCTAGGAAATCAATGCCAGAATTTTACATTGATGAAGTTTTGCCAATACTCATGCGAAGGCGAGTAAGTACCATTAGAAACCAGCATAATGATCTGGAACTTATGAGTTGCATATTGTCTTGATATTGATCTAGTGCAAGCTACTTGTTTTTTCTTCTTAGTTTGCTGTCCTTGCAGTGATCTTATCGTCGAGCTAAGGATATCAGTTTTGTCATCTTGGTTATCTTTTTTTCATGTATATTAAGCGTCTTGTTGACTATACAATATTTTGGATGGCTGTTAAGCTTATCAATACATAAATACTATACCTTATCTCATGGTTGCGTTGTGGGTTGGATATGAGCATATGTTATAATTTCTCTGTGAAGCTATTTGTTAAAGGTGTATTCATGAGAAATAGATGTCTTGACTGCTATGTGACTGTAGAGAAATGTGAAGTGTCCATACTTTCCTATTGACTTAACAGTTCTAACCCTTGCAGGCTTTGCAGCTAACGAAATTTGACTACAGGCTCACTGGCGAGCTTGATGAAGATCTGCAAAAGCTACGTTGCCGAGTAAATTTTCATGCACTAAGATTTACAAATTCCATACATGGTCTGGGTCAGAAACTTGTGCAGAAGTTGAGACTCATGAACACAAGATATGTTGCCGTTCACTTGAGGTAAACTCCTGTTGTTTATGCTAATTTGAAGTCGTTCTTGGAATGGAATTTCGTTCTGGGAATGGAATTTATGGGGGTCAACCATGCAAGTACAAATTTACAAACATCACTTTTTCTTTATTTATCAGGTTTGAACCTGACATGCTTGCATTTTCTGGCTGTTACTATGGTGGTGGTGAAAAAGAAAGAAAGGAACTGGGTGAAATTAGGAAACGGTGGGATACATTACCTGTAAGACTCTTGAAACTTGGTGAGATTTTCCTATGCTATATTTTCCATATACCAGCCTGCCATCTGCATAGATTATTTTCTACTATTTTACTTTTGCTTGTAATTGAATGAGATAATCACCTATTTCCCCATGCTAAGTGCCAGAGTTCATATGGCCATGTTTGCCTCGTTTGTGTCACCTAATATATTGAATGATGAATTAATTTTAGATTGATTCATAACAGGAATTGAGTGCTGAGGATGAGCGCAGCAGGGGGAAATGCCCATTGACTCCTCATGAAGTTGGTTTAATGCTCCGAGCCCTTGGTTTCGACAATGATACAAACCTGTATGTTGCTTCTGGAGAAATATATGGCGGGGAGGAAACTCTCCAACCTCTCAGGGAACTCTTTCCAAATTTTTACACCAAGGAGATGCTTGCTGGGGATGATTTGAAACCATTCCTTCCTTTCTCTTCGCGGTTGGCTGCAATTGACTTCATCGTTTGTGATGAAAGTGATGTCTTCGTTACAAATAATAATGGGAATATGGCTAAGGTTTTAGCTGGCCGAAGGTATGTGCCCCTCTGTGTCTAAGATATATTTGGCTCGCCATGCAAATTGCAAAAAGCGTCATGAGGGTGAAAGGGCACACTGCCAATGTGCACTTGTATTGTTAGTTGTTTATAATCTTCTAATGCTTGCAGAGCTTATTTATGTTTCTATCGATTTATATGATGTGGATAGTTTCCTATGCTTGGTTATTCTTTTTTTAAAAAAATGTTATTTTCTTTGTTTAACCCTCCATTAATTGTGTAGGCGATACATGGGCCACAAGAGAACTATTCGTCCAAATGCAAAGAAACTCAATGTACTGTTTCAGAGACGGCATCAGATGGGGTGGGATATGTTTTCGCGGAAGGTACAGAAAGTCCAGAGGGGTCTTATGGGAGAACCTGATGATATCAGGCCAAAACAGGATGATTTCCATGAATTTCCATCATCGTGCATCTGCTTAAGAAACCCTGGGAATACATCGATCACAACCTGAACTGAAAGCTTAACAGCGCACATATGTTACTAGTTGTACCTGGGTCTGCTGCCCTGGATAAAAGATACACGGTGGAATTAACAGGACAGGGATGCATATAACAAGAAATAGATGCCATCTAGGGATGAAAGATTAGCTGCATGGTAACTGCCACTTGAAGTAGAGTTTCCAAGTGGATATGCACCATACCTGTAAATTGTGTTTATACATGATTAATTCTTTGAATATGGGGTGCCTATAACATGGTATTGTCCAAGTAAAGCTTCAGGCAGTTACAATTATCAGCCCATGGCGAATGGACAAGCTCAGTAACATAGGCAACCTATATTTTGTGATTACTCCTGTTCCCCTTAGAAGACAACTGAAATGTGTTCTTGTTAAACGACTGTAAGATAACCATCACCACGCCATGTTTACTTTTTCCTTTTGATCATGTAAACATATCTGCTAGGATGGCAGTATCGCAGCATGCTTTATCAAAGGCAATATTTGTGAATCGATATGCTGGTTTATCGAAGGCAATACTGGTGGATGGATATGCGGTGGCATTTCATTCGGTCTGTTTTATTGATGGTTATGTAACGACGGCCTGAAGCTCTAAGCCATTTTCGTTTACATTCTGATTCTGTATACACAAGTGATCTGCTTATCTCTTTAAGTGCTGACAAACTCATATGCCATGGACCTCTCTTCATCGAGTTCGTTCGCCGAGAGCTCCATCTTGGATCGTGCAAAGTCATCGATCTGAAGACCTGAAACAACGAACAGATCATATCAAGAAGCGTTGTGCTGCCGGTGCTGCCATCTTGGCAGTATGATAGGAACTCACCCTGCACGATAGACCACTCTCCCTTCTCGCACGTCACCGGGAATGAGTAGAAGATGCCATCTGGAACGCCATAGCTCCCATCAGAGTAGACACCCATGGACACCCACGTACCCTGAAGAGTTTAGAGTAAGCCCAACACTATTACTGTCTTACTGACAATTCAGAGCGTTCGAGCAAGGTATGATGAGAAGAACGCTTGGACCTTGGGTGTTCCGAGGATCCAGTCTCTCATGTGGTCGCAGGCGGCGCTGGCGGCAGACAGGGAGCTCGACTGCTTCCGCGCCTTGATCACCGCCGCGCCGCGCTGCTGCACGATGCTGACGAACTCCTCCCTCAACCTGCGATTACCAAGTCACAGCAGCTAATGTTTCCTAACAACCAAGGGTCGGGACCTGATGAGGACAGGGAATCGGCGATTACCATTTCTCGTCGGCGACGAGCTCCCGGACGGGCTTCTCCCCGTGCTCTGTCCTGACCGTGGCGTGGCTGGCGTCGGGGAACTGCGTGGAGGAGTGGTTCCCCCACACGACGGCGTTCCTGACGTCGCCGACGTGCACGCCGAGCTTCTCGGCGATCTGGCCCAGGGCGCGGTTGTGGTCGAGCCGCGTCAGGCAGGTGATGTTCTTGGCGGGCACCGAGGGCGCGAACTCCTTGAGCACGAGCGCGTTCGTGTTCGCAGGGTTGGCTACCACCAGGACCTGCACAACCCGCCGCGCCGTGACAGGATTAAGGTTCATGAATATGGCAATGTTAACTTTTAATTTTATTTACCCGTTCGCAAACGCATATAAAAATTAAATTCTACAGTGCCTTGCAGTTTGGTGCAGCATGCTGCTGCAGCGCCGAGGCCTGGGACTTGTAGATGGCGATGTTCTTGGCGATCAGATCATTCCTCTCCATCCCTTCTTTCCTCGGCCATCCGCCGATCAGGACGGCTAAGTTGACGCCCCGGAACGCTTCGGCCTCGTCGCTCGTCGCCACCACACCTGCGATATCGACGCAACACAACATGTACAACGAACGTTACAGAGGCTCGTTCAAGAAACTGGTGCTGGTTGACACGAGGCCACGGTGAACGCTAGCTGAGCACAGCAAGTGGGAACAGGAGCTGCGATGCTGCAAACCTCTGAGAAGAGGCAGGGCGGCGTCGACAAGCTCCATCCTGACGCCGTTCAGGGCGTCGGCCATGGCCGGGATGTCCAGCATGTGGAGCATCACCGGCTGGTCCGGCCCGAGCATCAGGCCCCTGGCGATCATGGGGACTATGGCATACCCGATCTGCCCTGCAAGGAACAGTTGTCCAGATTGTTCTTTAGAGTTCTGATAATTGGAGCAGTGTAACTCACTGCTTCGATGCATATTGGAAATGGTTGTTTGATTTCTTTTTTTTTTCAGATTATTATGAGCTCTGAATCGCATACCCGCGGCGCCGGTGACGAGAACCTTAACAGGCTGCTTCGGCTCATCTCTGAGCAGCCAGGGGCACCAGCTTGCCAGCCTCTGGAGAAGCGAATTAGATAACATGATGATGGTGGTGAACTTTTGGAACGTCGTTCGATCCTACTGTGTGGGTGTCGATGAATTTGATGAACTGTAGCTTGGGTTAGCACGTATAAATAGCACCAAGTAGGCCGTCCCATGATGCCTTACTTTGGTTCATTTTGGGGCCTAAGGCCCAGATTCAAATTCCATGCTGAATTCTGCAAGAAATGGAGCTTCCTGATTCCAAGTTTGGCATAACAGTTGGGAAGGGGAAGCGACCACGTACAAAGTCAGTCTAGTGTGGATTTTTACACGGATGTACCAAATCTGGAGCTTGGAGGTGTCAAGGCACTGAATCCTTTGTCTTTTGAAAAGGTGCGCTTACCGCTTCGTCCACTTAGCCTCATAAATAAAACTAATTTTAGTTTACTCCTCAAACTATTTTAGTTGGTGTAATCTACCTCGAATGAGATTTGCCTTCCTTTTATCTATATGTCGGTCGTGTCTTGTTCTTGAAGCCCATGAGGATTGTTTCCTTAGGCCAGTCTCAGTGGGAGTTTTATGGGCAATAAATAGAGTACCACATATGCAATTTTGGTGATGTGGCAGTGAATTAATGAAGATAGAGGTGAGATGAGTTTTATGGTGATGAAACTCTCCATACACAGTTACCTAAACAACTTGTGTCTTGCATGTAACCTAGGGAACAACAATAAATGAAACTATGCATTGAGAGTGGAGTGTTTCGTACTAGTTTCAAATACTTTTAGATGACGTGACACTCTAGATAATCGTGTCCATAAAACTCTCATTGAGAATGACCTTATGGAGTCTTTTAGACACTACCTGTTCTCTCTCTGGGCTTGTTTGTCGCTGGGTTGACGGGCTGAAGGGTTTTTATGGGCCGAATGCTTTTGCTGCTCTTTGTACTATTTCTTGATGTGAGCAATTTTTCCTTTTATGGCGAATTTTTTATCTGTTGTTTTCCTCATGCTTATTCACTTGTCATCATTTTAGGTTCTGTAGCATATTTGTTGTAACCTTTTGTGTTTTAAGGTTTCTTAAAGATGTAATAATCTATTTGGACTATTTTTGTTGCTACTTTAAATTGTTCCATAACACTTTAGTATCTGTCATTTCATTGTAGATTATACTTAGTTCATGGATGTTTTTCTTCTTTCTTATTTGATTTATCTTTTCATTTTGAACCCGCGACTCATTTTTTTGGTATTCATTGCGTCGAGCATCTTCCTAGATACTTATAACAATTTCTATCATAGTTGGTTGAATTATTTTATGTTGGTGCTCAAAACAGCTACTAATTTTGAGAAAATTTTCTTGCTCGGAATACTTTATTTACTTAGAATATTTATTTTTTTTGGAATAATTCAGACACATTTCTAAAAACATATTTTAAACTTGGATCAGCCTTATTTAAGACAAATATTCTTATCATGAAGCTAGCATATTTTAAAATATATATTATGGAAACATTTACATATATTTATAGGAAGTTATGTGTTTAACCTGGAATGTTTTTTTATGTTGGAACAACTTTCTTGTGGAGGTGGAACATTCTTTTATTGAGCAGATCATTTTTTATATAAAATTGAACGTGTATGTCAAAGTTGAGTTATATGGAAAACGATGATACAATCATTGAAGAAATTTTCTAACGCTCCAAGGAATAAACTATAGCACACTTCATAAAATCCGCCTGCTGATTTTTGAGGTCATCCCTTCCATAGTTCCATGCTGATTTAGGCAAGAAATGGAGGCTCTTGACTCAAAGTTTATCATAATTGAGATCAGTCGACTTAGTCTCTTAGAGTTGCTCAAAGGAATAGGGTTGCATACATGTATTCATGGGGGTGAGTGTGTATGCGTGTATGTGCAATGGTACTGTCATTCATGAAAAAAAATTATGTGTGGGAAGGTGTAGCGGGCTATGAACACATCAAAAGGCTAGCCTAAATTCGTATCGAACTTGATGTTTTAGATGTGTCAAGTCTGTGAGACACTAAAAATGCGGCACCGGCTAATGAGTAAAGCCCCTTCCAGCGTGCTTGCTATGTCTGAACGTGACATAGTGACATGTTAGGAATCAGGAACTCCATTTCTCACAGCCGTAAGGGAGCCGTATCCAGATGATTGGATCAGCAACGACATGCCCTGATCTAAGAAGGCATAACATGCCTTTCCAACTGAACTTGTATACAGAAAGCATAAGACTAAGAGCTACCACTGCAAAACAAACTTTCTACCAAACACACTGCCAGTCTACGACGACACAAGCTTCAGGTGTTTGACAGGCAAATGCTGTGTCCAGTTGGAGATGGCATAAGAAAATGCAGTAGTTTGACAGGATATGTAGAAGCGTGTGTTTGAACTAAAAAAAGTGGGGGAAATGCATCGCAAGTCTCTAATGTGCTGTATTGTTCTCAATAATATGCCTAATGAGATAACATAGAGAACCATTATGACGATTGTTTGATCGATGCATTTGAATTATAACGAGAGCAGGACACGGCACCTACCCTTGGGCATTATTGGCTACACTTTGGAGTCAGGACTATTGCTCAAAGTGCTAACCACTCCACTCAGGACTATTGCTCAAAGTGCTAACCACTCCACAAAGAAATTTAAGCCTTTGATTAGCCCCCTTTTTCAAAATTCAGATGAAGCGGCTTTCGCTAATATGGCTGTTTAGTACGTTTAGAAAAATATTTCACTTTCTAATAACTGAAATATAAGATTGTTCTTTTGAGATAAAGAAATCAAATTGATTTTAGGAACAGTGACAATTAGTGCTTGACAACAATCTGTCATCTGTGATAAGGAGTTATTATGGTTCTAAACTTCTTATTTACTTCTAAAAGCAAGGGATACTTTCATAAGTCAGGCGCACCTGCCAGATGTGCTGTTGCCATTACTGTGATCCACGGTGAATACTTTCAAGGTGAATTGGGTTATCCATTGAGTGCGATTAGGCAAAACCATATTCTGCTCAATATATATAGTACACTACTCTGTTTCATATTGCGAATGGCTGACTGTGCACAAGTCATCAGACAGTAGTGCTCTTGATAAACCCCAGGCTCCTTTCAGAAAAAGTTCAGGGATATTCCCACTCAGTGGCCCAGAACAATTTGTCTGGTATGCACGGAGCGCATAAGTTTTATATGCAAAAGTGAGTTGTGGGAACCACTATACACACATGGACGGAACCACCACAAAGGATGGCATAAAGAAGTTTAGGGAGCTGTTTCGGTCTCATCATCTTCATTTGAGTAATGAAGTTATTGCCACTCATAGGAGCCCTGTCGTCAGCTTGCAACTTGTAGTTTCCAATTGCTGTACCAGCCGCAAGCTCCATGGATTTAACCTTGTTTTGCCTCACCTACTCCAAACGAGGGCTGCTCATTGGATTCCTGTCACGGTCCCTGATCCGACCATTCTCTAAACTGCGCTTTATGTCACGTCTTTAACGTGAATGATAGATCACCACGGAATTCAGTATGTAGTGACGGTTAGATTCCTGAATGCGAGAGCTGTTACAGTGCCAGTGTAGATAATCTCTTACTACTCGATCAGATACTAGGATAGGTTGAGGTCTGAGGAAAGTTCCCTTTTGTTGTGGGAGAATTCGAGAACCTGCTCCTACACGTGCATGCAACAACTCAGTAACTATCCGCCAACTATACTTTTAGGATAGATTTAGTTTTTCCCCTGATGTTAATCACACTATCTTGTTTCAACAGAACAAGAATCACAATATTGAGGAATGTTCTTTTTCTCAACTAATGATCATAATTTTGAACAATTTCGATCACATATATACTTCCACAGCACCCCTTCATGATTCTATTTCTATCAGATGCAGGGTAGGATTAGAGGACTGCAGATATAGCAGTTCAGCATCACCAATCCACCGCCAACGGTTTTATTTAAGCAGGAGATGAGATAACATATACTCCAAAGTCATCTGTCTCCTCACTGTCCTATGGTGCAACCTAACGTGGCTCGGTCTAAACAATCATAATAAACACAAAAACCTTGCGAATTAGGGCGGTTGGTCGGCCAATATCAGCCACAAAACGCGACCAAAATTTGAATTATCATTCTTGTGGTGATCATTGAACACCGCCCATAATATTATAATGCACATTTGAGGCGGAGCGCCAGGTCATCAGCGCCTTAGGATGTGTATTTAAGGACACTAAGCACAAAGATCTCCGCATCAGATAAGGTACGAGTAGCCATCTTCTCTGAACATCAGCCCAAGGGCTCTACTACTGTCAGAGAGTAGAAGAAAAACCAACAGGGGGGAAAAGATGGTGAAGCTTGCATTTGGAAGCTTCGGCGACTCTTTCAGCGCCGCGTCCCTCAGGGCCTATGTCGCCGAGTTCATTGCCACCCTCCTCTTCGTCTTCGCCGGCGTCGGGTCCGCCATTGCCTACTGTAAGCTTCTTTTATATCGAACTCCACCTCTCAAACAATCTCGTTTCATCACTCCACTTGCCAGTGTTGGCAATCCTGGTTTGGTTCAGTGTTAACAAAAAAAAAAAAAATCTGTCTCGTGCAGCGCAATTGACAAAGGGCGGTGCGCTCGACCCTGCCGGACTGGTGGCCATCGCCATCGCCCATGCGTTCGCGCTCTTCGTCGGTGTCTCCATGGCCGCCAACATCTCCGGCGGGCACCTGAACCCCGCCGTGACCTTCGGCCTCGCCGTCGGTGGCCACATCACCATCCTCACCGGCCTCTTCTACTGGGTCGCCCAGCTGCTGGGCGCCTCCGTGGCGTGCCTCCTCCTGCAGTTCGTCACCCACGGGAAGGCCATCCCGACGCACGCCGTGTCCGGCATCAGCGAGATCGAGGGCGTGGTGATGGAGATCGTGATCACCTTCGCCCTGGTGTACACCGTGTACGCCACCGCGGCCGACCCCAAGAAGGGGTCCCTCGGCACCATCGCACCCATCGCCATCGGCTTCATCGTCGGCGCCAACATCCTCGCCGCCGGCCCATTCAGCGGCGGCTCCATGAACCCGGCACGATCCTTCGGCCCAGCCGTGGCGGCCGGAAGCTTCGCCGGGAACTGGGTCTACTGGGTCGGCCCGCTCATCGGCGGCGGCCTGGCCGGGCTCGTCTACGGCGACGTGTTCATCGCCTCCTACCAGTCGGTCAGCCAGCAGGAGTACCCATGAGCAGAAGCAGAATGGCAGCATCAAGTCCGGAGTCGTCGTTCCGGACCCAATCCGACGTGTTAATTTCATCAACGTCACCACCACCACGCCTCGTGTTGTGATTATGTTCATCAGTCTCTGCATTTCCCTTTTGGATTTCACCAATGATGTCAACAACAAGTTGTAAGAGAACCGTTCGATCTATATACACTACACGTGCGGTTCCCAAGTACTCCGTACATGTTATGTACGTTCGACAGCATGAAAGAATGTGTACATGTCACGTAATTTTTACAGCACGACGCCCATACCTGAACGGTTGTCTACTTGTCTGTGTGAACTCGGAACGGAACGGAGCGTACATACCTGGCAGCAACCGCCGCGAACTTCCCAGGCGCCGTTTGACTCCATAGGGACGCGCCTTCTGCCTCGCTATAAAATCCGGGACGGTCTGCAGAACACTTTGCGGAATCTGTGCGAGCACAACCACAACACCACACTACACTGCAAGAAATTTGCAACAGCGAACAACTCCTGCGGTCCAGCCATGGCGTCGTCCTCCAACCTCCTGGTTCACTTGAGGCGCTGCGTCTCGCCGCCGTCCCTCCGCGCCTACTGCGCCGAGTTCATGGCCACCTTCCTCTTCGTCTTCACCGCCGTCGGCTCCACCATCTCTGCCCGTACGCCGTCGTCAACTTTCTGATCTCGCCTTCCCCTTCACCGCGCGATTTGGAAGTAATAATGTGGTTTTCGTTTCGCATTGAGGCCGAGTTTAATTTGGAAATGCGTTTTGTTTGTTGATGGGCAGGGATGGTGACGCCCGACGTGTCCTCCGATGCGGCGTCCCTGGTGGCAACCGCCGTCGCCCAGGCGTTCGGTCTCTTCGCCGCGGTGCTCATCTCCGCCGACGTCTCCGGCGGCCACGCCAACCCGGCGGTCACCTTCGCCTTCGCCATCGGCGGCCACATCGGCGCCGCGAGCGCCATCTTCTACTGGGCCTCGCAGATGCTCGGCTCCGTCTTCGCCTGCCTTGTCCTCCACTACATCTCCGCCGGCCAGGCACGCCAATACTAACCGTCGCTTTATTAACATTTCACTTCCCTATTTCCGACACATTAATGGCGAACACTGCGAGATCACCGGCGAAGAACTAACGCGCATTAATATTATGCAGGCCGTGCCGACGACGAGGATCGCGGTGGCGATGACGGGGTTCGGCGCCGCGATCATGGAGGCCGTGCTGACCTTCATGGTTGTGTACACGGCGCACGTCGCCGGCGATCTCCGTGGCGGCGGCGGCGGGAAGCGGCGGGGGTTCGCGGCGACGGCGCTGGGCGCTGTGGCGGTGGGGTCGGTGACGGGCGCGTGCGTGCTGTCCGCGGGGTCGCTGACGGGGGCGTCCATGAACCCGGCGCGCTCGTTTGGGCCGGCGGTCGTCAGCGGGGACTACAAGAACCAGGCCGTGTACTGGGCCGGGCCCATGATCGGCGCGGCCGTCGCGGCGCTGGCCCACCAGATCCTGGCGTGCCCTACCACCGCCACGGACGCCGCCGCAACCGAGCCGTCGTCCCGCCACGGGAACGTGGAGACGGTGGTCGTGTGACGTGACGGTGCTACCCGGTGCATCATCCTCTCGTGTTCCTTGTGTAGGACGTAGAGGAGTCTATGTGTATGTATGTTCTTGTGCATTCGTGTGCTTGTGTAATGGCTTTTGCCAGACTTTGTGTGTGTAGTTTAGGTTTGTATAATCGTGGATCTGGTAGGGAACAGTTAATGTTCAGTCAAATGGATCATCCAATGAGTCAATATCAACCGTGAGATTCAATCCCAATCTGCAATTCCACACATGCAGCGCAACAGATCCAACCGCAGGGAAGTGGGAGACCCCATCTAATACGACACACACGCCCGCACGCACGGGAAAATGTGGCGCTGTCGCCCAAGAAAGGTTGTTTCTGTTGCAAACGGCATGACGGTTGCGCCCTTCAATTCAATATATATCCTTTGATAAACGCGATCTATATAGTTTAAAAATGTACCTGCGTTATCATAAAGTGGGCACATGTATATCTGTAAGATTTAAATAAACGCGAACACCCTCTACGGCACGGAATTGCTAAGTTACGAATAATATTGTTTCAAAACTACTATTGATAGTGGCTCGTTATTTTATTAAGCGAGAGAATTGAGGTATGACGCGACACACAGTTTTCTTGGCCAAAAGGAATAAAGAAAAAAAAGTTGATGATGTCGTCGTTGATTAGACGTACTCCTACTTGTTTAACTTCAGATTACTTCATTAGCAAGAAACTAAACAGCATTTTTTTTAAATCAACTAAAACTACATTTTAGTGGAGGGAAAACAGTGATATATGTTATAATGTGTAGGTGCAATGTATATATTTTAAGTCGTAAAATACATTTTCCCGGGATTTTTTAAGTGTTGATGTGCAGTTTATATAACGTGGTAATCTGTACTAAACCCTAGGATTAGTTAAAGTATCCATTAGACTTGAACACCTTCAAAGTACGTTCTATCCGTCGGATTGGAGATCAGACGGCAGCTATGTCCCTCCTGTCAGTTACTCATCATTTATATATAAAAAAATTAATAATCCTAGGTACGTGTAGCGAACGAATCTCTTCTTCTCTTAAAAGCAGAGGCGGCAGTATTTTAACCGAGGAGGAGAAAGCCCTGGTTGATCAGAACAAGGAATCCCCCACAAAAAAGCTTCAGAGCAGTCAGGGGCTTCCGATGGTGGTCGTCGTGGTGCACACGAGGAGGGAGCGGCAGAGGAGCGGTTGGTGCAACGGCGAGTCATCGGCGATGACCGGTAGGAACCTCGTGCGCCTCGCCAGCCGCGCCGTCTCGCCGGCCATCCCCTCCTCCGGAGCCGGCCGCTCCCTGACGCGCGCCGGGGGGCGCACGCTGCGCGCCACGTCGCCGCCTCCGCCGCCCTCGATCCGCGGCTCCACCGCATCCTGGGAGTCCCGCTCGCTGTGCCGCGAAGGCGATGAGGACTGGGAGGAGGTCGTCGCGGCGGGCGGAGAGGCGACGGAGGAGCAGCAGGGGGTGTTGTTCGGGGCCCCGCCCACCGACGACGAGGTCCGCGCCGCCGTAGCCAGTATACAGCAGTAAGTTAATACTGATCATAGTTATTGAGCAATTTGGAAAGTTTCTTAGTTTAAGATCGGAAATCGACGTATTGTCCAGCCAGGTGGTTACATGTTTTTTCTGTGAATTGCAATTTTGTTTGTAAATTGCAAATTAGTCACGCGGAAGTTAGCGTGTCCCAAATACTCTATGTTTGTTTGTTTCGTGTATCCTTCAAATTGTTAAGAGTGTTCGCGTTGCTATCAAGATGTGCTATACCACGTCAAGCATTTGGATATCAAAATTCATTTATTTTTTCCTCTCATAAGAGGATGCAAAACTTTATTTATTTGTTCTTCAGGATTTTAGCACGCTTGCTCCGTCATTGTCTAGTTAGAGCTTTAGACCTTCTTATCCTGCTTATTGGAGTTGTCGTCCTTTGTTATCCAGAACTTGTGACCTTCGTATTTCTTTAACTGCGAATTGACTATTTCATTCCTGCAGGGTGTTCGTGGATCCTTCTACTGTGGATTCCAACGCGACTGAGCTCGCGCTTGCATTGC
Organism: Digitaria exilis; assembly: GCA_015342445.1. Taxonomy (NCBI): domain Eukaryota; kingdom Viridiplantae; phylum Streptophyta; class Magnoliopsida; order Poales; family Poaceae; genus Digitaria; species Digitaria exilis. The sequence continues at coordinate 308,863 of JACEFO010002050.1, forward strand.
CCTACTCAGGGCACCAGTCTGGAATATTTGTCAATCATTTTGCTCTGGATTCTGATGCATCTGAGGTTAGATCAGATGAATGGGTGGATCCTGCTATGCTTGTTCTTAACTCGAGTACACTTTTAACAAAGGAACATCGGAGTGTACTGGATGCCTTCCGCCTATTGAAGGAAGATACTTCTGTTCAGGTTAGTGTGGCTCGACTTTGTCATTGACCTCAAGCAATCTGAATTTGGTGCCACAAAATAGACACGTTACTAGCATCCAATAAAAAAAATTGTCTGCAAAAATCTGAATCATGCCGTTATGTTCCTTAATGCAGAAAATGGTTATGGCCTTGTCATCTGATGAGGCTGTATGGCATGCTGTGATGAAGAACGAGGTGGTACAAGAATTCAAGAGATCCTTCCAGGATGGTATGTGACTATAGATCGTTCCTGTGTCATTTGACTGAGAACAGATTGTGCTTTTTACATCTTTTGGTTTGCATGGGTACCACTAATCTGTCCTTTTCGACAGCAGCCCTTAATTAAACAACCTTTTCAATCATGTGAAAATACAAACAAAATAACCAATGTAGATCTGTTGCGGTCTTGCTATATATGTTGGACGAATCTGCCTCTGATGCAACTTATCCTATCTTAGCTAAAATAATAATCTGTTTTTTAAGTTTGGCAGCGGCACTTCAATAAGCTGTCATGTGAAAATATAGAAACGTTTTATCACCTTTAGTCCTTTTAATGACCCATTAGACATTTAGTTGTGTTGGACTTTTGGATCGATCTTCATCTAATGCAACTTATCGTGTTCTTGTTATTCAGCCAAGAAGGAAACCTCTACTGCTCCTCCTGGATTCATGATGTGGGTCCTTGAAAACACCCAAGCAAAAATCAAGGAATTCCTCGAGAAGATACTTGGGCTCGTGAACATGCTCTTTCAAGCTGGGGACAAGGACTATGATATGTCTAATGATTTAGTGAGAATGTCCTTCATGCTCTCCGTATTTGTCTTCATCGTGGTAACTATAGCTCGTATACGCTGAGCACAACAATTCGTCGACTTCACGCAATGGTGGTTTCTTAGTTTTGTACAGGATTAGCTCCAGAATTAGTCCTATTCGTGGTTGGTGTGATTCTTAGCTGTCAGGTCTTGAGTTATCAGTATTATTAGTGGAAACTCTATGGTTATCATGTGGAATTATGCCTTGAACATCAATGTTAGTATCGTCTGCACTCTGCCGTGTGCTTCCTGAACATCAGTTAAAATGTGTGAAGCAAAATTTCCAAAGTGTTACAAATGCTTTACATTTTTTTCATTCATGTCAACACTTGCAGACTTCTACACAGTATTGCGCACTTTTGCTTGGGCGACTGTGAACTCTTTTTGTCGACTCAGAGTTAGATTGGATGCTTCCAATGTCATTCATCTGCCCAGAAACCATGGAATCCCATCAGGAATTCCAGTACCATCAGACGGCACCACTGTAGCATTAATTAGCACAAGCAACTTATTATGGCCAAGGCCACCGCGGTGAGTCAGCTAGGAGCCCAACAGTAGTTCTTCTACAGGCTACCAGTGTTCAAGGAGGGTGTGTCAAGAAGCAAAAGCAGAGAGATGAAAGTAATGGGTATGGTGGACCTGAAAATAGTGAATCGCGTTGGGAGTCAATGGCTCAAAGTAATTATAAGTCATTCCAACATTCTTGGAGATTCAAACTATCTCATGTTTGACCAAATTTATATAACAAAGTACATTTATGATACCAAATAAGTATCATTAGCTTCTTCATTAAGGATATTTTTAGACTATATCTATTTGGTTCCATAAATTTTTGTGATTCACTTTATAATTTTGGTCAAACATAAAAAGGATTTTGACTCTCCAAAAATCTTGGAATGACTTACAATTTGGGAGGGAGGGGGTAGCTTTTAACCTCAGGCTAACAGGAAGTACTTCCTGTGTTGGGTTGGCCCTTACAAGCCTTGCTCCTGGGGAACCATTTACTGACGATCGATGCACCAGCAGAGTTTTAAACAATCCGCCATCATCAGAAACATCTTTGGCATAACAAGTCTGGATTCAGACCAGAAAGTACAACAGAGACATCCATTCTTTTCTGTCCTAGCAGGCCGCTAAGAAATAACGTAAATTCTGGATATGACTGCCTGTCCGAATGTAAGCATGCATGATCACTTCTCCATTGCGTCACCGCCCTCAGTGACCTCAACCTTCTGCTTCAGCAGTGTGATCTTCGTGGACAGTCTCTCTGCAAACAAGAACAAAAGCATGCATAACTTCATACTGTTCAGAGCCATATATTCTGTACTATTGATTAGCAAGGAACTCAACAGTATGCCCCTTTGGTGAAGCTGTATCCCTTCGAACTTACATAAGTTCTTGGATTTGGCAATTGGTGGTTTCTCAAGTATTCTGTCTTCCCCTGGTAATGTCAAAGGGTTTGGTCAGCAAAGCAGTTTGAAGTGTTAACAAGAAACATTCATGTTCTCTCAAAGTCTATGGCAGATGGTCCCATGCAAAATACAGTGTTATAGTTTACTCAAATGAGCATTGTTGAAAATTGGTCGTCAGAGGGGTAAATCAAACCATGTGCAAGCAGCAAGCTACGTCAAATCAAAATGTTCTCCAATTCTCTCAAACAGCATCTATTGCAAATGGAGCATGCACAATGCAGTGTTAAAGTTTACTCAATGAGCATTATTGAAAATTGATGAGCAGAGGTGTAAATCAAACCATCAGCAAGCTATATGTCAAATCAAAGTTGACAAACACAAAGCTGCGGATGAAAGAAAGCTAATTCTCTCATAAGTAAACAATATATTATGTTCTGATGTATTTTCAACATTTGCAGTGTTAAATCAATTCCAGTCAATGAAACAGAAACTGTAATGCTAACCTTGGTTATCACACAAACATCAACGTTGCTGCCACTAGCCCACTACCCAAATCATTGAAGATACCAGCCCGAATTGCATCTGCTACAAGTACAACAAACTTATCGTATATTCCTCAACTAATAATAATCCATTTTTAAGTTTTCCAACCGCCCTTTAAAAAGCTGTTATATGATAATGTGAAACGTTTTAACCCATTTAGTTTTTTTATTAACCCATTTAGCTATGTGGAACTTTTGGATGGATCTTAGTAGGTGCAACTTATCATATCTTTTTTTTTCAGCAAGGAAACTAATACGAAAGTGACGTGGGACCTTAAAGACACCTAAGCAAAAATCAAGGAATTCGTCGAGAAAATACTAAGGCTCTTGAACATGCTCTTTTAGTCTTTCATGGTGGGGACAAGGACAATTCTATGTTTGATGATTTAGTGACAGCAGAGGATCTAGCATGGGGGCAGGAGCCCCCCCTAGAAAACGGAAGTTTGGCGACACATGAAGAGGAGGAGCAGGAAAAAGAGAACGAAGAGAACAATGAAAAAATAGTCCTCCCACGCCTCACATCTGGTCCGCCGAGCTGTTGAAGTTGTTGTGGCGACGGCTGCAACTCATCCCGGAGATGACGCGATATCTTCGCAGTCCAAGCGAGTGCCCAAAAAGCAACTGGCTATCTTGGTAAAGCAGCCATCGTCGCCGAGCGGACAACAAGAGGGGCCTTGAGGATCCTCCAGGGAGCGATCTCAGGGGCACGTTCCTTCATATCCTAAATTAGAATAGCAATTAATTGCCTTGACAAAGAGCAAGTCATCTACTATCTAAGGGGGTGGGGATTCTACAATGTGCCAGTGTAATGAGGTTATGTATCAAAAGAGACATGCTACCTATCCATTGGAGTGTTAGTTAATATAGTTGATGACTTTTTTTTTAAATGAATGACCATTAGATGTGCCTGTTTTATTGATAAAGCAAACTGGTTGAACCAACTCTTTACATTGTTTTACTCTCTCGACATTATTATTATTATTATTATTATTATTATTATTATTATTATTGATGCTAGGGACATGGCCCCTGCCCACACTTAGGGATGGCAGCAGGTTAGGTAAGGTGCGGGTAAGGTGTTTACCCGCCCGCGAGCCTGCCCGTGGCTGCGACCTTTGCCCGCCTACGAGCATGCTGCGTCTTCTTGCCGTCCAGGTCCAACGCCGCCTACCGCCACGCCCACGGACCACCTATAATCCTACTTTGGAAAACCGAGCAGAGCATGTCTCGGCTCTGAGTGCGCGGACTATCCAACCCCTAGGGACGGACTAGCTGTCTATAGATTTTTTTCTTTCCTGATAGGAGCTCAACCTTTCCGTGTAAAAATTGGTTTGAATGATGGACAGTCCGGCTTTTGCGAAGCGGACTGTCCACGAATTCGAAAACCAGTCATTTCTACCAACTTTGATGTGACACATAACCGTTGAGGTTGAATGGTGGACTGCCCGGCCTAATAATGGTGAACACTCAGAGAAAACACAGTGAGGTCGGGTTTTCAACATAACAGTTAGATTTTGGAGCCCCCTACAAATAGCCAACCCTCGACTGTGAGCGACTCTCGTAGGATTTAATCTTCTGCTACTACAGCTTGGTGCTTCCCATCAACTGCCCTGGCATCTCCTCCTCCACCTTAGATGTGTTTTCTTCCACAGCTAGGCGACAAATATCATGCGGTTGCTCTGGTGCGTCCTGGATCACATGGTGGGTGGCATTAGCTTAGTGGTGCTACTGTATTTGTGTAGGGTCGTGGTGAGGCGAGCACCAGCAGGCGGCAGGGCCCCAAGTCTTGCACCGACGCATGGTGGCACCGAGCTGCGAGCTGAGCTGCGGGAAGAGTTTGAACGCCGGTGCCAAAAGAGGTGCATACAGGAGGAGGAGGAGGGCACTTTTTACCCCCGAAAACCAAACCAGCAAATTTTTTGGTTTGGTCGATTTTTTACATTGTGTTTCTGGTAAGTTAGGTCCTCTGTCGTCCTAGCTTCGGTTTTTTACCCTCAAGAAACGAGAAAATCGAGCCACCTAATACGAACACGTCAGCGTCACCTTTTTTTTTAGAACAAGGTCAGCGTCACCTTCTCCACAAGCTGCTTCCTCCTTGCGATTTTGGCCCACCGAAACAACTTGGCCTGCCTCTGTAGCTCGGGCCAACAACTCATGCTCCTCTCTTCTCTCAACGAAATTTTTTTAATTTTTATATTATTTATTTTCTGAATTTTCAAAAATAAATATCTCGATACTTATTTTACACAAATATCATCCTGCCGCCAACTCATCCGGCGAAAACAACCTTTCGCCGGTTCATCTGGCGAAATGTTACTGTAGCAAAAGCTACCGCCGGATGAATCGGCGGAATTTCCCTTCCCTAGACAACTTATTTTCAAAAAATCATAATTAATTTCTATGAACTCGGATCGAAACAATCTTATATGAAAATTGTAGCTCTCGATGATATATACAACTTTGTAGTTCAAACTTTTTTCATTAGAAGCCATCTTGCAGCTCAAATAATCGAATCAAGTTTTGGATCCTAAATTCAAAATTTGAGATCTGAAATTTGATTCAATTTTTTCCATATTCACATTGACATTTGTATAAGCATAACAAAATTGATGTGTCATGTCCGATTGGATATAATTCATTGGATCACCACTGATTCTTATCTGTTGCCTCCAAGTGACCGTAGAGTGAACAACAGAACTAGTTTTTCTTGTTTCAGAAAGTGCAGCTCGCAGGCAATATCCCTAGCCCTGCTTATTGGTTTATGGTTCGATTGATAATCTCAGATATATATAGCATTAATGATGGTTCTCTTGACTACCCATGTTTGGTTACCTTCCATGTCCAAAAGTCCCCGTGAAAATTTATTTATATTTATTTATTTAGGAAAAATCCTTTCTACACTAAACTGTAGCTACTCCCATATAAAAAAACACACCTTGGGGATGTATACATACTTATTTATCATTCTAAGTATATACACATACCTAAAATAAGTTTTTTCAAAGTGATAACCATGAAAAAAATTGAGTGGAACTTGTATTTTTTTGCGCTTATATTTTCTGTATAGAAAAGGGAGTATGTCCACATACATCATGAATAAAAAAAGTATGTCCATATACTGCTTTAAAAATCAAGTACTATGTGTAAATTCTTTTTTTAAAACCTCAAGTATGAATTAATACCATGTAATTTGTGAGATACACACATGGGTGTAGCTATATTCGGGTGTAAAAACTTATCATAATTATTTAAATATATTGTTGCAGAATGGATAAACCGCTACAGGAATCTGGCATAACCATTATTGTTCAAGAGAACTGACTCGAGCCTTTCAAGTACAGAGAGAAGGATTCACTATGCTCGTTCTCCAAGAAAGGTGGAGACAAAGATGGAAAGCAAGATGAGAATAGTGATGGTGGGAACAAACCTCCTCGAAGCGAGGATGGTGATAGGTATGATCCAAGTGACAGCAGCGAAGAGCTTGGCAAAGATGACAAGTGTGGTCCAAGTGACAGCGAGGAACCTCCTTTGGAGGATGGCAAAGATGACAGGGATTGTACTGACGATCCCATTCCATATGGATGCCACCGGTTGCAGCTGTTGGCCGTTCGTGCAAACTTCAGTATTGATGCCTTCAATTTCTTTGATTGGCATCGAGTACAAGGAATCTACAGGCGACATGTTGACCAGCACGATGATCAAGAGGTATATTTCTGCTTAAACTAATTTGCATAACCTAGTACAGGTGCTTAGTTGTTGTATAAGCTAGAATTGTGGAGGTTGCAGCTAGAATATCCAACTTCACAGTGTGAGCATTTTTTGGTGATTATATTATCAGTCTACACGAAAACCATGAGTACATTGCGGCAAGCAGCACTTAAATCACTTAATTATTGCTGAATTGTTCAATATCAGGATGGACCGCATATAATGTAAGGTTTCATTTGAAATTAAATAAAGTCTTGCTTATGCGTGGGAGCGAATCTGGTTGTATAATTGATTCCGAGTGATTACTAACCTTGAGTAACAATCGATTCATTGCATTACCAGTTTGAAACATGTTTTTACTTCCCTAGGTAACAATTTGGACTTGCAGTTACCTAATTTTGACTTAGCACACTTGGTGTTAAAATATATGCATGCTTTCCATGTCTCAAATATACTTTGCACATGTAGGATGGAATGGTTGAGCTGATGCTAATTTGACCTCGTAGAGCCATTGGTGCTTATGGAACCGTGGGAGTTCAAGTGTTCCCCGGTGCAACCGCTGCTGTGGATCTTGGTATCAGTGAGAGTGTTGTTATCGAAGAAGGATGGAATCCTTGCGAAGACAGTGATGAACCAGAAGAATATGTGAAGGTAATTCAAAGAGGTGTCCATAGGTTGGAAATTTCATATCTGGTGATTCCAAACACGATTGAAGCTGAAATCGAGGTCAAACTCCTACTTGGAGCCTTGGGTTGTTGTGGAGGCCGCGTGGTATCCGGCAAAATCAAGGCATGGGTAAGCGACTTCGGAGACAAACATGTTGATATCTTCACTGCTCAAAGGTTGCCTATCCACTCTGGTGTATGGGTCATAGTTCCTCTTCATTTGTCACTGGTTTGTTTGCCATACCATCGTAAGTTTCAGCTTGATATTGAGGTGGATCTGATGGTAAGCACACCCTCTGACGACAGTTTGTGTAATCTTAAATTCAATGATATGAAATTCAGTGGCAGAATTGGGAGGGAGGAAAGGGAGATTGATGGTAACACAGTAGAAATTACTGTTAGAATGAACCCAAATCCTTGTGTCCGAGCTCACTGAGGCGATGTGGACCTATCTGCTTCTCTGAAGACATAAATATCAAGATTTGTCAGTTTTATCAGCTATGATGTGTATATGTCAAGTTTGTGAGAAGTCCTTTAATGTATTAAGGGTTTGTGTGTATGTAAGGGTTTCTAAACCCTTTATTCATCTTAATATAATGATACGCAGTTCTCCTGCGTGTTCGAGAAAAAAAATGTGTATATGTCTCTTCATATCATCTAATTACTGATAGAAAGTGTTATTTGCACTGACCTTTGTTTTCGTGTTACTGCATTATGTTAATGTTTTTAGTCAGCACTTGCTCATATGGCTCCACTGCTTTGATATGCCTTTTTGTATTTCCATCAAATCTCCTGCTTTCTTCATACTTGCTCTAGACATAGAGTACCATCAATTCTTTTAAAGTGTAAATAGTGACATCATCATGAATATGTATATTTCTGATAGAAGATAGTGCATGCAGTTGTACAACGATTGTAGTACTAGGGGATCCCCCCTTGCCATGTTGGATGTTTTTGTTATATTCACTTCCTTTTATAGCTAGCTGCAAATTTTAGTTTATCTTTCACAGTTTTCTGAAATATATTATCATTTGTAGCTGGCACTAACACAATAATCAAATAGCCTATCAGTAATATTCGTGGAAAGTTGTCAGCGTTTCTAGAGGCATCATCTTTGTCGTTAGTCACTCTCAGTATCCATCCTTGTTGTTTCCTTTTCCGTGTAATATCCGCTCAGCTCTGCATTCGATAAATAAAATAGATAGGGATATGGAAAAGGTATTATTTACTCGGATCCTCTTTCATACCTAGATATCGCTGGTGTCTGCTGCGGTGGTTGTACGTGAACACCCCCCCCCCCCAACACACACAAAACCACACCGTGTTTGGATGTCAATATTGGAGGAAGAAATTGAGAAGTGGAATTAGAGACAACAATGTTGTTTGGATGTTTATATAATTAGGAACCAATACTCTCTTTGAGCTGCCAGTTGAGTTGTTCAAAGCATGTTTGGGCTCTACATATGACCATCCAGTGTCGTTCAAGACGAAGGGGAATGGTAGAAAAGGTAGATAGAAAGACTCGGCATAAGATGCAACTACACCATCAATAGGGAGATCGCCGATGGAGAAGAGGTGCCAATGGAGGACAACAACGAGCCACGACGGAGCCAACGATCAAAGTCCGCCAGAGTCCTCCACACAAGAGGACAGAATGTTGCCAATGACGGAGACCTTTAAAAACGACACCTACAAGTAGGGCACGACGTTGTTGACGCCGCCATCACCGTCCAACCACAACCGGCACAGAGTTTTCACCCGAAGGTCACCATGGCAGTGGAGAGATGGGAGCAAACGACGCCTCCAACAAGGAGAGCGGCGCCCAAGAACATTATCGTCGTCTGCACCAACACAACGGTGGGCATAGCTTTCGCCAAGGCTCCGAAGCCCAACAACCACACCGGCAAAACGACAGGCTGCAACAACGCCGCTTTCGCGTGGAGGTTGTGCTGGTCGCGTTGTCTTATCACTATTCTTAGTGGGAACTCTAAGATTATCATGTGGGATTATGTCTTGAACATCAATGTTAGTATCGTTTGCAATGCTGTGTGTGCTACTGTGCTTCCTGATCATTCTTTCCAAATTAAAAGTGTTATAATTTTTCCATTCTTGCATAGACTTTTACACGGTATCGCGCACTCAGGTTTGCTTGGGCGACTGTCAACTCTTTTTCTGGCCTCACTAGAGTCAGGTTGGATGCTTCCAATATCATTCATCTGCCCAGAAACCATGGAATCCCATCGGGAAAGTGAGGTGTTTGGGCACCTCAAGTTTTACCACGACGGCATCTCTTTCCCCAATCTTCCTTGCGTCCAGTACGACCAGATGGCACCTGTGATCAGATACTGCATACTGCAAAGAAGCAAGAGGAACAAGATAAAGAAATATCAATTGGCGTGACATATGTTTGTCCATGTCAGTGCTCCAATGAAAATGATGAACTTACCTCTACAAGCACAACATAGCCGTCATCCTCCCTACCGCCACCAGTCGGCACGAACACCGGCTCGCCGACGAACGTGCGCCCCGCCGCGGTCCACAGCCGCGCTGATCCATCGGAGACGTCTACCTTCACCACGCTGTCAAAGGGGAAATACGGCAGGAACCTCCGCGAACCGGAGGCGGCGCCGGCGTAGACGAACCGGTTCCTCCGGTTGGCGAAGCTCGGGTTGATCGCCGGGAAGTCCGCCGGTCTGGTCCACTGGTCGGACAATCTCCTGACGGAGCATCCACGGCACGCCCCTCTCTTGTCGAGGTCGATCGACACCTGCATTGGATTGAACGAACGACGTGACGGGTGCAACAAGGAACGATTATCCTTGTCAGTCTCAGTCGTTTGTTTGTTCATCGATCGGCAGTCGACATGACAGGTAGGTACCAAAATCAAAGCGGCGTCTGCTGACCTGAACAAGGCGAGGCAGCAACTCCCTGCCCTTGGCGATGTTCATGAAGGACGGGTCCAGTTTCTTGTGGAGCCAGTTGTAGCCGAACATCCGGTGGAAGTGGAACCACTGGTAGGAGCAGCTGGACATGTGGAGCCGGATGCTGGTTCCGCCCCGGGCGTCCCGCTCCTCGAAGGCGTTGCCAAAGTGTATGGACCACAGCTGCGACGGCGCCTCGACGGGCACGCTCCAGTCGCGGCCGCCGGCCTCGGCCTCCGGGGAGCGCGGTAGCAGGTACACCGGCGTTGACTCCCGGCTCGGGTCAACGGCGAGGGCCGCTATCATCGGGTGGGTGCCTGTCAGTGCCAGCAGCGACCCTGCAGCCACCCAAACACCGAGTCATTATTCACGTGAGACTCGCGCTAGCCTGATCATCGAGTAAATAAAACAATTGATCTCCTTGGGTGTCCTTACCAGGAATGTCGAGCTTGATCCGGTTGCCGAGTAGGACGTAGTGTTTGTCCGTGAAGGTCCAGTCGTGGATCATCAGGTGGTCCGGCAACACGAACTCCCTCTTCTGCACCAGCGTGAAGTCGGCGTCGAACTCTGCAGTGCCGTCGTCAACGTCAGTGATCGATTCGAGCAGGTGGTAGTTGTAGTGATTTGTGACTGCTGCTTCGATTTGGAATTCTGAGCAAGGGTGATGTGCAGTGCAGACCGTAGAAAGTGAAGTTGGAGCGCGGGAGGAGCATGTCCTCGGCGTTGCAGGCCACCATCAGCAGCCGGTTCCGCTTGGGGTCGATCTTGTAGTGCGCGAGCAGCCTCCTTGCCGGCATGCTGTAGACACCTGCGGGGAGCCACACACACACGCACAAACGTCAGCTCGGTCAGGTCGGCCAATCGCATGCTCTGCTCTGGTGCGCTAACCACATCCAATGCAGAGGAGGTGGTGGTGGTGGCAATGATGATGGTACAGACCACTGAGGATCGGCCGCAGCAGGCTCGCGGCCACGTCGATCCCTGCCTCCAGCAGCCACGGCCGCCGGCTCCGGTCGACCTCGCCGCCGTTGCCTCGTGCCGCCGCCTCGTTGTCAGCGCCGCCGGCGAGGCCGAGGATGTCGAACGGGCCCAGCGTCTCGAGCGTGAGGGGGTCGAGCTCGTACGGCACGCCGCCTTCCCAGAAGCAGAGCACGCGGCCGCCCCATCGCAGCACGCTGGTGTTGGCCACGTTCTTCATCACCTTCACGTTGCCCACCTGGGTACCTCCCTGCAGCACCGAGAAGGGGCCCCGGTGGGTGAACCGCCACGACGACGACGCCTCGTGCTCCTCCCGCTTCGCCGCCGTCTCCACGTACCTCGCCGAGTAGTGCGCGGCGGCGGCGCCGTTGCCGCCGGAGAAGCGGAAGGCGCGGAGGTAGCCGTGGCCGTCGAGAGGGTGGACGGTGGAGCCGTGATCGTCGGTGAACATCCCGGGCCCGGCGAGGTAGTAGGTGCCCGCTGGGAAGTCCGCCGGGATCGCGCCCTCGGTGACGCGGAGCTCCACGGGGTCCGGTGACTCGGCGCGCTGCGAACGGAAGAGGAGGTTGTAGTCCCAGAACGCCGTGGATGGCGTGTCCGTCGCCGACGCCGCCACGGGAGTGGTGGTGGCGGTGCCGGGCGCGGCGCGGACGACGGAGACGACGACGCGTCCCTGGACGCGACGAGAGCAGTGGCGGGGCAGCGGAGAGCGGCGGCATGGGTGGTGGTGGTGGTGCGCGACGGCGTGCGTGGCCGTGGCGGCGATGGTGTGTGGAGACATGTTTCTGTCTGTGCTGTGCCGGTCACCTTCTTCGGTCGATCGCTGCCCCCGTTACGTTTCGAGCCGTGGAGGGTGCGCGGGGTCCTTTTTATCGTGTCTTGTTTTGTTTCACGGGTTGGTCTCTCGCGGATTGAACCCGTCGTTTGAAGTTTGAAGTTCTGAAGATGAATAGCAACCCAAAATCAACAAGTGAATGAGACGGTGATATGTGGGATATGCCGCTTGACATTGGTAGTGAAAGACGATCGAATAGAGATCGACGACAGGATGGAGACAACGGCAACTAATCCGGCATGTATTATTTGTTCCCGATGTGTTATAGGAACACTGAGAAAGCACTACACACCTCTTCTCGTAGTATTCGACAACCTGCTCTTTATGGTGTTCAGTTAGTTGATGGGTTCACTGCCCAACTTTGGATCCAAGTAACAGGAACTGAACGAAAGACCCGATATGTTGGTTCCATGATCTGGCAGGAAGATCTAGTGTGGCACAGCGCGACCAAAAGCACACGCTCCTTGCTATTTTGGTGATTTTAAACTATTTGCTTTGAGCGGAACATCAGGATTTTCAACAATCAGAAGTAGCTGACGAGGAACTGAAGATTCATGATGAAATGTATAAAAGGATGCTGCTCGGCTTTGGAGTTTGGCAGGCGTGAAACACTTGACTTGCGTGCTTGATAGACTTGCTGAGAGTTGAGTGATCACTATGTACGTTTTGGGAGTTATTCCGATGTCCTAATTTGACAAGGCGTTTTGTTGTGGCGGTCTCGGTCGGTCGCTGGCCAGTTGCTAGGAGTACTTGCTAGCAGCAAGGATCGCTGGCTCAGCGTCGGTGATATCGTCGTGGCATGTGGCCGGCGGTTTGGCGCCTTGCCAAAATCTGCAGAACAACACTCAGTTCTTGCTTTGGTTTTGGAGCTTGCACTTGCTAACTGCTAAGTACTCTCTTCTTTTAAAATACTAGAATCTCATGCAATGATCTATACAGAATGGGGTTGGATTTCGTGACGTGGGCGTTTAACCAAATTTAATTAATGCTAGCATGGATTAGGAAGCGGTGGTGTGACGTGTGAATCGCATCTGTGGGGGCCCTTTTTGGAGGGTTTTGTGGAGGGAATCGTTGGCGTTTTAGGAGTGGAATCCAGGGCCGTTTTGTTCCTTCTCGGCATAATTGTGACGCTTGTGCAGCAAATGTATGGGGAACCTTCTCTTGTCCGTTAACAAATCCCGTTTCATCATTAGAAAAATATCCACAGCAGGACTAGCTAGTTGCGATTATCATAATCACCTAGGAGGCTGCTTGGTGGCACCTGGAAATCGCCCATCGCTCGCTGTCTCAGTGCCCGCGGCCATCATTAGAAGAGATTTTTTTTAAGGTTATTGTCACTGTAGACCCGCAGGCGTTTTGGGTCCAATGTTCAAGCACAGTGGACAATGGGCAGCACTTAGAGCGTGCCCAACGGGCCGTCGAAGTCGCCGGCTGACGGCAGCAATTCTCGACGTGGAGGAGAGAGAGCGCCAAAAAGCAAAGTAGCTAGCGACGGAGAAATCGCTATGCTCGCACACTCATCGAGGAAGGCGGCGTCTCTGACCGCTTGCTCCCACTGCATAGGATACGGTGTGCTGTGTCTTGCTCCACTGCATAGGATACGGTGTGCTGTGTATTGTTTTTCTTTGTTTATTTTCTCTCACCTCACATCAGCTAACGATTTTGCCACGTTGTTGGAGACGCATGGGGTGCCCAGTCTCGCACGAGGAAAAGGCAGGAGATGCAGCATGATGGGGGAATGGATTCAGCAACCACCGGTGGTGAACGGGAGGGACAACGGGTGGAGCTCCCACTTTTCTCCAAGCATCTGTCGCGGCAAGTTAGGCCATGACTCGGAAGGAAATGTACTGTGAGCCGGTAGGGAAAAAAAAAATCCACGTTGGAGTGGTCAAGAACCGAAGGGAAGGCCCTCCTCCGTCCATTGGATTTAAGTGGAAAGCAAAAGGAAGAAATGTTGCCTGAAAACGGGACCTCAGGCTCTACTAGTTCAGATTTGATTCGTACGTTGCGAGTTGCGATTGCGAGGAGCGTAGTTTAGTTTTGATGAGTTCATGTAGCGGTGGTCATGTAAAGTGGTTTCTCCTATCCAAACACTGAACCGCTCCGCACCTACTAATACAACCGGGCTACCTATTCCTTATTAACAGCAGGATTAAATTAAGTGTTACGTCCTCGTTTCATTTTTTAAAAAAATATATGTCGTTTGAAACTAATAAACTTATTCTAAATATCTTATATTTAAAAACAGACAGAGGAATATCCTGCAACCTTGTATGTCTAAGCAATTTGCAAGCAGAGTGGATATAAAAACCGGTGACTTCAGTTGGCACTACACTGTAGTCCGAATGCTGCAGGAAAGTGGAACCTTGGTGTTTTTTAAATATGGAATTGTCGTTACAACTTTTGTTTAAGCACAGCACCTGAACAACCGAGCCAAGACCTCATGAACATCAGCGAACCTGAACCGTATACGGTAGCTTATTTGCTGTTTTGGTCACCGGCAAAAATAGTTTACTCGTTTTATTTTGAACCAACACTTTCCAATTTCCACGACGAAGCCATTATACTTCTGAATCATGTTTCCACCATGGTCTGCACTCCAGAGTTAATCCCCATTTAGGTCAGCATTCCAATTCAGGTAGTCCAAGAAGTGGAGGAATCTAATGCTCAACATCAACGCTACGAAACCATTAAAAAGTTAAAGATTAAGGTCAAAGCATAAGAACCCTGGAACAGTGTTACAAAATAAAATATGTTCAACAAAACAGGTGAGGCCGGATTGAAATAGAAAAGTAAGAGATGCTTAATTTTCGAAAGAAATGGACATGCGAAATAATTGCCAGGATGAGATGCCTAAAGTGCATGGGAGCAAAGAGATATAATGGCTGATTCTCACAAAGCAAGAGATGTAGTTTTGAAGTGTAATAGGCTAACAATTAGTTTTTTTCTTATACAAATTCCATACGATTAAAATGCATGGGTGTTAATATTTATCTTCTTTAGTCACATTAGGAGATTTCTTACTATTTATCTTCTTTAGTCACATTAGGAGAGTTCTTACTATTTATCATCTTTAGTCACATTAGGAGAGTTCTTACTATTTATCGTCTTTAGTCACATTAGGAAATTTCTTGAATAAGATCCCCCAAAGGAAAAAAAAAAGGGGGGGGGGGGGATAACCTGCAGTTTACTCAGCAAGAATAAGACTGGACTAGTTTCATTAAATTTAGTTGATTTCTTTTTAACATCGACTTGTAAAAGTCCACATTTTTTTTCCTATTTGGAATTTGTTTCTTTCTTTCACTGGTCTCTCATGCCGAATGGCCATAGATAATAGAAAATGTCAAAGAAAATATGAAACATGAATGTCATACTGGCCAAAAAAAAGTTTAACTTATGTCTGAGAAAGATAGAAACAGCCCAGATGGATATCATGGAAGCAAATAAGCAATGACCATCACCATCCAGTAATCATCATCATTATTTGTTACTGATAAGATTTTTTTCCCCCCTTGCAGCAAGAGACCCTCCAAACTCCAAAGTGCAAACTTTCAGACATTGCTGAAGTTAAATTGATCGAGAAAATCACTAATTACAGAAAGGTGCTATTTTTGGCCCTTAATATGTTTGAGGTCATTCATGCTCCTTTTCACCATCTATTTATCTTTTGTTCTAGTGAGTTACTGAAATAATGATATTCAAGTTCATGTTACAAGCAAGAAATCATCAAGTATAGTCAAAGTAGGATGGCGATATGGGACATAACACACAATGTGCTAGACCTTGCCTTAAGGACAACAGATTGTGAGCAGAAGGGTAGAACTAAGGCATTTTATTACGTGGCATTAGTCCAATTTTGTTTAGGCATGGAGTATAACAAATTCAGACCAAGCATTTATAACAGGATATCTCAGATAAAGCAACACCTTATTTTTGTGAACTTAATGTAGCAATTGAACTTACTGAAAGAACATCTCTGTTTACATGCATTTTCTCTCATTAAAACAAGCACTAACTAGTCCAAGCATCATACGAATTCACAGGATTGGTGTAGCTAATATGTTTGTATAATTTGTACAACCTTTGTAGGCCAAACCAGTGTTTTAAAGGCATCTGCCTAGGCGTCGAAGCACCTAGGGCGCCTTAAGGTCCTAGTAACGTTACGCCTTGTCACCTAGGCGACAAGGCACACCTAGGCAGCCTCGCCTCGCTTTACCACCTTTAAAAAACTGGGCCAAACTAATATTTTACCCTGAACTGCTCAAATTTACTAAACAAACTTCACGATCTCAGCATCTTCTCAATCAGACGCCCAACAAGGTCACAGATAAATGGCCGCAGAACCACCTCACCAATCTTATTCTCTCACAAATGTAGGAATTGCAATCTCGAGTCAAGTCTACATTGCCATAAAATACATGACCATGAGCAGAGGTGCAAGAAAATACCATATCATGAATCACCTCAGCCAGTGATCATGGTGCCAGTACCCTCGTCTGTGAGAATCTCAAGCAGCAGTGAGTGTGGGACACGCCCATCAATGATGCTCGCTGTGTGCACACCTTGTGCGAGAGCACGCACGCAGCATTCAACCTTGGGTATCATCCCACCTGCCACCTTCCCGTCGGCCACCATCTGCCGCACCCCGGCGATGTCAATCTCCTTCACCAGGCTGCCAGGATCATTACGGTCCGCCAGTATCCCGGCCACATCGGTGAGCAGCAGCAGCTTCTCAGCGCCCACGGCAGCGGCAATCTCGCCAGCCGCCGTATCGGCATTGATGTTGTAGGCCTGGCCAGTCTCGTCGGCGGCCACTGTGGCGATGACCGGGATATGGTTCGAGGTAATGATGGGGTGAAGGACGGTGGCGTCGACGCGCGCGACCTCGCCGACGAAACCGAGCGCCGCGGCGTTGGGGGACGGGCGCGCGGTGATGAGGCGCGCGTCCTTGCCGCAGAGGCCGACGGCGGTGCCCCCCGCGAGGTTGATGAGTGAGACGAGGTTCTTGTTGACCTTGCCGACGAGCACCATCTCGACGACCTCCATGGTGAGCGCGTCGGTTACGCGGAGGCCGTCGCGGAACTGCGGCTCGACGCCGACGCGCAGCAGCCAGGAGTTGATCTCCGGGCCCCCGCCGTGGACGAGCACGGGGCGGAGGCCGACGCAGGCGAGGAGGACGAGGTCGCGGATCACCGACTCCTGGAGCTCCGGCGTCTTCATCGCGGCGCCGCCGTACTTGACCACCACCGTCTTGCCCTTGAAGCGCTGGATGAAGGGGAGCGCCTCCGAGAGCACGTCCACTCGACCCAGCCCTGCGGAGACGCGGAGGCGGCCGCGACGGGCGGCGATGGGCTTGGCATGGCTGGAGCGGAGAGGCGGGGGCGGCGCAGATGGGGGAAGGAACGAGTTGGAGAGGTGGGGTTTGGTGAGGAGCATGGCTGCGGTGGGAGGTCCTTGCTTGACTCCACGCTGGTATTCGACGAGGTGCCTCTGACAGAAGGGCCCCTTAGGGTTCCTTCGTGGGCTGGGCTGCTGCTGCTTTTATTGGGCCTCTGTTCGGTTGCCACGAGAGTTGGAATCGAACACTGCTCAAAGTTAGAACCGAATTGCTACCCGATGTTACTTCTTCGGTCCTGGTCCCGGTTCGCTTTTTTTGCTGAGGAAAGTGTGTGATGAGAGGTGCTGCTTTATTTTTATTTTTTTTAGAACATGCTGCTTTAATTTTCTGTGTTGGCGTGTTGCCGCCTGCCGGCCCATTTCTTCTGCTCCTTCCTGGGCCCATTTCAACTAGGTAAGCTGGCGTGCTTCGCCGCGCCTGCAGAGCCGTGTCGTATGCTGTGCAATTTAATACAGTAAAAGGGTTCCGTGATGTGTATGTTGTTGTAATGTTGTTGCGGTTCTGATTGTGTCAATGTGATGTTTTCATGCTATTTGCATTCCCACCTGATTGTTTGACACGGTTGTTCTGTAATTTGCAGAGGTCACAGTACGTAGTGCGTTTTAAATTGAATGTGAATATGTGATGGCCTATTTGAGGTGGCTGTTAGTAGGCTCGTTTGTACTGTAACAAAACAGAATGCTATTTCATTTCTACGGTTTACCTGTCTGCAATCTGGTGTGGTTATCTCGAATAGAGCGGATCTTTTCGGCATTTTTGTTTCTCTCTTCCAAGAGGAAATTAGGTACTTCACAATGATTGGTTTAGATTAGTTTTGGCTCCCTGTATATTGAGGTAATTGAAACAGTTGGTTTATGTTACATTGCATGACAGCAATGCTGAACATTTCCATGAGGTCGCAGTCGTATATATTGATTGAAGATGGCCTGATTTGTTCGATTCCAATTGGGCTGCCACTGTATTGTTGGGCCTCTTCGGTTGTTGGTAGTTACTGGGCCTGGTTGGGTACAGAAGCCGACTTAGCCCGTTACATTATCTGGTTGTTGGTGGCGAGCACTCACTATTTTCTTTTTTTCCCAAACGGTGTGTCGCTCTCTGTGGATGTCTCTTGAGGCCTCTCCCCTGTGCCTATCTCCTCTCGTCTGTCGCGTAGCCTCTCTCCGCCGAGGTGCTTCGGCAAGGCCACGACGCCACGCACGTACCCGTCACCAAGATGCCGCTGCTAGTGATGAGAAAGCTCTCTATCGAGCAGTCCACGCGTCTGACGCTGTTTGTAGGAAGGGCGGCGGGGCAGAGTCATCCTGCTCCCGATGCGCGGATGCGTCGGACGGCCTGGGGGTCAGCGATTGGCGGCGTGGTCCTTGAGGCGAAGGCGTGCGCGCCTTGCGGTAGGACCAGGAGGTCGGCACCGTCACCACAGCCCCTTTCTCTTCCCCCTCTCTTTGGATTTGGCTGTGGAGCTCAATTTAGCCTTGGGCTCCATGATTTAGTTTGTGTTTCGATTGATGATTTGTTCTTTCAATCGACGATTTGTACAGCGAATTGGGGATTTTTGCCTCAATCCGTGGTTTGATTTGAGAAGTGTCTCCCTCTCTCTCTCTTCCGAGCATGGCGAGGTCGGCCTCCAGACGGTTGGTGAGGGTGAGGTGGTGGACGCCGCGATAGTCGATTTATTCTTTCAATCGGCTATTTGTCGAATTAGGGATTTTTGCTTCGATTCGTGCTTCGATTTGAGCACTCTCTCTCGCGCATGGCAAGGTGGTGGATGCCGCGACCGTCGATTTATATTTGTGCTGCCAATCGGAGATTTCTTGCTTAGTACATACAATTGCGATTTGTGGTCGGTCTCGGTTCTACTCGCTTCCTCGTTCTTGCCAGATAGCCTCCTGCGCAACGCTTGGAATGCGATGCGAGGGAATTGCGTTTTTTTAGACATCGAACTCGCATTCGTCGAGCGCCGCGTGGTATATGGCAGGACCAACATGTACAGTAACATGGCTTGAGAGGATGTCCTTTCTTCCGGCGATGAAAGGTTACACAAGAGAATGACGTGAGGATGGCCGAGGAAGGCGACAAACCCTAACCTATCCAGGGCAGTGGCGAGGGCGATACACGTTGGCGGAGATACAGCGGTGGCGGGATAGGCGTAGGCAGAGATAGGTGGCGACGGAGAACGGGCCAGCGGCTAAATATCGCATCAATGGGATATATGGGCCTGCTATGCCTGAGGAAAATAGAGAGAACGTAGGAAGTTGGCCCACAAAATGGCAGACCAGGGAAATATTCACCGCACACTGAAGACCCATTTGTCAGCCCGAATAATGAAACAAAAGCCTAAGAAAACAGGCCGAATAATGAACCAAAAGCCCAAGGCAACAGGACATGGTAAAAAAAAGAACATACGTAAAAAAAACATGCGGCCCTAGAGAATTGGCCAACAGCCGACGAGCGCTCTCGTGCCCGGAAAGCTACGCGCGATAAGAATAGAGATAAGATATTCTTCTCTTCTTTTCTTTCCATCTCCCGCCGCTACACAGGGCCGAACCAAGATGGCCGCTGACAGGCCGTGCTGGGCCAAATGACGGGCCTAGGACGGCCTAACTTCCTTTGCTGGGCCACCTGAAAGACCACCTCGCGGTATACCATGAAGCCCATACGTAGCACCAGCAGCTTTGGGTCCGTTTTAGGCTCCTCGTCCCTCCTCATGGCGCTAGATTGATCTCTTAACATTTGTTTGTCCGCTCCCTTGTCAGAAAAAACTCGATTCTCTTATGCACCCACTTCCTAATTCGCAACATCTGACTTTCGTTGTGGCGCCATTTCCACCAGGAAACCTGGCGTTGAAAACCAGTGTCACGCGTTGCTTTCAAAAGAGCTCACAACAACAACCAAAGGTCGTCGCAGACGCTTAGCTAGTTAGCTGTATGTACAGTGTCCTACAAGCTTTATCAGTTGTGACAAGATAAGGTTGGTGGCGACTGGCGGGCGCACGATCGAGCACTATAGAATCATAGAATGGCCTTTTTCTCGATCCATTTTCCCATTCAGATCACGGTTTCTCTTTTGTCGTTGCATTTGCTGACCTATCTTCATTCGTGATGCTTGTGCTTCTCCAGCACCAAATCCATGTAGTGGTTCTGATTTCCTGAACAAGCTGTTCGTTGGCGATCTGCCTTGTTCGGCGTAGCCTCATGAAAGTCGCCGCACTTTGTTCTGCATCAGCATCATTCGTGTTTGACGACGCTCCGAGGCCGTCCCCGTTTTTCAAGGTTCAAAAGAAAAAGGGTAAAGGCCGTCTCCCGATCCGATTCTGGAAATGGCGAAATGCAGGCTAGAGCTACAAGTGTCCCACCTTTGAGCCCAACTCTCGCGAAAAGGTTAATCGACGTGTTTGATCTTCGAGAGTAGATAGATCTTAAGTAAGCGCGTCGCGTGTATTCAGACTTCAGAGATCTGCACGATGCGGTTAGCCGGGCCGGTTCATGATCGACAAGCCCATGGATGCATATGCGTCGTGCTCCCCGGTAGTGGTTCGATCCGGTCCCCAGGCAACGACCGACGACGATTCCTGTCGCTCAATCGATCGTGCCCAGGTGTCAAGTGTCTCGAGTCACCAGCTCTCCAGAGTCCTGGCTGCTCTTGAGTACCCCCCAACAACTCGATGATCGACGCGAACCTGCAGATGGGAAGGGTTTGAACGTGTTCGAGTTGAGCAAAACGTGTAGTCGTGTACAAGCAACTCGCGCTAGTGGCGCCAGCAAAGTTCGGCGCGAACGAACAAACCTGCCTTCTTTTGTCCGTCCAGAACGTAGCAGGAGCGGTGCGTTCATGTCCCATCAGCTCAGACGCGTACGTGTGGCGATACTTCGGTCTAGTGCGCTGTTACTGTAGCACCTAGCGTGGGCCGCGCTGCGCACTTGGCCTTTTCCAGCCCAGCACGGCAACCTCGAACCTGCCCCATGAGGGAGGAAGAGATGCCATTGCCATTTGCCCGGCAAGCAAGCCCCACGGCTCGTGGCAATCCCACACGATTAGTACACGATTCCTCGCTGAGGTGGTGACGTCGCCACAGTGTTCAATCACGGCCACCCGGGCGCCTCCTGTCCTGTGAGCAGTGACATCGTGCACACGTGCCGCACGGTGCTGGAAAAGCTTAGCTGCGACCAAAACGTCCAGGAACGTCCGCCCCAGCGCCGAGCCGAGGGTCTTGCACCGGCGACGCTAACGCTTAACCGGCCGGGCTTTGCCATGCCGCCGCGCTGTCCCGTTAAGCATGCCAATTATTTGCGAGCTTCGCTAGGCGAGTCCTCTCGCTAGTCGTAGGTAGCTTCACCCCTTTGCCGGCCGGCGGCCGGCAGGGCAGGGTTCCGATGGGCTCCGCACCAATGCGCCGCGTGCGCCTCGTGTCGCGGCGGGTCTGCCACAGACAGGGATCCCTGTGTTCCTCTGCCGCCAGCGCGCGTCTCGTTTGGGTTGGGCTCCTCGGCGCCGCGTGCTCGTTGGGTTGGCTCGTCGGCGCCGCGTGCCAGCAAGCGCACGCCCGTGCGGACAAGATAGATTTGGCAGGGGGATCTCGTCGGTCGCGTGAGCACACGGCGCCTCAGGCTGTGGCGGAGTCGTCTTAACAGAGAGGTGGCCGGGCCATGGCCCAGGAGCCCAGAACATTTGGTCCAAGTGAACAAGATAAACTCATCATGGAACATCACATCATCTCATTCATCTTCATGGGGGCGGCGTGTCGTCGCAACAGGTTTTCAGCCTTACGAGATGCATGTTCGTTCGTCGTCGCTTCTCTTTTGTTATCATCCAGGGCTTTAGCCTTTTCTTTTTGGAGCCAGAGTAGACGACTGCCTCAATATGCACGCATTTAGCTTTTTTTCTGTGTTGATAAAGATGCATGCATTTACTTACACGATTTCCTCGCAGCAACTCGAGCCAACATAATGCGACTTCGCGATGCCTTTCTTAGATCTGGCAGATTATCCGATAGCCTCTGCCACGGTGCCGCCTCACCAGCCAGCACTGCCCATTTGCCCACCACGGTTCATGCACGGAATCTTAACCTTGACCCCCAACCAAACCCGTAACGCATGCAAAAAATGTGGGTTACCACTGCTACGCTACAACAACTAACAGTACCAGAGGATTGGAGAGGAATGTGCAGCGGTACGCACGTCCGGACGTACGTACGGGGAGGGCCAGGGCTTGACTGTTTCCAGTCGTTTCTCTGTTGGGAATGTGGGGAGTTTCTGTGGCTCATCAGGGATCGATCAGGAGGACCACAGCAGGCCACACGCCGAGTAATGTTCGGATGGTCCTAGTCCTCGATCCAGGGATCCGGCCGGCCCAAAGCAACGTCCGGCCGTCGTTGCTTCTAGCCCGGCTGTCCCCCCCATTCAGCAGCGACAGCACCGTGCTTCACAGTTGACACTGTACGTCGATCTGTATGCATTCACTGATCGATCATCCATGGGTTACACCAGCCAATTTAGTAGATCTTCGGCTGGGAGAGCTACGCGATTTCTCAGACTCCACCATGGCTTCATATAATTGGACTCCTACTGCCAATCTACCGGTATCTCCTAGGAAAGGGCCGGGGGAGACGAAAAAGCAATAAAGAATTGATGAGAGTGAAAGGTACTCGTAATAAAGCCATTTTTGTCGTGTGCGTGCCTGCACGCATCGTTACCTGTCAGCTAGCCGGCTAAGAGCATGGCTTATAGTTTAGCCCGCTACCCGCGGTTTGGGAGCCAGCGTGGAGGGCAATAAATGCTCAGGCGCAGCAGCAGACAGGGCAGCAACGAATCAGCGATGCATGCACCAACCCAGCAGCGAATCAATGTACTGCATGCATGTATATGCCCGCTTTATGCCGCCGTCTCGCCAGCCGCCCGCTGCGCATTCTCTCTCCATTTCTCTCTATGCCACAGCGGACGTCGCCCGCTTTGTGCCAAACGTAGTACTTGCTCTAACAGCAGGCGATTGATGAGTAAACAATTTTCCTGCAACCTTAGCTGTCTGTAATCATGCCTATCTGGACCTGCAAAGCCAAAATCTTGCAGGCAACAGTGCCTCTGCCTCGTATTCCCTCCCATCATCCTAGTACTGGTCGGGCATGGCCACTTGGCCAGTATCCCCTCCACGCATCATTCTCCCTGTCCTTTTCTCGGCTGCCCACACACATCATCTTTACGTGAAGTTTCATCGCCTCTTTACCTCTGCCCCCCTTTTGCCCTTTGAACCTGCCGTGCTCGCCATCCAGCGCTCTTTTGGTGGCTCCCCGCCCTCCGGCGAGCGGCGATCCCTCGGCCACTGGCGCCGGCCAAGTCTAATAGCCGCACGGCTTTGCATTGCCTCGCACCACGTTCGGTTGTCCCTCTCCCTCCGGCCCATCGCGCGCACCAGCATCCATGTCTCTATAGCCACGGCCATCAAATCCTTTGCTTTGCGCTTTGGTGGTGGGTGAGGCGTTCCTGTCCAGCCGTCGCCCTGCTCGCCGTCCGGTATACGGAGCCAGAACGTAACATGTGATGACGTGAACGGGCGCACCCCGTTCGTTTCAAGATTCCAACACATGACGGTCATGCCATGCCGCGTGTGCATGCGCTCTGCTCCCTGTGCGTGCGTACGAGCGAGGCCCCTGTGTTCCCTGTCCTCCTGTTCCGGCAAGATCGAGCGAGCGATCTAATAAAAGGACCAGCGCGCGCGATGCCTTACCGTGACGGCGACGCCATGACGTGTTGTCTGTCTCTCCCTCGCTCCCTCCATCTGAATTCCCCGCACCTCGGCGACGTGCATGGTGACCACTGTCCACTGTGCGTGCGCCAGTGTGTGAAGTGTATCATTGACCACATGCACTCTGGAAGGGCGGTTGGAACGCACCTCTTACGCCACAGTTTGTTATGTTATTGAGTCTAATCCACAGCTCGGTGGCAGTTGGCGTCGTCGTATGTGCATGCATGCGGGCACGTACGCACGCGCGGGCATGCACGGCGTGAGGTAAGCTGGGTGGAGACGTTGGGGGTGCCGGACAGCAACGGCCCGTGGCCGGACGTATCTGGAGCCTGGCAGCGGCACATATATTCTACGTGCCGCCAAACAGCTGTCTCCGCCGGGTGCCACGAGCGGCGAGCGCATTGTTTTCCTGCATGGAAGAGCTGAGGCTGGGCCGCTTGTGCGTTTGGTTAAAGGGAATCTGCCCCTCCTTGGATAACATAAGTTTATGGCGACCTGCAGATTAGAACCCTTGTCGTTTTACCTACTGGTTGCCGACTTGCATTGCCGTATGCGTATATGTAATGTATACTGGAAAGGAAGGGCGTGGAGATATACATCGGGGCTGTGCGTGCCAATTGCCGGCCAGCGATCAAATTGAAAGAGTTCATCCTTTGCGGCAACATCGTTATCTGTTCGCGGTTGGGCTTTGTATGGTGACCAGGACCAGTAGTTTCACCTAATCTAGTGTTCAGAAGCGGATCGAGTAGTCTGACTTCGTAATAACTTTGTGTATAGAAGGAAGAATCTTGCAGTTAACACTGCACAGAAGGTAGGAATCATATGAGATACATAGATCAAATAATTAAAGGCCCTGTCAATGGCAGTTACGCAATGAAAAAGAGATCATCGTTTTCTACTGAAGGATAGGAGACTTTGGTACAACACAAAGGATGCAAACGTAATCCAGCGTATGTTCACGAGTCTTTTGTATGCCAGGTCCAAATAAATATATTTTGTTGTCAAGCTGCTACCGGCGCGTGACGAAGATGAAGAGCAAGAAGGCGCAGACAACGCAAAGATGACCTGACGAAGTTGGAGAATGTCCACCCTGCGCCCTGCTAGGAAGAAGTTTGCTTCGATGCGCCAACGGCATGCTAGTCTTACCTGGGGAAGATGGGAATCCCCAATTCTGTTGTCTGCTGTTTAGGTTGCTTTCATCATACTGTCTCAAGTTACCGAGGCTTTCCCTAGTGTATGTGGCTTGAATTAAGTTAGAGAACTAGTCTCCCGTCCCTAAATAGCGGTCTTTCTCGGTTCCTGAGAAACAGTTTTAAACAATTATATATAAAAATATATTAAAATTATTTGGGTATATTTTTATAAAAAAATTATTTGGAGATTTAAATGTTGTATGTAGTTTTGGCAAATTCAGTGAAACTCCTGGCACATGCACCCAAAATGACACTTAGGAACGGAAGAAGTAGGTCTTCTCTGCACCCTCATCTTCGGTCTTGCTCCTACTCTTATGACTCTGTAATCTTCGTTGGCTAATGAAAATAGGGGTTGGCCTCGATTCAAAGAGAAAAGGTCCAAATATATGTTACCTAACCTGGTGGTCATGAGCCGATCATATGTATTCGAGCTTCAGAAGTTGATCTGGCATTTAACATATAGGGCTTCGACAAATATGCAGAATTGTGCCCTCAGAGAAAACTAGCTGTACCTACGTTTCGCTGTGCAGGCTCCTGGACATTAGACTAGTACTAAGGTAGTACTAAGGTTTATCGATCAATCAGTTCATAAAGCGATGACGCGCTCGTAATGAGGTGGTTGACCTTGGAGGCTATGCTAGTTTAATCAGCGTCAGAAAAAAGAAAAAGAAAAAAAAAGATCGCATCAGAAAGCAGAGTCAGCAGCGACGTTCTTTTGCATGAGGCTGCTTTCACGTAGAATTTTCCCGACCCCAAAAATATCAATTGACGGCTAAATCGGCGCCTAGGCCTCGCCCTAGCTAGCAGGTCATCGCCGCCTGTCGCTTTTCCGGCCGGTGGTGATCGGGTATTGAATATGAGTTTGGTTGCCGGTAAACATCAGGGTGACAGTGCCCCCCGGCGAAAAACCCCTCCGCGGAGACAAACCTGCATTCAGGCGTGAGCGCGATGGCACGTCTTTGGCAACGTCGTACTCGTACATATGGCAACCGCAGGGACCGACCACTTGTAAAGCGTCGTCGTTGTTTTTAACCGCGGCTTGGTGCGCTTGGCCCTCTCCGTTCTGGTCAGTTTGCAAACGTGGATGGTGAATCCACGATCAACTGATCATGGTGCTAAGTTGGCATCAGCTAGTTGGTGGTAGCCACGCGCCCCCTGCTGTGATCGCCCTGATAGTGCTGCTTGGACTATGACACTTGGTGCTGATTTATTCTCCATTTGAAGCTTGTACTAATTAACTACAGCTCTCAGTTTAGTTAAATTATAAATGGACAGAGCTTTTGGCGTTATGCGCGTAGTGGCATCCTTCACGACGTTGGATACCTGAACGATTAAGGGTGCGTTTAGATCACCCAACTTCTTCCAAAATGATATTATTCATTTAATTTTTCTCTATTTATCTCATGGCTTCCACTCATAGGACACGCTTTTCAGCACGACCTACAGTGTTTTTTTGGATCTACAGTATCTCTTTCCTGAACTAAACTCACCCTAGACCGGCCGCGGCAGGTCTGGGTACTGACCGTGGAAATGGTCGGGGCGAGGAAGGTGAACTCGTCGTGTAAATGGTTTCATTTAAGACGACAGGGATTTGAGTTCCGTTGAGTAAACAATGCTACACACAAGTTTGGGTAGTAGTTGGGTTAGGCAAGACGAACACAAACTGTATACGAAGAACGAGTGGATCAGTAGCGTTCTTTATTTCCTATTATCATTCTTCCTGGCAAGGCGATGGTTGCTGCTAATGTTTCCGCTGGCAGTGATACTGATGCTATACGAGTATGCGTACGTTGTATACAGCTTTGAATAGCCCAGGACCTCCCAATCAATCGGACTAACAACCAGCCGGGCGCAGGATCCAGACACGTAGCGAGCGGCGTTGAAAGTTCAAACACACCCGGCGAAGCACCCACCATGGCCCATGGCGCGCGTCGCGACGTCGCGTAGCATCCGAAGCCACTGCTGTGCCTGCAATGCCCACAGGCGCCCCCGGCCCCAGCACGGCCGCTCGCAGGCAAGACGGCAGCCTTTCTTCTGCCACGAGGACACGCGGCCGGCGCCATGAATCGAGAACCCCCCGCCTTCGGCAGCCGGGTCCGTACTTGTACCCACGCGGATGCCTTCAGTTTTCCCGCGGCGCCGGCCTGCAGCGTCGGGCATTCACCGCGGCGCAGGCGGCGCGTGCCTGCTGCAGTGCACGGCGGCGAAGCGCTCGACGATCCGTGCTCTCCTTGGCGTGTTCCGCTTGCCCGAGTCTCGCCGGCTAAACACATCCATCATCCATTCATCCATATGCATTGTCCGGCACTCCGGCCGGCGGCTACAACTCCAGAACGGACAAGGGAGCGTGTTCCAACTCCAGCTATCTCCCACTAGGCGCGGGCTTGTCAAACCTTATCTTTTTTTTAGATAATGGAGTCAAACCTTATCTGACCGTGTGGATACGTACCTCACTAGGAGTAGTTTCCTACTGTATGGTATGGAAGTGCTTTTGTTTCGTACAACCGCGTACGCACAGGGACTGGTTTCCAGCGGGCGATACGGCCTACTCCCTCCCTCCGTACTAAAATTGTCTTTCTCACTTGCCATGAAAACATACGGCCAATTATATATAAAAATATATTAATATTAAAATATATTAATATTTATATTATAATATAAATACTATTAGATAAATATTTAAATATATTTTTTATAAATATGACGCGTACATCAACGGCGACACTCTTTTAGAGGTAGAGGGAGTAACGATGTGCTGGTACGCTTTTATTTTTTTTTGAGGCATGCTTAGTTCATGCTGCCACAGTGTGGCTCCCCGCAATGAGTGGTTTGACTTTTCAATGCCGTAGCATTTGGGATGGAGTTGATCTCCAATTATTGACCCTAGTTCAGTCTTCAGGGCGGTAAACCGGTAGCAACTAGCAAGGCTTGATCATTCGCTTTCACATCTTCGAAGTTCGAACCCTTAGTGAGTTGATTGTGGACGCACGTCCAGATAAGGTCGTCACATTTTGCTTATGTTGGTTATTCTTCTGGATACTAGAGTGCGTTCCCAAGTTCTACAGCTTCGAAGTTCCACCGCGTCACTTCTTCGAAGATCACCAGGAACGGCCATACACCCAGCCAGCCAGACCAGGAAATAAATACAGTGACGCAAAGGCTTGTCCCCCCCCCCCACTCCATCCCCATGACTCCATGCCCTCCATTGATCTCATCTCATCTTCTTCTTGACCTCTGGTCAAAGTCCCGGGCTCCATGCCATTGCCTCCATGTCGATCCTCCCAAGAATGGCGGCCTGGCCGTGGCCACTCTTCCAGTCACAGCAGATGCGTAGCTGTGCCCCAATGCCCGTGCTGACTCAGTACGGCGCGGCCAGTGGTGCCGTACCGCCAGGTCGAGGGCGCCGCAGCAATCGCCAGCCTGTAGCCCAAGCATCAATCTGACAATCTGTGCCTGACTTTTCTTGCCGGTTGGACATCACTACCCCGGGCGATGGGATGGGACACCTGGCGCCTCTGCACGCCCTACTGCAGCCTGCATTCATCAGAGAGCTACTGTACCATTGTGTTTGACCTCGTCGTATCTATGGGCTTTCTGCCTCCTGTTCGGAGCAGCGAGCCACAGCCAGGTGTCACCGTGTCAGGTCAGCACTAACGGCAGGGACAATCACAGTGCTACTCACTCCGTATTTATCGTTTTTCGTGCCAACTTTTGATCATTTATTTTATTTAAAAAATTTATAAAAATATAAAAATAATTGTCGTATACCTAAAATATATCGTATATATTTTATGTATATGGTACTTGTTTTTATATTTTCACAAATTTTTTAAATAAAATGAATAGTCAAATGTTGGCACGGAAATCGATAAATGTTTACATTGTAGGACGGAGGGAGTACGTGATTTCCTGTGACAACCACAAAAAAAGAGTAGATTAAAAAATGGACAATGACAGATCAGATGCATGGTTTAATAGTACTGATTTTCGCATTGGTGATTTCTTTCCAAATTGATGAAATCGCATGGAAAATCTTTTGAAAATAAAAGTGAGGAAGAAGAAAGGTCCACGAGGCCCTGTGCCTAACGTGTCCACCACTCCAAGGCACCGATCGCCGCCGGTCAGGCACCACACCAGCGGGCGTGATCGCCCTTTTGTGGCAATGTCATGTGATTTTTCTCATCACACCGGTCAGTGTCAGTCGTCACGATGGCAATCTTTGCTCCAAGAGGCAGAAGAACAGAGCGGCGATAGTGGAGAAGGCATCAACCCATGTCGCGGGCCGGCGTGCCGCCATATTTGCCTCGTCGGTATCTCTTCCTCGAAGACAGCAGTAAAGAAGTAAAGAGGAGCCGGACGGGCACGTAATCCTACAGTTAGATCTGCCGCTGATCTCCACGAGAAGTTAATTGTGGAAAGTACGCCACGATTTGCGCAGGCGAGGCCGGTTCGCTGCATATACGGCAGAGGATTGTGCCTAACTCAAGTGTCGCCGCGAGGAGAACCCGACAGCTGAAAGAGCTCCAGGTTTATTTATGAACAGAAACCGCCTCGAAAACCACCGACCTTAAGTGCACACGCACGCACCCAGCGGTCCGGCCCGTGCACGACTCGAGCAATCCCAATACTACTTCCCATGGGATCGATGACGCAGCAATCGCATGGTGCTCTTGATTTCCCCGTCCTCGGGCAACCATGGCCGGGGCTGGCTCGGTCTTAAACCAAAAGGGGATCACGCAATCAACCGGACCTGACCTGCAAGCCAAAGTGCGTGCGTGCGTGCCCAACGAAACAAAAAGGACGGGAAATTAGAAGCGAGGAAGGTGCGCGGACGCAGTAGCGGGCATCTTCTAGCATGCCGATAACTTTCATTTTCCTTGTCTTGTGATGTTAAGTAAACCCCGGAGCAAGTAGCCGCGGCGCCTAAGCAGAGATCAAACCCCGGCGCGATCGTGGACTCGTGGTCCATGTATCGGTCCGTGTCTTGCCCGCCCGAGTAGGGTAGGGGTCCGTCTCAGCAGCGCACAGGCCCCTCCCTTTGCACGGGAGACGGCCGGCAGCGCCCACTGCTCACGCACCGCCGCTGCGGCAACTGGCGGCCGCCTCGCGCGGCCACATCGGCGCTTCCACACACACAAACAGCCCATGTTACCAGCCGCCTCATCATCAGGTCATGTTCCTATGCATATGCGTACGTGCCGAACGGGGAGCGCGTCGTCTTGCGGTGGGTGGGTGGCAGCAGGAGCGTGTGTTGTGCGGACCAGGCACACGTCCGGGGGGAGGGCGCCGTCCTCAAACCTGGAGGGGGCGAGGCGGGGCGCGCGGATTCCGAAATGGCGACGGGGGCCAGGGAAATCCGCAGCGCGGGAGGGGGAGCCACGACCCAGCAACCGGGGAGTCCGGGACGGGAGCGTCGTCTCCGGTGTCGTGTCCGTGTGATTACGTGACGAGGCACTGCACTAATCTCTGGCTTTTGCTCGAAATCTTAACCCTGAAGCCGCTGGCTGCTCTTTCACGCGGCGCGGTGGCACCCGTCGCTGTCGCGGCTTTAGGGTGTGTTTAGATGGGGAAAGATTCTCCGAAAATATACTGTGAAAAAAAAACACTGTAGATGAATAGTGATATGTGAGTAGAAGAGGTGGGATGAATAGAAAAAAGTTGAATGAATAGTGGATTTTTGGGGAATCTTTGGGAATAAACGGGGCCTTAAACGGGGCCTTAAGCTCGCTGCCGGTCTACTAGTGCTGTGCTCTAGTACGTACGCTCCGGCGCCGCTCCGAGGGGGAATTATGAGTGCAGACGCTGCGTGGATTCCTGCCGTGGCTTGGAAGGCGGGGGACTTTTCCTCGTTCTTTTTCGGATGAAGCAGGCAGGTGACGAGCAGCAGATGATCGAGCGAAAAAGGGGGGATGCGTGAATATCAATCACTGTCCATTTGGCCCAAATCTTTGGCAGATCAACCTTTTCCTTTTACCACCTATAGATAAACAATGGACGCTAAAAGCGATTGATGGAAGATAAGATGCTCGGTAATTATACATATTCTTGTCCCCCAAATCAAGCAACAGCAGGAGAAAAGGCGGTGGCTTTTGTACAAGCGCGGCTCCTAAATTTGGCAAAAGGAAGACGAGGAACGGAACAGCTGGAGGAAAAACACCAGCTTGCTACAGAAGAAGAGAAAAAGAAAAAGAAAAAGAAAAAGAAAGGAAGAAACTGAGGAACGAAAGCGGCGGCATTTACATATTTCCGATCGATCTAAAATACTCCTCAACAGAGTTTGCTGATGGCCGGCGACTGATCCCAAGAGCTCGCGGAGTTTGGGGGTGCATTGATCACATGATCAGTACTCCCACAGCAGCGGCTCCTCGATGAGGCGAAACGCGCCACCGCCGGCCATGTCGTCGTCGACGGCCCACGAGGACGGGCCGCAGCATCTCAGGTCCAGGAGCAGGTCCGGGAGGTCGAACAGCGCGTCGTCCGGGTCAGGCCCGGCGTCCTCCGGTGGCGGCTCGTGAGGCGGCGAGGCCGCGGCGGCGGCGCTGGCCTCGCCGGAGCTGCTGCTCTCGGGGCTCTTGGCATTGGCGCCGCCGCCGCCGCGGGGGGAGGACGGCGGCGAGGACGACGACGAGGGAAAGGGGAAGTCGGGGGCGGCTGCCAGCGTGGCGGCCGCCTGCACGTCCTTGGGGGAAGCGGTGGCCGGGCGCGGGAGCAGGTGCGCGTGCTCGGGGAAGTTGAGGTGCGCGGCGCGGCCCTTGATGGCGAGCGCGGCCACGTCGTGCGCGCGCGCCGCCATCTCCGCGGTGGCGAAGGTGCCCAGCCAGATGCGCGACTTCTTGCGGGGCTCCCTGATCTCCGACACCCACTTGCCCCAGCTCCGCATGCGCACGCCGCGGTACGTCGGGTGACGGGTGCCGTCCTGCTGGCGCGCCCGCTTCTTCGGGGCCTGGGAGGACGAGGAGGACGATGACGACGAGGACGACGACGCGGAGGTCGGGGAGGCTGGCTCGTGAGAGTCGTCCGTGTCCATGGCTGCTCTCTCGCTGCCTGGCTGCAGAGCGGCGGTGGTGGAGTTGTTGGGCACTTCGCACTTGGCTGGGGAGTGGTGGTGGTCCGAGTGGAGAACTGGAGACGCGAGGAGGAGCAGAGCAAGGGGGTCCGGTTTTATGGTGTGCGCGCGGAGGGCAGAGCAACGTGGCATTTTGCAATGAAACCGGATGAAGCATCGGGCGGGCCCGTTCCACGCGGGACCATTTGTGGGAGGGAGGGAACTCGTCTCACCCTCACCGCCTCACGGACTCACCCTGAATTTTCTTTTTCTGCACCTAAATGAGTAAATTTCAATGACCTAATCAAATTTCCAAAGTCAAATTTGACCGTCACTTACTCCAATATATTACCATCTGTAATTTACTCTACAATATATTACCACTTGTTATAAAGTCAATTTCATATCCAAAACCATGTGAAAGATAGGTGTATCCCGGCAGGTAAGGAACCGGAATGGTGAGAAAAAACATTTAGTATTTGACAAACACATTCTTCAACTTGAAAAACAGTTTGGTGTGTTTCTTATTTCAAGGTACATGCCCTTTTGCTAGAAAATTTACAAATAGGCTTGCCATTTCCCTATATTTAGATGTTGTTTTGACGAGTTTCAAAGTTTGATGCTAACGACTTTGCCTTTTCCCAAATGATATCATTTCTTTCGAAACCAAATCTTATTTATTTGTCTCTTTTGGGTCACTGTCTCGTGTGATTCTGTGCACTAAACTGCATACTAAACTGCATAATCTGGCAATGCAATTTTCAAATTATTAATCCGTTCATTTGCAGGACGGCCAGCTTTGTATAAGCCAAAGCAAGGACCAAAAGACGAGATTCCCATCCTGAGCATCTCCAGCCAGGCCCTTAAATGGGCTTCTATCTCGTGTTTTAGTCTCTCACTAGAGAAATCATCTCTAACCGGGCATCTAAATGAGTCCCTGTTCTGTGGAGGCCTCCAAATTATGGCCCAAATCCTTTAGAAATGGAGGCCCTCCAAATTTAGTCACCCTGTTGGAGTTGAAAACCCATAAATTTTTATGAGCTGGCCTCTAAAAGGAACACAGAGGCTCTAATTTAGGAGCTCGGCTGGAGATGCTACCTAAACTTCGTGAACACAGCTCAAACTGGTGCATGCCTGGGGGCTGGGGCACCGCGCGTATCACCGGTCCTCTAATTTCCTTTCTTCAGGTAGTGCATGCTGATCATCATAATTGTCACATAAAAAAACAAAGGAAAAATGGAAAAGAAAACCACAACTGCTAGCTAACGTGTGCAGCATGAAGTAATTGGTGCTTGGACTAGGTTTTCATGTAACACGTCCTTTGGCGAGAAAGGCTAACAATGGACGAGGTCAGGTCGCCGAATTGTCACGCGCGATTCAGGAGCCCCGTTCAAATGCGATCGAGGCGTTTCGTGCTCTTGTGCGGTCGTACTACTACGTGCGAGCGTGCAAGTGGCCATCGACCAACGGTAGCTTCGCGTGAGAAGTCAAAGTCGCCACCGTTGGAGCCTCGACGCTCCACCCGTCTGCTCTCTCCCACACACGCTCGGCCGGCGCGGTGCACGTCGCGTTCAGGCTTTGGTTTTCAGAGCGGCGGACAAGCCACCAGCAAAGAGTTAGGACGACGGGTCAGGGGAGCACGGGCCGAAACGGGGCACGGGCCAGCAACTCCGCCAGGTTCTGGGCCTATAGCGAACTGTTGAGAGCAGTGAGTAACTAATCACTGCAGTCGGCGAGACGAGCTGACTGGCGGTGGGAAACGATATCCAATGAGCGGCGTTTCCTCACAGGCTGCTGCCTGCTGCGTCACTGGGCAGGCACACCACTTGCACCTCAGTCTGCTACCGCCGAACTGCTAGCTGATCGACCGAGCGATCGGACCAGCGTATCGTAGCTCACAACCACCTTCCCAGTAATCATTCACCTACGGACTACGGTGCTGTGGCCGTACCACATAATTGCCGAGAGCTCACAAGCTGTTAAGGCGCTAAGCACCACTGCAGGTGCTGGTGCTACTGTGCTGGTGTGACAAGAACGCAACGAGAATGACGCGATCGTCCGGAGGGCGTCGTGCTCGTGCGATCCCGATCGGGCCGCGATGCCTCCTGCGCTCGGCCAGCCGGACAGCATGCCGATTAGCCTAGGTAGCTGCACGCGCCGTGCTTCAGTGATGCGTGTACTGCGTGCCGGCCTCGTAGGCTTGTACACAGCAATCTCTTTGCTGTTCTTGCTGAAAGCTAACGTACGAGCGAGCTAGCTGTCATTGGCGACACCGTGTTTAATGATCCTTAGTTAGTTAGTTGATCCTCTGTTGTACCTGATAGTTCTTCAAGACATGTGTTGAGTAGCACTGTGTGATCAATAAGTTTTGCCTCTGGTACAGTTGCTCCCTGGATTCTCGCAAGCAACATTGCTTGAGTCGCCCGGTGACCAATCATGAAGGATGTTACCTGTGTGTGCTTGATATAGCTTGATTCGGTGTCTCTTATGACACAAAGATTATTGAAAGGAATGCCTTGCTTATTATTGTACCTCAAATTACATTTGCACACGCTTTCCTGATTTAGTTGGTGCTTGAGGTATGCAAGAATTAATGAACTTAATTATGAGAATGTGGTGGAAATAATATTCTTGCAAGGACCTGCTTCTTTCAGTTTTGCTTTTATCTGTTCTGTACTTCGTTCTCACTTTCCCTTTACAAGTCGTGAATATGAATCCACCTATGGCCATTCTCCACAACGATTTTTAGCTCCCTTTCCATAGCCATTTTTACTTCTTCTTTTTTGTCTCTCTCCTTATGTTCGCATAACATGGTAAATACCTTGCCATTTTTTAAAAAAGTAAACCATTGGGAAATTTAAGGATGTTACCCCTTGATTTATTTTTTGAATAAAACCCTTGATTTATTTTTCCTGATGTTTTATTTCAAACTAAACAGAAAATTACTTTGCTTGCATGTCTAGCTTAGCACAAAATGTAGTCTTCAACAACACTATGCGATCTTGTTCTGCAAGTCCTTGATTAATCCGTACCTTTTGCGCAAATAAAAATAGTTATAGAACCTCTAGTTTAATTCACGTTGAAAGAATGTAATCCCTCCGTCCCAATATACAAGGCGTAACCACTTTTCTCTAATGTCTCAAAATATAATATCTTACACGACTATAAACTAACCAATAATTGCACACCTTCATGCCCCAACTAGCACTTATAACTTCTTCTACATGTCTCAGTTAATACCCAGCTAACGCATAGGTCTTCTTGTACAATGGTGAATATGACTTGAAATTTGTGTTGAAACCGTATATTCTAATATCTAAGCCTGAAGCAGCTTAAATTCAATGGGAAGGAGCACATGTGTCAATTTGTTTACTCACATTGCAGTAAGTTTGATTCAGAGTATCTTATAACTGCAAAATGAGTACCTTCTATTTGTTTTTCTCTCACAACTGCTGAACCCCCAATGTTGTAAGACTTTTGGCTTGGAAAAAGCCTGTTTGAAATGAAATCAGGTGGGGATATCCCCACCCCCCTTGACTGTAAAAAAAAGAAGAGTATCTTAGGAACAAAGAACAAAGACCGAAACGAACATGCCATCTTGTCTTACACCGGTATGATCTTTAGTTTATTTCATTTGATACGGTGTTAGCTTGAGTTAATCAAATATGCTTGCATAAATGGATTACCTAGCCATTTGTCATTTGTTTTGTATACTCAAAGCCTACAGAACTTTACCCGCAAAAAAAAAAAAAAGCCTACAGAATTCAAGACTCAGATAAAAATCCAATGCCTCAGAGACCCCAATTCCAATATTAAACCATCTTTTGGAGAAGCCGCCATCCTAACCACTACAACTATGATGCCTACCACTTCATGCTACCACCTTTACCTAATTGGTGGCAAATCCTTGGTTACACTTGCCCTACCCTTCAAGCGTGTCAATACCATCAACCTTCCTAGTCAGCCTCTCTACACCACAGGCCACAAAATTCCGGATCCTAGCCTTAAAACCTAGTCATCTTACGTGGAGATACATGAGAAGGTCCTTAGCATGAATTGTGTTGCTGATCTTAAGGTCAAAGAATTATCTACACATATAAGTAACATTACATGTTAATTAATAAAGCATACATACTAATCACATATTAGAAATTAATGCATCCGTATTCTTATCGATCACGGAGAATTTTGGTCAAGAGGATGATGGCGGAATTGAAGGGCATGTTTAGTAGAGGTCTTCCTACTTTTGATTCTATGCTAGATGATTTTTTAGTGAAAGTGATTAGTTGATGTAGTAAATCTCTATGATAAACTATACGGAGGAACTGTTTTAAGCAGAAAGTGAATTAAGATCATCTAGTTTTTTTTTCTACCTCTTCCCTCTGTCCCAAAAAAAAATCCAATTCCTCCCTTCTCGAGAAGTCAAATGGTTTGACCTTTGACTAAATTTATACAGAAAAATGCAAACATCCACAATATAAAGTAAGTATAATTAGATTGGTTATAAAATATATTTTCATAATCAAATTATTTATAAACATAAATGCTAATCCCATTTAATATAAAGTTGGTCTTTGACTGGCACGATTCTTATAATTGTATTCTTTTTTAGACAGAGGAAGTAACATTTTAGTTGATCTTAGAGAATCAGTTCATTAATAACAAAGTCAGCCTTACAGATTCTTAGTAAAGAACATTTAATTTGGAAGAGCTTGGCTGAAATCAATTTGGAGGCTGCTATGGGAGTGTTACCGAACAGATCTAGAAGTTTGAAGGAGAGAGCGAATAACTGAGTTGTTTTACTTCATGCCCTTTCCCTACTATCTAATATTGTCTTGTGGTCATGTGGTGTCTTTTCAAACGCCCATGATGGTCCTGTAAGCTAGGAAAACGGGCTCAAAGTATGAAACCGTTTGAATAGATCTTGCGGCTACTGCACATATGCATACATGAATGCCAATTAGTAGAAGGATTTCCCTGTGTGTTGCTTTGTTCTTGACTTCTTTAGCCATCGCTTTTCTTCTACAAGAAGTCAGCAAGTCACGAACACATGCACGAATCGAAGGATGTTACCCCTTAATTACTCCATGCTTCTTTCATACTGAAAAGCACTTCCCTCCTACAATACCCCCAACTTGTCACCGATCGCGATCTTTTAATAGCACTGTGAAATACTTCTTCAACAAGTAAGTCTACAATTAATCTTGGCTAATACACAAAAAAATAGTTAGGGCATCGTCTGAAATTACGTTGAAACAGTACACTACATATATCTTAGCTCAGAAGTCAGAAACAACTTGTTTTCTATAGGTTACAACACATGCGTTGAGTTGTTTACTCACATGGTCAGTTGAAACGTCCCATCAGACCCAAAGAAAAAGGGTGTCGTTGCAAGGTTTCAATTTGCCCAATAATTCTTCTAATTTAGATGCAATAATACAATAATAAGCATGTTCAGTCAATAATATGCCCACATGACCAAGCACAGAAGGCGCCACTGCATTGGCATGCGCTACAGGTCAGTACAAGACGGCACTTGAGATGACAGGCAGCTGGACACTAAAC
The DNA here is from genome assembly GCA_015342445.1 of Digitaria exilis. Classification (NCBI taxonomy): domain Eukaryota; kingdom Viridiplantae; phylum Streptophyta; class Magnoliopsida; order Poales; family Poaceae; genus Digitaria; species Digitaria exilis. Next base: position 346,859 of record JACEFO010002050.1, read on the forward strand.
AACAGTTCTAGCGGCCCTGTCCTAGCAATAGCATATTAGCATGTAGCAAAGCATGCATGTATGACGCCACCCAGGCTCCAAGCACGCATTAGAAAACTTGGTCTTCCGAAGCTCACATGCTCCCGGACTATTGCATAAGACACAATTGGTCATGTCATGCCGACCGGTACATTCTTTAATCGACGTAGCCGCATTGAGCGTTAACAAACCAAAATACATGCGCTCTTGACGCGACTCAACTAACCTCGTAGCGAAATGGCATGGCTCCATTGGGTCGTACCTAACCAGAGTACGTAGCCGTGTAGAAGGAAGATATGCAGCTGCTTTTGCTGAGGCAGGCATGCGCAGCGGACCATATGCATGGCTTCACCAACCATGCAATACTCTAATTGTCATACTAGACGTCTAAAACCTTGTGCCACTAACTACACTAACTATATGATAGTTGATACCCGCTCCAGTCAGAAATTGATCACAAATACGCTAATTAAGCTAGTGTTGTTTCATACAGCAACACGTTTAACAGAACACTGCTTTTTTTTTTGCGAATGAACAGAACACTGCTTTGACTATATTGCTAGTACAAAATATATAAAAAAATACAGAAAATTTATAATAGTCTAAAACTACCTTTTCAAGGAAAATCCAGCTACACCACCATTTAAAAGTTCATTTGAAATAGTCAAAGATATATTGCTGATCAAAGTTGAAATGTGTTTCCTGTACGTATATAGTCTAAATTAAAATAGGAGGGAGCATGGCTACGATCTTTGCCGGTACATTATTGACCCATAGAATGGCTCGATAGCTGAAGACAACAAGAGACAGAACGGCAGTTCGCTTTAGGGTGCGTTTAGTTTCACCCACACCCATCCAAAAAAATACTATTCATCCAACTTTTCTCTATTCATCCCACCCCTCCCACTCATAGAACACTATTCATCTATAGTGTATTTTTGGGTCTACAGTGTTTTTTCGGAGAATCTTTTCTAATCTAAACACACCCTAAAGTTTGATCTATCTAGAATATTCATCGTGCGTTGCATGATTGCGTCCACTGTAAACCAGGGTGTGCCCATCATATTCTGTAGCTCATCAGTAGTAGGTTGTACCAGTTGTTTACTCGCTGCATAAACTGGTGCTTCGAGGCGTTTTGTGGGTGGAAGTGGAACAATTAACAAGAAAAAAAATTACAGTAGTTACAGGAACAGAAAGTAATATTATTGAATAGGAACTTGATAAGAACATATTCATGCATGATATCGCACAGAGAGCGATATTAATCTTATTGACCTCCAACAGAATCAAATTTTAAAATATGATTCAGTCTAACTACAGCTACGTTTGCACATTTGTTAGCATGCATCACACAGTGACGACAAAGGTTAGTTACACACTAACGTATTGATGGAAAAAAAAGGGAATCTCGTGCATGCACACGGAGTTGGCGGCCTAGCTACTCTTCGATCGTCAATGTTCCCAGAGCAGCAATGGCTCCTCGAAGCAGAGCTCGTCGCCGATGGCGACGCCATCCCACGGCAAGCCACAATATGACGGAGGCAGCGGCACCGGCGACAGCATGTACCCGAAGTCCAGAGTAGTATCCGGCACGTCGAGAAATGCGAGGTCCAGCAGCTCAATGCCACCGCAAAATGTAGCTGCGGCATTCTCAGTACCCAAGTCCGGCGCTGCTTGCTCATGTTGCCCAACCGCCTGATCCGGCGCCGTGTCGCCGTCGTCAATTTCATGGGACGGGACGACGGGCGAAGCAGCAGCAGCAGCAGCCACCAGAGTGGCCGCGGCAGCGAGCGCGGCGGCGGCCTGCACGTCCTTGGGTGCGGCGGACGCGGCGCGGGGGAGCTCGTGGGCGAGCTCCGGGAAGTTGAGGTGCGCGGCGCGGCCCTTGATGGCGACGGCGGCGGCGTCGTGCGCGCGCGCGGCCATCTCCGGGTTGTCGAAGGTGCCCAGCCAGATGCGCGACTTCTTGCGGGGCTCACGGATCTCCGACACCCACTTGCCCCACGTCCGCATGCGCACGCCGCGGTACGTCGGGTGCTTCAGGTCCCTGCGCGGCCGCTTCGTGCCCTTGCTGTTGCCGCCGCCGGAGTCGTCACTGGAGCTCGCCGGCGACGACGCGTTCAGGGAGCTGCTGTTCGAGCTCGAGTCGTTGCTGCTGCTGCAGGTGCAGCCCTCGGATACATGAGGCAACACCTGCTCGTGCTCCATTCCCGACCTGATCACGTGACACGAAGTGAAGAAACTGAATATGGCGATCGACTCAAGCCTGCTTGCTAGCTCTTGCTGTTGATGACGACGGCTACGGCGACTTGATCGATGATCCGCTGCTTCGGCTTAGGACGGTTTTGCTGTGCTTGGTGACTGCGATATGTGAGGCACCATTCCTATATATACCATCCCCGGGCAGGCTACACTTGGACTGTTGTCCAAAACGTCAATGTGGAAACCGCAATAGGAATGGCACATTTCTTTTTAATTTCCTCTTCAGAGAAATGTGAATGGCATTGGAAACAGAGAAAGGGACGAGAGGAAGGGAGTATGGGCTAACCCAAGCGTACGCGCTTCTCTTATGGTCAATAGTACTGAACCCCACCTTTGATTCTTTTTGTTTATCTGTCTCAGCATGCATGCCCCAACGCACAGTTCAGGTTCGTGCAAAATGTGAGGGTGCGTTCCTTCGATTGGACGGGTAATGATTAAAGTGGCCTAAAATACATCAAGCCGTACCAGTTTGTGGGTCTTGCGTGGAGTATTAAACTGCACCGAATCCCTATTTCAGGGATTTAAAAGATTTGGATCCCTGCTAGGTGTAATGCAGAGCTTTGTGCAAGTGTATTACAATAATCTGTTCGTTTCATTATTCAATGGCAGCGAGGGAAATGCTGGCTCTGTCAAGCAGCAGAGAGAGAGTTGTGTTTGGTGGAGAAAAAGCAGCATGGCGAGTGAGATGGAGGCGAAATAATGCAAAGCAAAAGCAATCTGCCTGATACGGGATTAAAGTATTGCATGTCTCCGTGTATTATGGTCTATGGGACGGGATAATCAATAGAAACACTGCCAGATTCCAGCGTGAGGACATTAATAAAACCTTTACGGGAGGAACTCGTGGCGTGCATTGGAGGTTCGGATGCTTCCTAAGATCACACTCAAAAGCTTTACAAGGTTTCTTAAGCGCTGCGACGACGACAAAAACCACCTCTGAAAAAAAGGCAGGGGTTAGAGGCATGCATAGCAATCATTTCGTACTTTGGGCGTAAGATTTCATCTGGGCCTATGAGTGTTTACTGACAAACGAGAATGGTGACGGAGACAGATAAAGACCCTTCACATAGCACCCGTGCTTTATTCTCAGGGGATGGATTGACGGGCACCTGTGCTTTATGCTCCCCAATGCAGTTGAGATGGACCGAATCAGATCTGCATGTAGGCGCATGTCAATTTTTGTTGAGCGCATGACTTAAATCAGCTAACTTGCAGTATAGGCCACACTAGAAAAAGGCCAAGGAGAACTGGTGGCAGAGCGTCAGAGAGCATGCCTGCCAAAAAATGGTGGAATTCTATGATTATTTTTCTTTTCAACAAAAAAAAATGCTGCCATAGGGGGCTGGGCCCTCTTTCGTTTGCTTAATGATGAAATAGACTTTCCCTTTGTCAAAAAAAGGAGGGGGTGGGACTTACAGGCTACTAGTATATATGTTATATTGGAAGCAAATGCCCAAGACATTTTTTCTAGGTTTTTCTCTTCAGTCTAAAAAATAAGTGTGGTTTTGGACAGAGACAAGAGACAGCGTCCACTAGCTTAACCACAAGTTACTAGCCACAGTGCAACTGTCTGTCTCTTTTAAATATTATATACTTTAAAAGCAAAACTGGATCTCAAATAATTTCCTGTTTTTTTTTTTTTGCTTTTGCAGAAATGCTGCCGCAATGGGAAGGTGAATTTTGAAAGGTTATATTCATACCAAATATCCAGCACATTCCTTTAACGTTTTTCTCTCCAGTTTAAAATAAGCAAGGTTTCAAAAATCGCTAGGCGCTAGGCATGTGGAGGTCCGCCTAGCGCCTAGGCGTTTTGGCAAATATACAATCAGATCACTTGATGCAGGAATAAAATAGTCATTACATGTTCTGGAACAAAATAAATATTCGTTACATGTTCAGGAATAAAATATGTTCACATGCTAAAATAAAGACTAGACCATAATGATAGTTACTAAATGGCTAAAGGCATGCAGCCAACAAGCATTTAAGCGAATGAGATGCAAAACCTAGAAAAAAATACCGGTTCAACGCCTAGGCTTCCGCCAGACCGTTTAATTCGCCCGAAAATCGTCCGCCTAGGCGCGCCTAAGACCGCCTTGGACCGCCTAGGCGGAAAAATGCCCAGACCCACCGCCTAAGTGTTAAACGACACGGTGACCCGACACCTAGCGCCTAGGCGCCGCCTAGGCGGCACCTAGGCGTGATTTTTGAAACACTGAAAATAAGTGTCGTTTTAAACATCAACACCCCATATATGCTAGTTCAACCACCAATTTCTAGCCACATGCAGAATATACCAAATTCATAATATTATGAAATTAGTTTTGAAGACAAATCTACCTATATATATATATATATATATATATATATATATATATATATATATATATATATATATATATATATATATATATATATATATATATATATATATATATATATAGACACACACACACCCCATTGTCAAAAGTTCAATTATTATACTCAGAGGTATTATTGATGGTCAAATTTGTGACGTCGATAGGTTTAGGGACATTGATAAAAGGGACCCAACTAAAATATGAGAAGGACAAAAAGTGAAACCGTATCACGCATATGGCCTCTCTTTCTTTAGCCATTAGCCCATTACGTTCAAAGCAAATCTGGAACTCAATTAACAATCATGACATGTATGGTTAACATGTAAATGAACTAGGTCAAAAGCACATGTTATCGAAGAAATCTTTGCATCGAAAGCCCAGACGACCCGGTTGCATGCATGCATCGATCGCGCTACCTATCTATAATGTGGAACGCGAGGGCGACTATCAAACGAGAGAATGTACATGCATGCAGGACCACGGTACCTAAGGACGGCGACTGAAGATCGAACAAAAAGAAGAAATCAGTAGCATTTTCATATAGTATCGCATACACTTTTGCTTTGTTAACGACGGCCGGCGCTTCATATGGGGTTGCGTCAGTTCTAACTTGACCTTCCTTCCTCTCTGCCCCAGCACACGCAGTCTCGATCTTCCTTGTGCACAATGACTAAGCTATGACGACGACCACCCAATCGTGACGCTAATACTGGAGCATCAGTTTGCTAATTCTGCGACCAACCAATGCAGTCCACATGCATAGCTCCGCGAATCTTTGCGCGAGCAGAATTTGTTTCAGGAACACACCGCCACCACCACCTGCTTTGGATTCCTTCCGTGCCGTTTACTGAATCTCTCGGTCGACAGGATCAGCAGCAGCTTCATTCAGAATTTCAGATTCAGCCGCGCTGTAACCGTCGTAGCATATCCAGCAAATCTCATCAGGGCGACCGCAAGTGGAAAGAGGGGGCATGTAACGCGCGCGCGTCGAGAGATCGATGAAGCGCAGCTGAACTAATCAGGCGCGCAACTTGCACTGATCGATCGGGCGAGACGATGGCACCAGCATGCCGTTGAGCGCTAGCGAAGCACCCGATCGATCATTTGCTAGGTGCGTCGCGGCATCGGTGTCCAGACCCGGCGAGATCCCCACCCAAACAAACTCTCCACGCACCAGCCGGAACCGCGGCTCGCCGGCCAGCGAGCGGGCGAATGCGCGGCGCGATGCATGCGTGCTCACCTGGCCATGTGTTGGGCATGTGAGCCGGTCACCCGTGGATCCATCGGCTACGTGTCACGCCGACCGATCACAGGGGAATGTGGATGTGACCGAGGGGGGCTCTCGCCGTGCTCGATCGTGGAATATACCGGCGCCGCCAACCGCCAGAGAGGGCTCGAACGAAACGAGGGGAGCCGGTAACTCGGCGTGCCGATGCCGCGCACCTAACCCGACGGCGATTGGCCCGCGCCGAGGGGGAGTGCCCGTCCGAGCTCGCTCGTCACGGCCGCGCAAGGGGGCAAGGGAATATCGCTCGCTGGGCGTGGAACTTTCCGTGCTGTTTCCCTCCGCTCTTTTGTTTCTTGTGCTGGATTCATTCAGCTCACGAATTCCCCAGTGCGTACTAACCTCGGAGGATAGCGTGGCACGTCTCTGTAGTCTGTACCGAACCGGGGCCGAGATAATTGCGCTTCGAGAGTTCGGTACGGTAGAAAAAAAAACGCAGCTAATCGTTGGGGGCAAGTACGCCCAGTTGGCGTGATAAAGTTTTTAAAAGGGGATTGGATTTCTCTGGCCGTAATAACGACGTGGCAGCGGCATGAAAACCGGAGCGTTGCGGACTGGAGCTGTCCGGTGAGAATCTGCCCAACGTTAACATGGGCGACCGGGCGGGGCTCCTTTCAACTTCACCGGCCGGCCCCGGCAGCCATAAAAACGACCTCCGAGCAGACGGCAGCTCACCACTTATAAACAGGTAGATCAAGCAGTATGTTAGCGACTTAGCTGTGATCACCATATACGCCCGGAGTATTATATTTTCTTCTCTCTCTTTTTTTTCTCCTTTTCAAAGATGAGCAACGCAATAATGTTGTATATCACTGTTGATGCGAGACGCAACCATCTAGAAAACAATTGGGATTTTGCTGATGCATCAGGCTGCGATCAGTCGACGTCTCTTTGTCCTGACAACTGATACAGAAAGAACACAAGGTAGCTCCATTGCCATATCAAGCCCAAGCACTACTAATTTCAGAATAGTAAACACATGGTCTGGTAACTGGTGGTAGAGTAGCTCCTTTTTCCCCCATTTTGCTGTCTTTTTTCTTTTTCATTTTTGGAGATCGCCAAATAGCATATACTACTAGTGTGGTATCTATCGAGAAAATACCCAAAGGGCGTAGTGGAAAGGTTAGGCGAGTAAAGTAACTACTCCGCCCACAAGAGCGGCTCATGCATCCCGACGACGTCGCCGCCGTCGTACTCCTCGGCGGCGGCCATTGCCGCCGGCCACACCGGTGGCCACCACAGCCCGTCCCTCAGGTCTAGTAGGATATCCGGCAGGTCGAACAGCGCGTTGTCCCCCTGGCCCTGTCCGCCATCGCCGTGGGTCGTCGTCATCGTCTCGGGCCCGCAACAAGCAGCTTCCGGCGACTCGTCGGCGGCCGGGGACGAAGGCAGCTGATCAGTCGACGACGACGGTGACGGCGACGGCGACGCGTCGCACTGCACTTCAGCGGCGGCGGCAGCCTGGGCCGCCGCGGCCTGGATGTCGGCGGGTGAGGTGGACGCCGGGCGTGGCAGCTCGTGGGCCCGGTCGGGGAAGTTGAGGTGCGCGGCGCGGCCCTTGATGGCGAGCGCGGCCACGTCGTGGGCACGCGCGGCCATCTCCGCGGTGGGGAAGGTGCCGAGCCAGATGCGCGACTTCTTGCGGGGCTCACGGATCTCCGACACCCACTTGCCCCAGCTCCGGCGACGCACGCCGCGGTACGACGGGTGCTTGTACCCGCTCCGGCTGCTGCTGCTCGACCGCTGCCGGTTGTCGGCGCCGCCTCCGGCCGCCGCAGCCGCCTGGGCCTGCTTGTTGCTGAGGCTCGCCGCCGCGTTATCGTCGGTGCTGCAGCAGCTGCTGCTCTCCTCGCCTTGGTGGCCATTGCTGCCATTCGCTTCTACTTCTTGGGAGTCGTCGTCGTCCGGCGAGGGGACTTGCTTGCGCTTGTTGTTCGTGGCTTTGTTGGAGTTCTTGGGCGACGCCTCTTGCGGCGCGACATTGACGACGAGGGATGAGGAGGAGGATGTGGAGGACGAAGAGTAGGAGGAAGAAGATGTGGTGGGTGCATGGGTTACGTTTGCTTCCATGTCTTGTTGAGCTGTAGCTTCCATGACTTGTAGCTAGGAGGACTAGGAGAGCTGCAGAGGTGGAGAGGGAAGTGAGGCAATAAGACTAGAGGAGTGCTCCCCGGCTATAAATAGTGGAAGCCTGGTGCCTTAGCTCTGCGATGTGGGCCCTACCTTTATTTAAACATTTTTTTTACCTTTCTACTTCAGGTTATCATATTGTTAGAGGCGTCTGATTTTCCTTTTCTAATTTTCTTTCTTTCTTATTGTCTGTCAGCAAAAGTGTACCTGTAAGTTATGGTTGGTGAACAGTACTGATCAGTAAACCAGGACTATTGTGAGATTTATACCTGTAAACCTCAACAATGTTCTACTCTAGAATATTCTCCCCCTTATAATACACTGCCGGGCCAGTTTATATGTACGAGCAAATGTGTGTTCCCCTTTATATGTGATGAAATTCAACCATTCATACATTTAGGATGGAGATGCATGGAAAGCTACAGAATTCACATTATGAGAAGAAATCAGTTTAAGGATTCTGAAAAAGCCACATGATTTATCATTGTTGTATTGTATCTTCAATGATGGGCCAGGGCGCTGTCCATTCATTTAAGAAAAATAAAAGAAATCAAGCAAGAATAAACATCCTATTATATTACTAGTAAAAGAAAGGGAACTGACGATTTTTTTATAATTATTAGTTAGGATACAGCTTTCAGCAAGAAAAACTCGTTGAAAAGTACCATTCATGTGCATATATAACAAAAATAATAATTTATTTTATTGCCTTTTTTTACTAACAACAGGCTGATTTCTTTATAGAAGGTTCTAGGCATTGACATTCACCGTTGGTAACACAACAGTCCTAAGGAAATACTTTGACCAATCACCTCCGCGTGGTCTGAAAAACAAAGGAAACCATCTCTGCAGTCTGCACTGCCAGCACTATGCTAGAAAAGTAGTATCTGAACAATAAGTTTTAGATCCGTCAATCTTATTCGTCTCCAATTGCTGTTAACTAGTAAGACGCTGCAAGTCAATCTTCTTCTACAGGTACTTGATATACTAAAGTACTACTAAACCATTACAAATAGATTATTTTTGAACCGATCAACAAACGTGATACCACCAGCACGGTGATGCAGATCAGGGGCGTATTGTGCTTTAACTGACCACCTCTGCTTCGTCTGAAAACAAAAGCATTCCATCTCTTCAGCACTAGACTGAAAAAAAGGGTACTCCTATACGGCTTCTATAGTTGTATATGCTGATTTATAAATACAGCTATCACCGTACGCTCGTGATCCGTCAATCTAATTCGCCCCCAGTTGCTCTTAATAACTAGTAGTACTAATCAGATGCAAGTCGCCACCTCCATCTTGGGAGAATAGATTGATTAGCCTGCTGGCTGCTGCCCTGTTCCCAACAATCATTTCCGAACCGATCGATCAGCAAACACGATACTATCAGCATAATGATGCGTTGGCGATCAGGAGGGCGGCCAAGTGGCGCTGATGCCCTCGCATACAAAAATGGCGACGAGACGAGAGATCTCAGGAGTGGTGGCGGTGGCGCTTGCGTACAAAACGCGCATGCCGTGCAGGGTGCTGCAAATATTGCGCTCGGCGATCGTGGGTGCGCGCCTGCCGGCCGGCGCATTGCGCGGGCGCCCAACCTGACGACAGACGGAGGGGGTGGCCGAGCTGGACAACTCGTCTCGGCCCGCATCTCGCCGGAATCCGGGCCGTTTCCGCGATTCAGGAGCCCGATTTGGCTTCCTTCTTGTCGGGTCTCGCCTTTGACTTCCCCGTTGCGGGCTTTCTCTGTCCGAGCTCTGACTGACGGCCGGAGTTGTGGGCAGAGAAAGATCATCAGATGGGAGAGAGTTAGGCCAGGGCTCCACCATCCTCGCCGAATTTCAGTTCCGGCTGATTGGAACACGCACGCGGAGTTGCCAAGCACGTACGTGTACCGGTATACGGATTGGGATGTGGTCGTCGTTTCTACGCTTCGGCAAGCGGCCGGGCCTCGGCGGTGATGTGTTGTCGTGCAGCTCCATAACTCCGGCGGAGCTCAGCGCAGGTCAAAACGGATGCTGCCGCCGCCCCTACCAGAATTGTGAGGCTTTTTTCTATCCTGATCGTCCTCGAGTTCCCATAGAACGGAAGGGCACGAATTGAATGCCGTCGCTAGCAAAGTAGCAAGCTGCAGTGGAAGAGCTTGCGGCTGCACTGGTAAGATTCCTTGCACGCATTCCTTTTGCCACCCGATCGCCGATGAAGGTTCGTGTATGTAGGGCAGCGCTACTGAAGTCTGAAGACACAATACTGTACTGCTAGCTCTAGCTGAGAAGCCACCGGTAAGAGTAGTTTATCACGAGTACGAGCAGACGGAGCAGTAGTGGATTATCGCTAGTGTACAGAGCTCATTCCTCGCATGGTTCCCCGCGCAGCCACCCGGCGGCCGGGCGCCGATGCTCTCTTCCCGGCGAGCCAGCCACAGAGCGCCCGTGCAGCACCAGCACGTTCCGTTTCGTGGCGTCATGGTGTGGCATGGGCTTGACCCATTGACCCCCGCGGGGCGCGGGACGTGCGGCTCCCCAGGACAGGAGAGGCCCCGTGCCGCGCGCGCGAGACGCCACCCGAATCGAGGACCCACGTGAGCGTGAAGACCCTGGAGAGCCCAGAGCCTGCGGCGCGCGCGCCGCCGAGCACGGCTGGCTGCCAGCCAGTGGAGCAGCTGTGCAAGGAGCCCGCCCGCCCGTGTCGCCGCCGTTCGTTTTCATGCGGATCGGCCGTGATCGCACCCGCGACGCGAGAACAGAGAACAGCCGGCGGCGAGAGGAGGACGGGGATCGAATCATCACACGGTGAGACATGGATCGTCACCAGCATGTCGAATCACTCCAACCTGACCGACCGGGGGATTGTAGCGTGTGTCCCTGCACCGAACAAGCCAATCAGCGTGCGGGTGGTACACACGTAGTACGTACTGTCCCGGCACGCATTACTTCGACGTTAGGGCGTCTACAATGTAGTCGCAAAGCAGTCCATAGCAAATAAAATAATACTTCCAGCTAGCTTGTACCATTGTGGAGGTAGTCTAAATACAAGTCCATAGTTACTGGTAGCCATAAGCTTATGGCCTGCTTGAATGGAATAAAAAAAATGATATTTGTCCAAGTTGCAGCAGGAGCCACGGGAAAGATGCCCAGCGCTGCTTTTCTATTGGACCTCATGTCACTGTACATTCAGTCATTGCATTGTGGAAGTGAAATTAACTAAGACCCCGTTTAGTTCCCAAAAGATTCCCCAACTTTTCACTATTCATTCCACCTCTTCTACTCACAGAACACTATTCAACTACAGTGTTTTTTTTGAACAGTGTATTTTCGAGGAATCTTTCCCCAATCTAAACACACCCTAAGACAAGCTGCTGCATTTGGACTGCTTTGCCATAAACATTGGAGTATAGAGCTTGTCCTCTTATCCAACGCATTCACACAGTTGCGGCTACTGGTACGGGCCTACGGTATGCTCGACGATTCCGGTGTACGGAGTACCTACTCACAAGTAACAGTTCGCCGTCTACCGTGTTTAGATAAAAAGTTTTTCTTATCCAACAAACTCTCCCCACAGAACACGCTTTTCAGTACATTATTCATCTAAAACTACTTTTCACTCCCACCCAACTAAACACACCCGTGCGTCTATCCAGTTCCACCCAATTTCTGTACCAGGTCCAGGGCGGCTAGCTTTCAGTCTCAGAGACAAAAAGCCTTTGAGCATTTGTTTGTTGGGTAAAAAGTCCAAATTACTCCCCTCAACTATAAGCAATATCTACATAACCCTCTAAACTAATTTTTGGTTGATTTTACCCCCCTAAATTATGTCATTTGGCCCATTGTGCTCCCCTTAATACAATTTGTTCTTTTTATTTTTCCATGTACAAGTGTCATATTACGTTGAAATTTTGCGAGATGACAGTAGACATCATAATGCATTTTACAAAAATTAATATGATTTTTTATCTTTATTTTGATGGGGTAAGATTTAATGATTAATTAATCCCTAGTATACAATATTATATAAAAAATAATAACAAAAAAATCATAATAAATTTTTTTACATTGTGGTGTTCAGAACACTCATACAAAATTTGAATTTAAAATTTAACTTGTGCATGGAGAAATAAAAAAAAGACAAATTATATTAGGGAGTAAAAAACCAGATGTAAATGTAACCAGTACCGAACCGCAGTAACGTACATGTTCTACTTCCAGTAAGTATACGGTACTGCTTCTTAAATACGGAGTACTCTGGCGCCGGCACATAGTCTCCCCGGTTAGTATTTTTTACAAGTTCCACGAACAGATGGCCGGGGCAAATATATAAAATCCCAGCTCGCGATGGTACCAAGAACAGTAGTTATTACACCTGCTTACGGCAAGTTAAACAAGGTTACTACAGCTACACCCAAGTGCCCGAGATGCCAAGGGCAGTGCCATGAAAGGCCATCAATGCTAACCAAACACTCCGGCCCCTCCTAATAACAGAAGATTACCGCATCGGTTTGTTCGCCCGTCGCGTCAAGGGCTCAAGGTCATGCACGGCCAGGAACAGTGTTCGCACGTTACAGTACCAGTCCTATGATACTCTCTGGGTCAAACGCTATTGTGGTGGCTCGATGCTGGCGGGGCTATTTTACTGATCTCGGCGCCAAGTTAACCGTCTCTCGATGACGTTCGTCCGGCTGATCGAGCTGGGACGGGCCCTGTCAACGCAACAGGCTGTAACAGCTCTAGTTTATGGTGCCGGTTGCCGATGCGATGTGATGCCGTCCTCTTTATCGTTGCTGACAAGCAATGGTTTGACACCATCAATGGAGCCTTTAAGCCGTAGTAGGCTTTCTTCGTTATTGAGATCAGGAGCCGTAGCCAACCCGTGGCGCCAAGATCAATGGTAGTTTGTCCACACGCAAAGAATAGCTTATGGTTTCAGTTTAGTGCTGAGGAAATTAAGTGTTGAAGAGGCATCGTACGTTGAGGCATTGCTGCTATCAGTACGGCGCAGCCTGGGTGGAGCAACGGATGCGTGGCTGCGCGGTTCTCGCAACAGCGGGTGCCAATAGTGACGGAGAAGAACACCGGGTCTCCATGGTGAGATGCAGAGCTGGGTAAGATCAGGAATGGTAGTGGTATAAATTTTATTTTCCAGTGGATGCACGGCACGAGCAGCAGGCAGACTAGAGGTGGCTAAATTGGGATCACAGCCGCTGAGCAGTTCTGCCCAACCTTTTCAGAGGCTTCTGTCAGTCTCAGCTATGAAGTAAGTATGAGCCACAAAAATCAGATCCTTGCACATAAGCCTGCTGCTCATGGACTTTATTGGCTGTTTCACCGTATATCCGTACTCCAGTTTCTCATACTCAAATGTTGACAAGACAAAGTACCAGCAGATGAGCCGCACCCATTGCACAAAAGACAGCAGCAAGGCAAAGTTTAGCAAACCTCACTCCCAGTGGCATTATCAGTATCACGTTGCGCTTGCAAAGAAACTCTGGATACTTTGACTAGTATAAATGCCCAGCTGGCAACTGATTGTCTATCCTTTATATCACTATATGACTCTTACAACAAGATTCAGATCTCTGACAGTACGAGTCACACATACACTAAACTTTCTCATACAACTTAATATATGTGCGTTTTATCATCGCTTACAGTAGAGCATCAAACACGTTATTACCTCTTACTGCTGGGCACACTGTACCCTTGGACCAGCATCCTCCTCGTCCTCGTGGTAGGCTTCCTGTCGCCTTTGGTACTTCCTGCGCTTCATCTCCTCTTCTATGTTCACATCATGCATAATAGTCTCCTCGCACTGATCCATCTCCATGTCTGACAGACGTCCCCGAGGCAACTGTGGCAGCACCTTCTCAATGGCCCGGCATTGGTCAGGGGAGAGGGCGCCAGATTCAGGGAATTCAACATTGAATTCCACAAAGAGACGACCCTTCATGAACGGCCGGCCATACTGCGGCATGCCCTCGTCGTTTATGGCCTTGTATTGACCTTTTTCAACAAAAGTGTGTGAGCCATTTGCACAAGTCTGACCTATAGGAATTTTGAGAGCCTAGTACACTTGGTGGAAAACCAAAAATAATACCATCTATAAGTGAAAACATACCGGGTTTAGTGACTTCACCAGGATTGGATTTGATTAGAAGCTGCCTACCATCAAGATGGGTCAGAATCAGCTGAAACCCACACAAAGCCTCCGTCAGAGAGATTGTGTGCTCAATGAACAGGTCATCATATTTCCTCTTAAATCCTGAGTGCTCTTTAACTTGCAAGACAAAAACAATGTCTCCTGCCACTGTGTCAGGCTGCGACGGCATTCAAGGTAGCAATATTAGTCAAATAGTGGTGAATGTAGTTATGAATAATTCACTAGATGTGGTGAATATGTCTGCATCTTATGGCTACAGGAAAGGTGCGGTCTGAACTCACAGCTTCATCAGCTTCACCCTGGAATACAATCTTTTGGCCATGTTGCATTCCTTTGTCAACATGAACCTCCAGAACCTTTTTCTCTTGAACAACTTTGTTGGCTCTGCAGCTTGGGCACCTGTCCCTTTCAAGAATGATTTCACCTGATTGATGAGGCAAGATGACAATCACAAAATCAGATCAAGAAAAATGCATGCTTCAGGAAGACCGAAGACACAGCACTGTCAATGGATGCAGAAATGGAACAAGAGTAGCATACCTGATCCTCTACATTCAGGACAAACAGTGTTCATCTGTTGGATCATGCCTAAGCCTAAGCCTATCTGTCTTGTTATAGTCTTCATTCCGACACCATGACAACCGTAGCATGTTCCAGGTGCTCCAGACTTGGTTCCTTTCCTGAAATAGGGAAAAGAAGCAACAAAAGAGAGACATAATTTTAGACTCTGTTGTACAAACAGGGTGATAGCCTCCCTTTACTCTTCCAGAAAGCAAAACAGACTGATAGCATTGTTGCCTTGAAATGTTTTTTTAGCAAACTCTGGCTAAAATGGCTAAAATAACAAGTTACTGTCAGCTTTAATGTGTTAGCGTCGGGCTTGGTTTCATGGTATAAAGGGAAAGCTGTGGGTTGGTTAGATTCTGACCTAAGGGTTATTGTAATCCCACTTTGTATTGACAGAATAATATTATGGTGGAGAGACAAATTAAACTTGCAGCATAAATTTGATTCAATAAAATGAGGACTATCCCAGCTTAACTAGGACACAAGAAAACCACTGAGGTTCAAAAGATGGAACCAGTTAAGGTTGGCTATAGCTGTACATTGGATTAGTCTTTTATAGAAAAAAAGCAGTAAAAGAAAAAAAAACAGTTTATTGCAACTCTGGTGTTTTGAACATAGGATTGACAATTTCACCTGCACAGGATTGAACCAATATGATAACCCTATTACAATTTAATACTCCTACATAAGAAACAGGTATGTTTCCTTAGTGTTGAAAAAAATCATTGTTATACCATTCTAAATGTTGCTTTCATAATTAGATTGTTGACAATTAAGTGTTCACTGAGAAAAACAAGACTACCCTAAGTGAAACCATTCTAAATGTTGCTTTCACAATTCACATTGTCAAAAAATTAAGTGGTTCACTAAGAAAAGATAAGAGGACTACCCTATGTACTGTTCCTTTCAGGATCTAAATTTTCATGAACAAAAGTGACTAAGTGATTCACTAAGGCCTCCTCCAACGGTGAGATAGCTCACCAGCTCAAAGCACAGTGACTGCACAGTGATTTCTGACAGAACAGTGCTATGCAGTGGATGAGCAGTGAGAGGAGGGAGCGTTGGACAGCGTGCGCGCTAGCTCTTCTCAGCGCGCTAGCGCGTCCTGTTCTGCCCCTGTTGAGTCACTGTTTATGTATTAAAGAATTTAGGAGATAGTACTTGTGTCAGGCGTTGGAGGAGGCCTAAGAAAAATTAACAGTACTACCCTATGTGATAGCAGCTGGTAGAAATTTAACAGAGGTTTTGTCAAGGGATCACATTTTGTATTTCTGGGAAAATAATGCCTTCCAAAATTTCTTTTTGACACTAGTATGTTGTCACCTGTGACTTCACAAATTACAAGGAAGAGATTGAAATGGAACAACCCAAATGGAATTAACATAACGTGAACCGCAAGGGACTGTTCAGGCTAGAATATAGAGGTGAAACAAATGTGTAGATAAATGTGGAAAGAGTAAAATGCCTAGACTCCGCAAATAATACACTTCAGAACAACTAAACACTAATCATATTCAATGTTAAATCTGAAAGATTATGGTTAAGTCTCAAGCCCTCCCTCCACATGGATATTGCTATTGAGCTAGCATGCCTAAAGCCTAAAGGCTCTTAAGAATTTACAGCAAAAGAAAAGGATTATTAAGACTTAGCGGTGCAAGACATCTACGGGAGAAATGAAACATCGAAAATCTTAAATGGCTGCAGAGAACCATACAGAGTTGGCAAACAATTTAGCTGCAAGACTGTTGTTTAAAGTCCGCTCTATGTATGAAGCAATACAAGTGTTGTCAAATTCCTCACAGTATACACGATTATTGAAGATGTTCTGTATCTTTTGTCAATATCATGTGAGTTCCTACTGCAATCGCTGAAGGACAAGAGGAAACGCTTCCACAAAACTACTAATATTGTTCACGCTTCAGTCTACCAAAGACAATCTTTGAAGACAAAACATCACATATTCACAGAAACTGAAATTAAAAGTCACGAAGTCATTTAATGGTGGCAGCATTAGCCAATTTAGAATATCATATGGATCCACTGTTCCATGAGAAGCATTCGTGGAGTACTCAGCAAATCAAGAAGCAAATGTGATATCGAGCATTAAGGAATATTAGCATCACAAATGCAGTTTCCAACCCCTAGTACTGTTATCAAATACACCAGAAGTGGATTCCAAAACTCCTAGGTGCTATGTGGACAAGTTGTTTCATACTTAGTCTATGTTTTGATAATTTTCTATATACCATGAGTACTAGATAATAACAACAACCTATTATACAAGTGATCACATCATCTCAAATTAGTCATGGAATTTTGGTAGCTCAAACAAAAATCATAATACCACAGAAATGTACTACCAAAAGTTCGTACCACATCCTGTTAACTTTTGACTGCTTCACATTTGTGATTATATTCAAGGAGTTTCTTTGATTGCCTCAAGAATTAACCAAATGAAAAGTTTTCAGCAACTCCAATGTTCAGTAGACAGTGGACAATCAGACTTCAAAGTTGAAACTGCTCAAGGATTGACTGCACATACAATCAGGCAACCTTAGTTGACCCATTTATGTTCGATTATTCTTGCCAAATTTTGAATTAGATGGTATCTAAAGTACAGGAGCTAATTAGAAACTACCTTTAAATAGACTACCACAGTACCACTTATATTACAAAATTAAAAAAATATCTTTCACGTGGGGGGGGGGGGGGGCGGAATGCTGCATGGAACTTTATATAAGACTTACCCCTTGCACTTTGAGCAGAGAACATTCCGTGAAAGCGATAATTTCTTAGTAGCCCCATTGTACACATCTTCTAAAGACACCTTCAAAGAATGGATCACATCATCACCACGTTTCTGTCGGCGTGCCCTTGAGCTACTACCTGTAAATAGTAAATCACTATGTAACTACAGAATATTGGGGAAAGGTATTGGCAAGCCTAAGATAGATCGCTGCATTACCCTCAAATGAACCACCACCAAAGAACTGTTCAAATATGTCAAATGGATTATGGAAGCCACCACGCCCACTCATTCCCTCCTTGAGACCATCCTCTCCGTATTGGTCATATATCTCCCTCTTCTCTGGATCACTGAGCACCTCATAAGCTTGAGATAATTCTTTAAACTGTGAATCCATGAATGATGGTTAGGACAAACTAAAACAATCCAAATTGAAGGACACGATGCATGTCCTCGAACCTTTTCTGGGTCACCACCTTTGTCAGGGTGGCTCTTTATAGCGGCCTTCCTGTATGCCTTTTTGAGCTCATCCTGGCTTGTACTACTAGAGACACCAAGTACCTCATAGTACTTGGTGTTGTTGCTCCTCCTTGGCACACGCCCAAACATTTCTTTAGATCACAGGACGATCTCCCTGCAGCAAACAACACCCCAAAAATTTACTGAGCAACATTTTAAAACAACTTCTATAGAAGGCAGACAATTTTATGCTATGCAGTGACAGCAGTTCAATTAAACAAATATGAGCAAATTATACACGTTCACCGACTACTAAAAAAATCTAGGCATACTAGCCTACCAATCCACTTCACGCCAAACAAATTAGCAAATATAGCATCTTTATCAGTCACAAATTCTAGAATATGGTCTGCATAAAAAGGAAAACTCTAAATACGGAATAGAACGGAAAATATGATCACTCCAGCAACCACATCAGAAAACTTTCCCATGCATCCCAAGAGCACACCAACCTCCAGTTCCCCACAAAATACAACCCAACGCAACTCTCCATCTCTGCGACAAATCCAACTGAAAAGGGCTAGCTGGATGGCCAAGAACGACACAGATCAAGTGAAGAAACACTCGATTTCCCCCGAGGAAAAGGCGTATCCGCAATCTTATTGACCTCTATTGCATTAAAAAACATGAAAGATTGGGGTTTTATCAGCATCCGTACCTGAATCTGTAGAACCTAGGACGGGGAGGACGACGCGGAGCAGAGCAGCGTAACGCTCAACCCACGCGACGGAAAGAGAGTTTGCGAATCTGTGGTCGTGCGGCTTTATACACAACCCGCCCGGCCGCCCTATCATTGCTTGGGGGTTCGTGTGCTAGCTAGGCTCCTCGGAAGCTGAGGTGATCTAGGCCGTTCGGTGGAGACCATAGTCGGCTCAGATCAGCTTGGGGGGTGCCCTGGTGCTGGCGGAAGACGGGGTGTGTACAGAGCCGGATGGGCAATGACATGTACCTATTTGTGTGGCTGTTAGAGTGGCCGATCCTGGCAAATTTGCAATGACATCACGCCAAATTACTCGCTGCATGGATGAATAGCTGTCTTTACCTGAAGACACACACATTTTGTGTTAATTTTCTGTAGAAAAGAGAAGTCACACGCAGACACGACGTCAGAACACATACTGTACCTCCCTTTTGTGTTTGATGTTGGTTCAAAATTGGACTTAGGGATGACGAGGAGCACTAGTTAAGAGGGACCTTCTAAATTGTACTATCGTATCTAAATCATGATAAAGCTGTACTTAGAATGCATAAGATAACTGGTGGCAAAAGCATGTGTGGCTTTACACTCAAATTTGTTTTTTCTCAGTGTATTGCTAACTTTGTAGTCTTCGAGAGGTATTAGGAAGTCAGACTAAATACCCACATGAGTATACCAAGCGAGGTACCAAACTTTCTTAATTACTGTAAGTTGGTGATAGCTTCTAAATTTTCATACTCTCACATTCTACAATCTTTAAAAAATTAATATCATATTTCATAGAAATTACTAATCAAAGTGTATATACTGGGAAACAGGGGGTAGTATTTGTGTTCTGTGGGGTGGTTGTCATCGCGGTGCAGCGAAAACCCTCAAGCTTTTCAAGGTCCTGCTCACACCCGGAACATGTATTGGTAGCTTAATCGATGATCTGGTTACATGAAACTCGGGTTAGACCCAGGACCAAAAACAATTTATCACGAGTAGAAATGTCACATCTATGCATTTTGTAGTGACAAAATTTTAGAAGACAGACACGGTTGTTGTTTGTACGCTAAGACCTCAAAACTTGAACAGTTCAGTCATCTGACAGTTCTTTTAAGAGTCACGCTCACGCTTTATATGAGGAGCAACCTCATGTGTTCTACGCTGTATCACCTATTCGGCAGGCAATTGGATTCGAAACCCATCATCGACTTTAGATTAAGAATTCAAGAACAGCGCACCATACTCATGTGACAAGATTATTTTTCTTCAGTCTCTAAACTGAGTATAGCATAATAATACCCGCCCGAATGGCACAAACACTGTACTTACACGATAAACTTCTTACATCTCTAGTACTATACTAATAAACTGACACCGATCTTACATCATGCTTAGCTTTACAGACATTACAAACACTTGAACAGTACTTGAATCTTACACTCTGCATGTGCACCACACAAAGCTCTAACCAGAATCATTGCAAGGTTAAGTACTGGTCAGCAGCTTCAGAACAGAGAGTCCAAATGCCCAGGCAAGAATGATGAATGTCAGAATGTCAGTTGTCGCAACACGGCAGTAGCCCATCGGAAATACCAATCTCAAAAGCCAGAGCTCGTCGCAGGCGGTGACAAAGGTGGGGGCACATGATCAAGGGAGTCGAACATGTCCGGCGGGAGGTCATCGAAGAAGTGGGGAGCGTCAGGGGGCTCGGCCTTGATGCCATCCTGCTGTGCGTGCTCCGTGCCAAAGAACGGGAATATCATCGAAGCAGATTGCATCATCGGGTACAGCCCAGGGTAGGCGAGATCATCCATAGCACCGGCATTGACGAACCCGGGAGCCATGTTCCAACGCTCCGGCATCCCTGGGTAGTCGAGCAGAGGGTACGGAGGCTCATCGAACGAGAGTTTATTAGGCAGCATTGTGGCTGCGTTTGGCGACGAGCACACCTGGTTTCCGATGGGTTGCACGATCTGCTGCAGTGATCCGTCGAAGCTGAGAAGCCCGGAGGTCGCTTGATCATACGGGACCAGTGCGGCATTCTGGGCATCCAAGAATGGTGCTGCTGGGCTGCATGCGTGGACGCCGGAGGAGCTGCTCCCAAATGGAACTTGGTCAAGGCGTCCCTGATAACATAGACACACATTTCCAATTCAGAAATTTACATTGCTATATGAGAATTTAAAGTGATTTTATACTTGGACTGGTAATTGGACGTGATCATTTCCCTGAAAAAAAATATATTATTTGGCCGAAGAAAAGGAAGGATGGAGAAACGTGAATCGCAAGGGTTACCACGGCGGCAGGTCGTGACTCCAGAGACGAGGCCGCGGGTGCCTTGCCGCTTCTGTTCCTGATGGATCGGGCGGGGAGCGGCGCGCGCAGGAGCCTGGCTAGCCGCTTCTGGCGGGTGCTCCAGAAGTTCTTGACGTCATTGTCCGTCCTCCCCGGCAAGTAGGTGGCGATCCTCGCCCACTTGTTCCCGAACTGCACCTGCAGCTCCAGCACCACCCGCTCCTCCTCGCCAGAGAACTTGCAGCCACTGTCGCAAGGCGTTCAAATTAGCATCGCGAAGTTGTGATCAACCGAGCACAAAACAATGCGGACCGCCAACAAATTAACACAGCGCAGAGGGAATAGCATGAGTAGATGTCGATCAATGCAACATTGCAGCATAAACCCAAGCAATAAGCATGCAATTCTAACAGCTAGCAATAAACCACCGTAAATGCAGTTCGGAATTCCGAGCGCACTGAAACTGAAAGTAACCAGAGAAGAATAGGAGAAATGGATCGGAGCAACGACGGGGGTTCGCGCTTACGTCTTGAGGTTTGGCCTGAGCTTGTTGACCCAGCGGAGGCGGCAGGACTTGCCGGTGCGCGGCAGGAGGCCTTTGGATCGAATGGAGCTCCAGTCCCGGGGCCCGTGCGCGCGCACGTGCTCCAGCAGCACAGCGTCCTCCTCCGCCATCCATGGCCCCTTCCGCACACCTGCCGCGCCTCCACCCGCCTCGCCTCCGTCCCTCCTGCCGCTGCGCCGCCGCCGGCCACCGCCAGGTGCTCGAGCCATTGCCCCAACGCAGGAGCGACACGACCTCTCCTCAGGGGGAACTGTTCAGGAGAAGCGCCTGTGCCGTCGTCGTCCTGCTCCTTATGGAGTTATGGGGTCCCTGAGGGGCAGCGAGTGGCACACGTGGCGCGACTTGGAGCGTCCGGTGGCGATCCGACGGACGGATTTGATTCTCGAATCGGCGCAGGCAGCGGAGGAGCGGGCGCACGAACGCGGGGCGCTAACCGCTCCTCCACCCCCACGACCTCCGAATTCCGCGGCCCAAGTCTCTGCTGTAGTGCTGTTGCCGCCGTAACGTGTGCTTGTGAACATTTTGTTGTCGTGTGCGCCCAAAATTCAGGCGTTCTACTGGTGGCCGTCCGGTCACGAACTTGAGATCCTTCCGACCACCGATCTGATAACCAAATGGTTTCAGCTGGTTGGCATTGCAGAAAAATCCAAAGTTAAGTAAACACTATGTGCTCCATGGAACCAAGGTGGAGATAAAATTTGATCAATTTAGGCTTGTGATACAGGGAACATTACAACAGTCGATTCAGAATGATACAAGGTCTTATTACTCCTTTGCACGCCAATTCAGAACGGCACACGCCTAGCTCTCAAATGTGAAGCAATCGAGAATTCGAAATCACAATCCATGATCCAGCTCTCAATCACCATTCATTCTAGTTTCCTAGCAGGACTGAAAATTCTCATCCAGATGATAGTCGCGGTGTGCTGGTTAGTCACCTCCCACTCGGCGAGGAGGAGCTCCCATCCACCTCCGGATGCTCGCGCCCACGCCCTTCATATCCTCCACCTGCAGACACGGACGCCGTCGCGGGCGGGCGCACCAGATCAGCGCAGATTCGTAAAGCAAGCAAAGCCGCAGTGTTATTCACCGCACAGGAGCGGAATTTCGGAGTAGGCGGCGTACCGATCCGACGCCCGAGGCGAGCACTCCGGCGGCGACGGCGGTGGCGCCGGCGCCGACGAAGAGGGAGGCGATGCCGAACGCCTTGAACGGCATCGCCAACGCCGAGCCGCCCTTTCCTCGACGGAACCACGCGGCCCCGGTCGCCGCTTGTGCCGCGCTCGCCGCCGCCCACCACGGCCACCTCTCCGCCTCCGCGCTGCTGCCGCCGCCGCCGCCTCGCTCGTCCATCCCCGCCGCCACTAGGGTATCTGGGGGTCAGCTCCGGGAGTGGCAAACCTATACAAGAGCGGAATATCGCCGACAGGTGGGACCCGCTTGGAAGCATCAACCTGCCAACCCACTGACATGCGGGACAGTTCGCCACGGAAGCGCCCGTGTGGACAAATCAAGGCACCCGCCCGCCCCTGAATCCAGCCAATCGCACAGCATCCATGGAGTCCATGGGGCGGAGCTCCGTGCGGCTTCTCGTAGGGCTCCTGCTGCTACGGTCCGATTGGTGCTTGGTAAGCTTGGGATCCGATTCGATTTGGTCTCGGGGGTTTGGATTTGGTTTGCTACATCGCTGATTACGGTTTGGATTGTTGGTGGTTTTGCGGTGTAATCAGGCGGTGAACAGCGGAGGCCCTGCGGAAGTGAGCGGAGCGTTTCCACTGGTGGTGAGCACCTGGCCGTTCCGAGAGGCGGTCAGGGCGGCGTGGGAGGTGGTCTCGGCCAGTGACGGAGGGGGTTCGGCCGTGGATGCTGTCGTCGCTGGCTGCTCCGCCTGCGAGGTGCTCCGCTGTGATGGCACAGGTCAGTTGCTTGCCCGTGTCATTCTCCGTCTCGATGTTTTTGGTTCCTTTGGAAATTGTGGAGTGTAGTCTACTGTTGTACCAGTATACATTCTCCTTGGAGTTTTGTTTACTTTGAGACAGTAAAACCAAATTTCTGTGGCTATGAAGAATTGAAGAGCTAAATCAAGTAATGAGATGTATATATGAGGTTTTGCATTAACTACACTAATTTGCTCCTGCACAGTTAAAAAAACACAGTTGGCATAGAAACTTATGTTTGCCTACTCATAGAAATGCTGCCCATTTGTTCCTAGTGTTTTAACCCCTAATGCAGAACTCCTTCCTTGCCTGAATATATTCAAACAACTTGCATATGTTTCATATGCCTCATTAATCAACCTGGTTCTGATAACATCGACTATTTTCTACACTTCACACAGTTGGTCCAGGTGGAAGTCCAGATGAGAACGGTGAAACTACGCTAGATGCTCTTATCATGAATGGGGTAATAGCTGTTTTTACCTACTCAGGTCGCAGTAGATGTTCATACTTTGTTCCAGCGTTCATAGTGGATGTGATAAATTGCATTATTTTCGTTTAAGGAAACTGGCAGGCAACAATGGAAATTGGAGCTGTGGCTGCCATGAGATATGTCAAGGATGGAATTAAGGCGGCAAAGTTGGTCATGGACCACAGCTTGCATACTTTACTTGTTGGAGAGAAGGCAACAGACTTTGCAATTTCAATGGGCCTTCCAGGACCAATTAATCTCAGTTCTCCGGAGTCACTTGAGAAATGGAGAAACTGGAGACAGAACCACTGCCAACCTAACTTCTGGAAAAATGTTGCTCCTGCTGGTAGCTGTGGCCCATACCGTCCTATCAGTGTCGCACAAGCTTTGGACTCTGTAAAACGCGAGGTAGAAGGGAGTCAAGGAGGTGCTTGCCAGGAATGGTTCCAAAGTGATAATTTATTGGAGCCAATAAACTCCCATTTCAAGTTTATTGATCGCCACAACCATGATACTATATCTATGGCTGTGATTGACAAGGTGGTTCACATCAGTATTAGTTGACTCTTTCCGTTGTTGAAAAACTAATATTGGTATTCTTTTGTGTTAGATGGGTCACATAGCTGTTGGGACATCAACCAATGGCGGTACATTTAAAATTCCAGGAAGGTGAGCATTTTACCTGATGTTGGCCCATTTTGCACGACAATTTAGCATGGGCACACCTTTAAGCTAAGTTATTAATTGTTTTTGTCCTGTATCGCTTTATGTTATTCTCCAGCTATCAATACTTCTAATTCTATATAGGATGCCATTGTACCATTTGGTACATCTTTCCTTTGGTCATTGGGTGGGTGGTTGTTACTATTTAGTCAGAGCCTCTGTCCTTGTAATGCTGTAGTTGCTGTGCCTATTTGAATTTTTCTGTGTTGGTTTGTTGAAAAATGATGTTAATCCACCACATGGCCTCTCTTCTGTTTGTATCTGGCATCTATTCAATGCATTTTTCCTTTTTTACATTTATTAAATGCTGAAACATTCCAGATTAGTCTCCTTGCTGGTCTGTGGAATCTATTGTTCTGTAGGAATCTAGGTATGAGATTTTGCTACTCGACTAAGTAGTGATCAGTTACCATTTATTTTTGGTCCATTTCTTGTTACATCTGTCCTTTTTACCTTTTTTTTTGCCCATCACTTCCTTAGGGATAGTACTTCCCACATCTTTCCTTTTTTATTATGTTCCTTCCCCTGTCTATTTTTTGTTGACTTAAATTTATTTGCTTACGAGATTTGTTGATTCAACATTTTCTTGGTGTCTCAACTTTTTTACAGATTTGTTGGCTCAACAGTTTTCGTGAATAAATACTTTATAATTAAGAGAATAGTATAATATCGTTTTTAGGGTGAGCACTACTTAGCTAAGTAGTGATGCACCACCAAATAGCATGCCCTGATATGTTGCCCGATGAAATTACGCTAAGCCTTTTAGGCCACTTTGCTTGGCATGGTTCCTATCCTACCTATCCATCTGTATAACCATCCGGTAAAGAGAACAAATGTAAATTTTTTTTTTGCAGGGGGGGCAGATTAATTTCTTAGTCTACCTTAAGAAATGTGGGAAATGAGGACTCGAGGAGTGGGGATGGGATATGATTAAGCCCATGTTTGGATAGAAGATAGGGAAAAGTGATGGGTTAGGGAAAGGCATATGAGAAGCCCGTAACCCAGTCAAGCGAACCACGGGGGAGGTGGGTTTAGACCAGGAAATAGTTGCTGGACATCACCTGTGCATCCTCTGGTGAAAAAGAAAATACAGAGCTTCTTTGCCATGGATCTGTGGCCGGAGCGTTGCGCGCAGCAGTGATTAGGCCTATCATTACCTGCATCAGCTGTCCATCAGTACTCCTGCTGATATCAGTCAAATCTTGCTGCCATCTGCATGACTGCATCCCATCGCAGGGCCCTACACCGCCGATGATCACAACCAAAGCGTGCTGGCGCCATCGGTGGTTGGGCATTTGGGCAAGCCGCAGGACCTGTTTCTTGTTAAATATGCTCCGTCGTTCCTTTCTATTTTGTTATCTCCCCTGTCCTTGCGTAGGTAAGAGCAAAGAATGACCAGATGAGGATGGAAGGAGTGGATATTGCTAAAGTTTTTCTTTCATTTTCTGCAGTGCTATTTTGATCATTTGAGGCTTATATCCCATTGCTAAACCCACCCAGTACCAAGCGCAGGAAAAGGATAGGGTTTTTTTTTTTTACATTCCTAATCCCTATCCCTAACCCCCTACTCCATAACCTCCTGAATATCCTTTTCCTAAATCCCAGGCTGATCCAAGCACCACCTGATAGGGATTACTGAGTACTTACTGGTAATCTGATTCCAGGGTAGGCGATGGACCAATTCCAGGATCTTCTTCATATGGTGATGATGAGGTCGGAGCTTGTGGGGCATCTGGCGATGGTGATATTATGATGCGCTTCCTTCCATGGTAATGAAGTAATGACTAGTGTTAAAAGTTTCCTGTCCCTAAAAAGATGGATCTCATTGAAAGAAAGAAGGATGGAGTGTCGTATTCTGATCAGCGGTGCATATTGAGATCTTATGATATGCAAGCCCATAAAGAGTGTATTTCCGCTGATATTAGTCATGTTGACATTGGCCCAATTTTCATACACTTAAACACAATCTTATCATAATTGTTTTTGCAGCTATCAAGTAGTCGAGAGCATGAGACGAGGGATGGAGCCTCAGGATGCTGCAAGGGATGCTATATCAAGAATTGCTCGCAAATACCCGGATTTCGTAGGTGCTATTTTTGCAGTCAACAGAAAAGGAGTCCATGCTGGGGCATGCCACGGATGGACATTCCAGTACTCTGTAAGGAATTCCAGCATGCATGATGTGGAGGTCATTACAATATATCCTTAGACCTTAGCAATGGCAGTTCATGGAAGACATAAGTTTCACTTCATCAGCAGGGTATTTCAGTCGTGTTGATGGACATTATTTTCTTCATTGACGCTCACAAGTGATGTAGCACTGTTCTGTGTGGATTGTTCCTACAACTGTTCTGAAAATAGGAGCTTACTATATGCAGTGGACTTGACTGTACTTTTGTTTTAAAGTAGCTGAAAGACTTCCAAACTCCTCGTCCATTGGATCTGCCCTGTTTCAGAGTTGATTTTTATATAAAAAAAGTTAGAACTTCATATAGTCAACTTCATCATTGAGACCAACTATCAGTCTATCATGTTTAATATCGTAGATGGTGTAGTGGAACAAAATTTAAAGCTGCATAGCCATCTTGGCTCGTGGGCATAGTGATTCTCCTGCCCAAGAGGACTACGGAGCATGGTGTTCTTTCTGCTTTCAATACTGATGAATGGCTAGAGGTATCTCTACCTTCTAGTACTTCACCTTTGTTTTTGTATTTAACTTTTTCATTGTTAGAGTTAGTTACTTTAATAAAAAGATAATGTACTACCTCCATTCCAAAATATAGCTACGTTTAACTTTTTTAAGACAGATTAAGAAGTGTGATAAAATATCCCATATACCCTTGATTAAACATATCTATGCATATATATGGTAACTATACCTGCCTTATATATCTCCACGCTTACTAAAATGAATTATGCATGCAACAATTAAGACCGCAAGACAATTAATGTCTATAGGGGTATTTTTGGCCATTCACCTATTTAATCAGACTTTACAACTCAAATGTAGCTCTATTTTGGAACAAATTTTGAATGCTTAACGTAGCTATATTTTGGAACGAAGGGAGTACCTTATTTTTTATGAATAAAATTTTAGGAGTATGCCCTCATCGGTCAATAGTTTTATTGCTTATCTTGCTAACGGCATATCAGTCTACAAAAATTGTTCGTTTGGTGCATTAACTGAGGTCAGCGATTGCCATGGTCACGATTATATCTGCTGCACCTTTCATTCCTTTTTTTTATCCACTTATTATAGTTCTGGAATCACGTATGCACGACATGAATATGCGTTATCCAAACAATGTTGTGTCAAAAAAAAAGAAAGAAAGCAATGTTGTGCTGTCACGTTCTTGCGATACCACTAATAATTCTCATAATAATGAGTTAGTGTGGTCCCGGGCTCCTGCGATGGCCTCCCGGTGGCTGAAGAGCCATTTTATGTGCTTGCAGTTTCACTTTTACTTATTCTTATCTTCGTTTGGAAGCATAAGATCCATGTGAAATCTGGAAACAACGTCTAACAGCAGCTTAAGTACTCCCAGCACCCTATGTTGCCGTGGATTTACTTTTGATGTTACAGGGATACGTACACGGGTGCACCGGCTGCAGAAGCAGAGTATAGAATTTCAAAAGCAGGAGACAAATGGTTCCAAGTCTTCCGAATGCTGCGCCGTGGCGGTGGCTGTCGGTGACGGTTAGCGTGCTTGCGCTGTCCCTTGCATCGTGGCAAAGCAAAGTAATGCCTTTCATTTTGACTTACGGCCATAACGGTGACTTTAAAAGTGCACCTACTGTGTTTTCATAATACGACTAGTCAGGACTCAGGACAGAAGCAAACAACTGCAAATTACAAGTGGCATTTTACAAGTGTGTCTAGTAGGCCACAACGATGGCCCTAGCCAGAGTGGCCATGTGTCATTCTTTCACTGGATGAACAGTAGCGGACGAGGGTGACCCAGGGGTTTTTATACCGAACCGGGACTGGGAACCGCCGCCCTCCGGTAGCGGCTTACCGAAGCGGTTTTAGCGGTTCCCCGTGAAAACCGGACAAATTCAAATTTTGATTCAAATCTATATGAATCCCTAGTTCAGTCGGTTTGAACCAGTAAGCCGAGCGGTTTAGTCGGTAAACCGGTCGGTTTGGACGGTAAGCCGGCCGGTTTGGGCAGTAAGCCGGCTCAATAAAGAATTTGTTATGTTTCAAATTTAATTAAAAAACTAAAAAAAGAAAAGAAAAATTCCTAAGAATATTTCAAGGTGCATAGAATCTAATGGTGTCAACATTTTTCAAATATTAGTGTATTTAGTATTTTTTGTGTGCATTAGAAGTTCAATCGGCTGATTTTTTTTTTCTTTTCCTTTTTTGGTTGAACTTCTAATGCCTGCAAAAAATACCAAATGAGCAAATATTTAAAAAAAAATTACACCAATAAATTACACGTACCTTGAAGTATTTTTAGAATTTTTTTCAATATTTTTCATTTTTTGAATTCAAATCTGAATACTTTAAATTTAACCGGTTTGAAACCACCCCGAACCACTACCGGTCCGGAACGGTTTCACCGGGAACCGTGGGAACCGGACCGGTTCCCAGCGGTTTCGTAAACCCTGGGGTGACCATGCGGCGACGGAGGCGCCGCATTATCTTACGCGGCACGGGCATCTTGGGTGTGGGCGCAGCTGAGCGGATGCGTGCTCGTCGAGAAAGAAGGGCCCCGCGATAGCTACCGCGTGCTCGACGCATGGTTCCAAACCCCGTGCTCGGTGGCACACGCTAGGGCAAGCAAGAAGCACATCCCTATCCACACTCCACAGAGGATCATTTGCACGGCGACAACGGAGAAAATATCCCCAAAACAAAACTTATACCCAAATCATATGGCCGGCGACGGCGAGGCATATGACGAAACCCGCCACCGGAAGGCAACGATGCCCGTCAAGTGGACCTCGATGTACGCAAGCAAGTACGCAACCGCTCTACCGTACTTGCACATGTCCCCCGTCGTGTACATGGGCGCGGGGGCACGGGTTCGGTTGATTAGGGGAACAAACACTCAAAAGAATCTTGATAAGCGTCCAGGCCAATATAATGGAGCGTCTCAGGAGGGGAACGTTATATATCCCAGCAACAGCAAGCAACGCTCCGTCCACCTGCTGCAAGGCAACGCAACACTTGTCCAGGAAGCAAGAAGGGAAGGGGAGGTCAGTGGAGAGCGGAAGAATTACCGAGGCTGCGCAGGCGGGGAGATGCTGATCCTGGACCTGGCGATCTGGATCATCCCGGTGACGCTGGTGTTCGTGCCGTGCCGGCGGCTGGTGGTCCTGGTGGCGAGGCTGCAGGAGCTGGAGCAGTGCATCATGCGGCCGCGGTCGCTGCCGCCGCCGGACCCGTGGGCGTGGGGCCGCGTCGGAGGCCTGCACACCATGAGCATCATGATGTGAGGCCGGGCGGGCGCTCTGGCGGCGGAAGCGGCGGCTCAGGTTTCGGCTTCCATCGGCTGCGGCCTGCCTGCAATGGAGGTGCCTGCGGGGCGAGGCCTTCTCCGATCGGTTTTTAACCACAAGGTGGTGTGAGTGCCTCTGCCTCCTCCGGTTAACTCACCATGCGCGGTGTTCATATTCTGTGCAGTCCTGTGTAGTAGTAGTTCTCCTTCCCTTCATTCCGTTGGATGTGTTATTCCGCAATGCTTCTTGTCCTGTACGTACTCCTGTAAGAAAATCAGAAACACCTGTATAGCCGTATCTGCCATTAAGAGATTCAGTAGAAGGGGTCCAATGATTCTGCTTTTTCGGAGGGTTTCTTTTGATACTTCGTAAGTACCTCGCAGAAACAGCTGCACTCTGCTCCCGTGGCCGGAGAAGAGATTTCTCCGTCGTATTTAACTGTAATTAAATGTTTCATAGCTTCTTTCGATGGAAAAGAGACTCGATTTGCAGCTCGATCCAGAGGCTCCGTTCCGTTGTCGATCCCTCTCCCTTTCGCCGCAAAGAGTTTCCAGTCACTCATCACGCTACGCAGAAACAGAGCTCAATTTCAACAATGGCGTCCTTATCCAAAGGAGGAAGGAGAGGGTTGTCGCCTGGCGCGCGGTCGACGTCGTCGGCCTCGTGAGGAAAGGAGGAGAAACGGTCGGCCGCCCGATCCGGACCTGGCTGTCCGTCGCGTCCTCCGTACTCTTCCCGTGCGGCAACCACACCCCGCTCCTGCGCCTCACGACGAGTCACGCACGAGACGGGAAAGATCGCCGCGCCAGCGCGGGCCGCGGCGGTGGGAGGCAGGAGCAGCAGAGCATTCAACAACGGTGAACGGGTCGGCGCGGCGGAAATTTTTTAATTTTTATACTTTTTATTTTAGGATTTTTCAAAAATAAATACCCTAATGAAAAAATTGCAAAAGTATACCTCCTCCGCCGTTTGAAATGGTTATAGCCGGATGAACCAGCGGAACGCTACTGTAGCACAGCATACCGCCAGTTCATCCGGCGGAACGTAGGCTGTTCCGGATAGTATATTTTTAAAAAATCATAACTAATTTATATGACCTTGGATGTAGATGACCCTTATATTAAAGTTGTAGATCTCGACGAGATGTGCAACTTTGTAGTTAAAACCTTTTTCATCCGAAGTCATCTTGGTGCTCAAATAATCCACTCAATTTTCGGATGTAAGATTTGCAATTTAAGATCTGAAACTTAAGTGGACTATTAGAGCACTTAGATAGTTTCAAATGGAAAACTTTTGAACTACAAAGTTGTTTGTCTTGTCGAGATCTACAACTTTCATATAAGGGTCATCTCCATCTAACGTCATATGAAGTAGTTATGATTTTTTTAAAAATACACTATCTAGACAACCTACTTTCCGCCGGATGAACCGGCGGAATGTTGTGCTAGAGTACCATTCCGCCGGTTCATTCGGTTATAACCGTTTCAAACGGCGAGAGGATGTACATTTCTGTAATTTTTTCATTACGGTATTTATTTTTAGAAAATTCAAAAATAAAAAAAAATAAAAAATTTGCGGCGCGGCGCGGCGGGTGCCATGGCAGGCCGGCAGGGCGTCGTTTTACCTGGTGAGTGGGCTTCTCGTCACGAGAACGAGGCGCGCCGGCTGCGTGCTTGCCAAATAAATTAAGGCCGTATGCGTTTAGGCCATTTGGAGAAAGGGTTGGGGGATGGGCTGGTAAGGCTATTTGTGCGGCTGCACACGGCACGGTCTGCAATAGTAGGCCGTCAGGTCTACGGAAAGTCTAGACCTGGTAAGGCCATTTGTTACTTTTTGGGTTGGTAATCCGCATTACGTGCATTCCGGCCGGTAAGGCCATTTGTCACACGGCCCACGGTTAATAATAATGGGCCGTCACATCCACGTACAACACACGCTTGGCAGGCCGTTCCGTGGGCCCCGGGCTCCGCATGTCGGCCCAGCCAGGTTACCGACACTAGCACCCGCCGCGACACGCTTACGCAATGCATGCCCGTCAAGACCTCCTCTGCCACCGCCACTGGCAGCCAGCAATGTCGGGGAGGGGCAGCCGGGCAGGGGCAACGCAACGCAATGCTGCACACCCTATCGTTCAACACGGCCATGATGAGCTCTTTCGAAAACGCGGCCATGATCGCTCCCTCAGGCCTCAGCCCTCATCAGGGGAGAGGAGTGAAGCTAAAAATACCGCGCGCAGGCATCCAGGCCCCGGCATGCAGGCTCCAACAGCATCATGCCAATGAAACTTCGGCGCGCGCCCCCACCTTTTCGGATCGTAGAGGCGACAGGCCGGCATGCCGGACGAGCGAGCCTCATCACGCAGACAGCACCTGCGCAGGGCAATCCGCGGCGGCGTGCGCGCGTGGTCAACCCATAGATGGGCGCTCGCGCGCGAGTTCCCCCGGCGATGATGATCCCGCCCGCGCCACCGCCATCATGGGGGAAGCCAGCCTGCATGATGGCGCGCGGATGGAGAGCTAGTAGCTGCGACTGAACCGTGGATGGGTGTGGCCAGGCACACACATGTCAGGCCGACAGGGCTCTCGCCTTCCCCTCCGCTCGTTTCAGATTATTATATTGCCGTTGCCTGATGATGGCCCAGTCACTTATATGGTGGGACTGACAGATCGACAGGTGCTCGCTCGCGAAGCTAGCTGCCTGCAGCAAGCCCGTCCCTTGCAAATCAAGCTACGTACTAGTCCGCGTACTACCCAGCTTCCGGATCCAATGGTTTTCGCCCAAAGTGACTGACCCTTCACTGTCTACTCGATCCATCAGTATAGTTGGGCACTCGATCGGTGCGCGCTCTTGACTGCGAAACTTGCAGCATTCACTCGTTCCGCAGTCATGGAGGCTCTGGCCATCTAGTAGCTGCTACCTGGCTCCGCCTGAATGGCTTAGCTTGGCTCGCCCATGATTCCGACGGTGACGGGGGGCATGTCATGTACTATGTCCATGCAATGCATGCGCGCATGATCCTCCGCAGGCGTCTTTGTGATTATTTCAGCATGGATGTTTGGCTCTGCAGGCCGCGCGGGGGCGGGGGCTCTTGTGTCCTCGACGGCGCGGGATAGCTTTCCCTCTTTTTTACTGTGTCCTGCGCCGTCGTCGTCTTCGCTTCTACGCCACTGAAGCTAGCGTGCGGCCGGGGCGGTAAGCCGGGAAACACCGCCTGCGGACAACAAACAGCGCGCGCATTTACCTTTGTCCCCGTCACGCGCGCGGTGAAAGTGCGTGTGTGTCTGTGTCTGGTGGTAACTTTCCGCCATCGAGAATTCGCGATCGATCGAGCTTCCTTTCAAGCCTGCTTTTATTTGCCGCCAGTGCTAGCTCCTTCCTGTCTGTCCAGGGCCTTTGCTTCCCGGGAGCGCCTGGCTAGCTGCTTATTATTAGCCACCCAGTACCACCAGTAGCGCGAGCCAAGTCAAACCGTGTGTTCCTGTCAGAAGTTGAGAACAAGATCGAAATAGATATCCCTTTTATCTCCTTTCCCTTCAGAGGTTTCATTCGGAACCGTAGGTCGCAATCCCCGGGCTCCAAGGTACCGGATGCCCAAACGTGCCGACGTGACAGGGAGCCCAATCGGTCGCCGAGCTAGGGCTGCGCCCATCCGCAAACCTCAACCTCAACGTAACCCCCCTCTCGCCGTTCCTGTCAACCTTACGAAAGAATCTTCATTCGACGCGAGCGGCCGTGCGGGGCGCTCGTCGAAATGCGGTCTCATCCGGAACAAGAAGAAGAAGAAACACACGTTGGGGATCGGATGACAGGGGCGGAAATACCGACACCCCCGGGCCGGCCAGTTGCTGCTACGAGGGACCATGCAGTCTATAGATGGATGGATGCAGCAGCGGCGACCCGCGACGAGGCGAGACGACGAT
This sequence comes from Digitaria exilis, assembly GCA_015342445.1. Classification (NCBI taxonomy): domain Eukaryota; kingdom Viridiplantae; phylum Streptophyta; class Magnoliopsida; order Poales; family Poaceae; genus Digitaria; species Digitaria exilis. The sequence goes on from JACEFO010002050.1 coordinate 380,943, forward strand.
ATCTTTCCGGGCGGGGTTCCAGATCGGGGCGAAAATGATTGGCGACGGTGGGATGGGAATTGGGATGCCTGCCGAAGGCGACAGGACGACACGCGTGAGAGGGCTGGTTGCTGGGTGGTGGTCTGGAGCCGCGCCGGGGACGGACACACGCGGTGCATGGTGGTAGGCCCGCCGTCGCCTGGGCTTCATTCTCGCGTCGCCTTTTGTTTCCTCTCCTTCGAGAGCGAGAGATCTCTCCTCCGCCTCCCGCTCGACGCCTGCGGCGGAGGGATGGATGGTGGTGCGGTGGGGGAGGGAGAGCCCCGCGCCCACGTGCGGGCCAGCGCCCGTGTCAGGCCGGGCCACGTGACGAGATCCCGCGGGATCGCCAGGCCCCCGTGATCTCCTACCGGGAGGACCGGAGGATCCACCACCACCAGTACACCCCCGTCGTCACGGTCGCGGTCGTCGCCGTCGCGCCCTCGTGTCCGGCTGGCTCCTCTTTTCACCCCCCCCGGCGTCGCTGTGCGCCGGAGTAGTGGAGTCGCATGATTGAGGCAGCGATCGATGCTGTGTATGTGTGCAGATTGAGAGAATCTCCACCACAGGTAGACGGACGGATTGTCGGCTGAGGACGTACTTTCCTGTCAGGGAGTTTTATTTGCGAAGAAATCGGGAGGCTTTAATCAGTTACAGCCTGCCTTTCTGGAAAGATAAACTTGGATTTTCATTCAGACCAGTGGATGGAATGTCTCTGATTATGGCTTTGATTATGTGGGATACATATCGAGGGCAAAAGGAGAACCGGTAGATGTTCCGTGAAAATCGTAATCATGCTAGGTTAGACTGTGGGGAAGCTAGTCTCGATCGAGTGGGAGCTCGATCATCACTAGCTGTTTAAGGATGCCCATTCCGATTTATGAAAACATATGACAGCGATTTTTGAAACGTGGTCCCAGAATTGGCAAAGACGTCCAATCATTGTGATATGGCCATCTAGTGCATTTTAATAACGATTTTTGCTAAATACTTATGATGACACAACTTTCTTCAGGGATAGTATGTTCAATTATTCGTCTCGTGACCGGCAATAAGATTTGTGCCAACAAACTCCATATCCATCTTTGGTACCTCCAAATGCACTCAATGTACTAGGGTCTAGCGAGGCTCGCAATCGTAGAGGGATGGCCATGGCGATCATTACTGACCAAGAGGCAGGGGGGGGGGGTTGGAATGGTGAAACAATGTGGCACGACTCTATGGCAATACAAAGGGAAATATTTCTTCTAAAAAAATAATAAAACCGATAAGCGTGTTTCTCGTTGGACCCGGTTTTCTTAAAATTCTCGTTAATTTTTGAAAGTAACATAATATGAACTGCTTGTGGTTATGTGTTAGTAATATTTTATCATTTCTATGCATTGTTTTGTCTTTTTTTCATGTTAGATTTTTTGCAAATAATCTATGTTACTTTTTGTACATCTTTTTGCCGAGTGTAATAAAAAATTTGGCAAAAAGTATTTTTAGTGTAATTTTATTTGTCGAGTGCCTCATAAATTGGACTCGGCAAAGCAAGGGGCACTCAGCAAACACCAATTTTCTGGTAGTGATCCCTTGTCCATACTAAGACCAAAATCGGTTTTTTTATTGGATTCGAAACTCTCTTCAATTTTGAGAAGAAGATGGGGGGAGAGGAAGAAGGAAAAAGGGAAGGAAGATGAAGAGAAGAAGAGAGAGTAGGAAGGAAAGCTCCTTTGATTCAGAACCTGATATCGTGCCTGCTCCCAACCTGCCCCTAACAAGAATGATGTTTTAGCATTCAAAATTTGTCCCATAAAAATTGATGTTTTGATATGCATGCATAACAAATTAGGAATATTTTCTGCATGCATGATTGGATGGAAACTAATAATCCAAAAAAAATTGACACTTATTGGGGCTACATGCGTCTTTTCCATCGACTCTTAGTCTGTCTGAAAAATCCGAAAAACATCATCTTTTATGGAACGGGGGGTGATTATGCATGTGCGTGGTCTTTGATGCCTCTCTCACTATGTTGTGTATACTATACTAGTGCCTTCCTTGGTAGTACCAATATCATCAGACCCAGACTACTCCTCTCCCTACCATAACTCTTAAACCCTAATCCTCCTGACGGATGTATAGTATTCTGGCATGATGAGGTTATTTTCTAGTCCAAAGCACACCTGCACGAGCCGCGGAGGTATGAATAAACTAAAGCTTTCGTTGACGTACCATGGAGTATCATGTACGCAACTCGTATGAACCGCTAGCCCCAGCAGGGTGCGTACATATGTATAGAGTAGACGGAGAAAGACAGGCGCGTCGCCATGTCAAAAGTCGTGATCGATGGGCGGCAGGCTCGCAATGATGGGATGATGATGGGCGCGGAGAGATGGGATGAGCGCCCGTGGGCCCGCGCCGAGCGCGGGTGGGGATAGGTGCTTGCCGGTGCAAAGCGAGACACGATGATTTGGGCCTGGGGGGCGAAAGGCCATGCGCCCGGCTGGCCGGGAGCTCGCATGAATGGGCACTTGAACTAGCCTCGTCTCCCCCTTCGGCGTGTGGTCTCTCTCTGTCACTCTGTGGGATGGGAGGAGAACGGCAGGAGGGGCTGTGGTGGTGGTGCCATGCCGGCATGGATGCCCTACCGTACCACCAATGGCGAGCACGCCCTCTGCAATCATGCAGCCCATCCTCGAACCGGCCCGGGCCGCGGGCAGCCTTAGCGTTTTTGGTTGGTACCAACTCGAAAAGCCAATCATTTCTCCATGCACTGCTCCTACGTGCCGCGATCATTGCTCGGTGCAGCCAGTTCTGGTCCTAGCTAGCTAAGCCCAAAGCTAGCAAGTACTATACTGCTATAGCTAGCTAGCTAGATAAGATGTGCACATCATCGATGATCGATCTCGGCCTAGCTATATATCTAGGACGACCTCCATATATGTCCAACCTTGCAGTCAAAACAAGTTAAAGTGACGGTCTAAAAAAAAATAAAAATCACATCTTTCATTTCAATTCCACTCGTCCAAAAATCCAAACAGAGACAGTTGAATTCCTGAATTATAGTAGCAAAATTTCGGTTCCATTCCAGAATTAGTATCAACATTTTGCACAAAACCACCAAATTAGAGGGGATCCATATGATGAACACTATGCACATCTCTAATTGTACACTAAATCAAGCATTTGTTTCAAAGTATACAATAAGGTGGTCCAAAATTTGAAAATTTTACAGAAGGTACTGTTTTTTATACGACAGGCACAATAATCTATTTGGCACCACACACAGGCAGCATATAGTATCCGCAAGACAAGAGTCATGGATCTAATAAAAGGCATGCACTAGCAGCAAGTTTATTTGCCCCGATACACAAACAAACCACTCCGTGCATTATAATTCCGGTGGTCAGACAGCAGATTACACAACCGCTGGCTCGTCAACAAAGCTGGGAAATATAATGCTTCGCCTTTTGGCCTAAAAGAAATCCTAGTCTGGGTGGAGAATAGCTGAAGTTAGCTAGGCCAGCAATACACATATTTTGATCGGGGCTGCAGCGCTGCTGCTCTCCTTGCTACTTTAGGAGGAAGAGGTGCTGGTGGGGAAGTTATGATTGCACCAATTAAGGAGCCCGCCCCACAAGTTAATGATTGCTGTCCCAGAAACTGTGTGAAGTGAGATCCAACATTCCCTCCCGCTCGGTCTGGCCCGTGCCCCCGCCTCTTTAAAACCCTCGCTAGCTCTCCCCCACTTCTTTATCACTTCCATTTCAGCTCCCTATACATACTAGCTCCAGCTCAGGTTCTTCTTCCAGCTCCACACATACATACACACATACACGCGGTCGGTCGATCGATCGATCAATAGAGAGGCAAAGAAGCTATAAGCAGGGAGAGAGATCAGGCAGATAGAGGAAGAGAGATCAATGATGGAGAGGGCCGAGGACTTAGGGCTCAGCCTCAGCCTCAGCTCGTCACTTGTCGCGGCTCCTCGCACTCACCATGTCGCCGCCATGCTGCTCCGCTCTCCAGGTAAATGATCCGTAAATGCAAGATCCATATACCTTGTGTTGGAGTAATAGCTACATACATCGATCAACTCCAGTCCGGGAACACTACTACTCCTGGCTATCGATCGAGCTAGTATAGTGTGTATTGTGAATGGATTTATGACTATAGGAGTGAACTAATGATACCGTGCGTGTATGGCACTCTTGATCATCAGAGAAGAGGTTCCTGGAGATGCCGCTGCTACCCGCGAAGCGGAGCGAGATCTCAGGCGAGGGAGGCCTGCGCGGCGGCAGCGACGAGGAGGACGGCGGCTGCGGCATCGACGGGTCCAGGAAGAAGCTCCGGCTGTCCAAGGACCAGTCGGCCGTGCTCGAGGACAGCTTCCGGGAGCACCCCACTCTCAACCCGGTAAGCAACCTCTCCCGTTCTATCGTCCTCTCCGGCCAAGAAAAAAAAAGACTAATCATGGATGAACAGCTCTCAACTCAATCATTCACTGCTGCTTCTCGATCTTAATACAAGTGCTTAATGGCGTGCAGCGGCAGAAGGCAGCCTTGGCGCAGCAGCTCGGCCTGCGTCCCCGGCAGGTGGAGGTGTGGTTCCAGAACAGACGCGCGAGGTACGTCTCGCACATGCGATATATATGTATACATGTACCCGCAGCTAGCTAGCTTTGATTTAACTTGCAGACCACCCTCGGTTGCCGCCGCGCATATGCAGGACGAAGCTGAAGCAGACGGAGGTGGACTGCGAGTTCCTGAAGCGCTGCTGCGAGACGCTGACGGAGGAGAACCGGCGGCTGCAGAAGGAGGTGCAGGAGCTCCGCGCGCTCAAGCTCGTCTCGCCGCACCTCTACATGCACATGTCCCCGCCCACCACCCTCACCATGTGCCCCTCCTGCGAGCGCGTCTCCTCCAGCGCCACCTCCGCCGCCGCCGCTGCGTCCGACCGCCGCGCCGCTGCCGCCGCCATCGTCAGCGCGGCCGACGGTGGCGCCGCCGTATGCCACCGCCCGATCGCCGTCCGGCCGCAGCAGTCATGACTCATGACGACGACAATATAATGACCGATCGATGGATCGAGACCACCAGTCGTAGATGGCTACTAGTAGTAGCATACTAGTACAACAGTAGCTAGAGAGCTGTGTGCGTGCACCGCCGTACGTGTGCTAGCCAACAGAACAGTCTGCACTGCGCATTTATTCGACCGTGCAAGCTGTTTTCATTCCTCGTTAATCTTCTTGGTTCCCTCTGCATTCGTGTACTAGTGCTGCTTGACTAGTCAAGTGAGTGAGTGAGTGGTTAGCTAGCTAGGCATGCATCTAGAACATGAACAGCGAATAGATTATGCTGTTATTGAGGTGTATGCTCCCGGCCAGGAACTGGGGAATATTGAGCAGCTGGTCCTGGGAGAAAAGTTTCTCGGTGTGGCTGGATATGGTGGGATACGGGTGTAGGGAGGGTGGGGCGCAAGGGGATGGCACGGTGGTTTGTCCTGTCGACCTGTTTCGCCGCCGGTGATGATGACGGCCGGCGATGATGCACGACCGGTCGCCGTCGATCGGTTGGGTTGCTGGACAGCCGTGCCCGTGAAGCCTTGGTTTAATTTCTAGCTAGCGTTGTTTAATTTAATTGAACGCCGATAATAGCCATGTTCCATCTCTCTATTAATTCAGCCTTTGCGCTGCTGGGTTAATTAATTCGATGGGCACTCGCCGCTTAATCTACTTGCTTTATTTTTAGGCGTTGGCTAATCATCAATCCCAATCCGTGTCCTGAGAAAGCACGCGGCTGGAATGAAGCCGTTCGGTTTTGGATAAACAATGTCTATTGGACAGATGAGTGGATGGTTTGTTCGCCCGTGTGGACTGCAATCTGCAACTGCCCAATCTGAAGATCGAACACCTAGCTAGCTGCCATGTCAGTGAAGGATTTTGTGATGTCGATTGCGAGTCCTGGGAACCTAGGAACCGTATATATGCTATTCGTAGATCATAGCATGCAAAGCATATGTGCATGCGTCCGTATCGATAATTCGATATATCCAAACTGGATGGATTGGCGGCAGAACCTGCACCATACCAGGTGGTCGATCGTTACCAATTTGTTAACTCTGCGTCGAGCATGATCAGGACGCGGCATAAAATCGCAGGAAGTGTGTCTAGGAAGACGAATCCGGGGCCCGGCACAGGAATACGTGCTTCGATCGCCCAGATCATCATAATAAGCGCACGCATGACGCATGTCACATTGTCATCGATCCACCACAATAATTCCTTTCAGCTTGTATTAGTAGATAGCTGTCTCTGTCGTCATCCTCCCCAATCATGTATCTTCGGCGCTTTATTCGTCAAAAATCAGTGTCCAGCAGCAGTGCTCCTCCAGCTCGTAAATGTCGGCAGAACCATTCCAAGATAGGAGTTAGGTTACTCCTAGATTATCTAGTTTGTCTCCAACGTGCGTGAATATTCTGCACGCACGCAAACAATGCGCGCGGCGGTTTTCTTGGCCGCGGTCGTCGTCAGCTTCCACTTGATCGAACGAGCTGAATTTGTGTGCGTACGTGACCAAATGAACCCAGGTAATAGTTATAGGCTGCTAGCATGAGCTTTTCAGGCTTTGTGTAGATGATGTGCTATCTGGACAAAAAACATTGAAAGGTTCATGCATCCATGGGCGATGAACCACGAAGGCCATGGCTTTGGTGTTGTCACGCGGCCACCCACCGTAACTTGTGGAGCAAAAGATGGGGCTTGTGTGAAGTCTGAACTCCATCCATGTTGCATGTCAAGTGGAGCAGTGTATATGAATATTAGGCCGTGCCGTGTGTTACTGCTACTCATTGGAACCCGGCTTTTACGAGATTGGCTAGCACAATGATTCGCAGGAGGGAGTGTCCTCACATGGTTGGTCGTGGCACTGTCCCTGCACTGCTCTGCTGGAGCCCAAAGCATGATCAACTTAATCCCAACTCTGTGCACATACAGATTCTAGCAGGGAGAGAGATTTTTTCTGGACCGGGGGCAGTTTAATTTATACGACTGTCGTTGTATATGGAAATGCCTGTTATTTTAATTGTCTATAAGGTCGTGTAGTACATATAAAATATCGCATAGAGGATTTTGGCGATGTCAAACAGTTTCATTCGACTACTGCTGGGTTTGGCCATACAAGCTTACCTGCCACCGCTTATGGGCCAAAGGACGGCATGCCTAAATCTAAAACTAATCCAGAATTGGACTACGGTCCAGTCCAGCCTCTGAAAAAACAATACTAATATTTGTGGTAGAAAATAAGTATAATTAGGCTAATAATAAAGATATTTTTATACCATTTTTTAAAAAACATAAATGTTCATAATTTATTGTATAATTTATAAACTTGAAATTATTTGACTCATCGGGACGTGATAAACATTCTTTTGGGACAAGAGGTATGACTGGGAATTGACACAAGCTCCAAAAGGAGGTTGATGACATCGTGATGGCCTTGAGCCAAACAGGTTTCATTCTATAGAGGCGTCTATTCACACAAATTTGGTTGAGCACCAGTAAAATCAAGTGGAGAATAAAGATTTGTGAATCGTTTCTTTTTTTTAAAAAAAACGGTTGACATAAGCTTAGGAGTGTCACCAGTACATAGGAAAATCAGGATCGACTTCTTGCGCCCATGATTCAAGGCCACCGATTACATCACTGGCATAAGGGAATCCATTCTCCCGTAGGATGTGGACGGCCACTTGGGAGTCGTCGTCACACTGGCTGATGAAGTACACAGGGCGGTGCTTACCATGCGACACATCCACCACTTCGCTTAGGGCATCCTTGAGCCGAGGAAGCCTCTTCAGCTCATGAAGCGGGATGTTCACGGAGTTAGCTATGGAGGCAATCTGGAAGTGGTGCACCGGCCGCACGTCCAGAAGCAGGTGGGGCCTTCCGCTATCGAGCACCCGCTTGTACTCTCTGCAGGTGACCCCAGAGGTCCTTGGTAGTCGGTTCAGGCTAGGCAGAGGCTGCACAATATATATAGATGGGGTCAAACATAATGTCAGGTCACACAAATGTGTTAAACTGTATTGGATCGGAGAGCCTCTCCATAAGATATCATGTATTATATTCATGAGCACTGATTATTTTCATGAGACAGCAGTTCTTTATAAAATCGGGTGTTTCATTTGGGCTACTGACATTTGTCTACTAGTGTCGGTATACTCTAACCACTTAACCAGCATGCCAACTACTATACATGTTAGCAATAAACAATACTCCACTTGATCTGTTTCAAAATATAGGGCATGCTAACAAATAAAAAAGCGAACTTTATAAATTTTAGCCAAGAATTAGACAAACTATATACGTACTTAGACAACAATAGGGATTATGGAGGAGAGAGAGGCCCCATATGCAAGATGTACAGGTGTACTCATGATTTTTACCATATAAATCATGGAAAATAAAGTTTAGCCCTCATAGCAATTCATCTTACTATCTTGCCTTTCTTATGGAAATCCTATCTTTGGCCCCACTTATATAATATAGAAAAAATTGTATCAAGATTTTGCATTTCATATCTATTTTAATACGAATTAATTTTATGGTAATTTATGAAATATTATAAGAGTAACCACGTGTCAAACTATACCTTTAAAAACATCCAAAAATCCCAATGTAGCCCTTGTAAAATGAAAAAGATAGGCTGTATGTACTTGAAGGTACATTGTATTCTATACTACCTAGTTTAGTGGATATTAACATAAACTTGCTTACACTTAAATAAAATGGATGCTGATAACCAATTGCTATTTACAAAGACATTGCGCAATGTACCTTACGAGAATTTGAAGCTCGTGTGAACCTTTCATAGTCAAACATCATAAAAGTGTCTTCTGTCAAATTTGAATTATCTCCACAAACTGCACAAGTTGACAAGGAGCTTTCATGGATCTTATTAACCTGCAGAAAATCATATGAAATAGTGTATGATCTTTGTGAGTTAGAAAACAATTCTTATGCACAATTTCCACTTGCAAGAGTGATGACATGCATGCCAAAATAATTATTTCCACCCACCCAAGTAATTAGCACGTTCAGGTATTGGAGCAGGATGAGATTGATTAGGTAATCGTAGTCAAGCAATAGACATAGAATTGGAGTGACTTACAGTCTTAAAACGGGAGGTTAGCGCATCAAAGTTTAGCATTCTTCCACAAAGGGGTTCACCAACATGAGTTGCAATCTTTATAACTTCAAGAGCTTGTAGGCAACCAATCACTCCTGGAACTGAGCAATAAAGGTAATTATTAGATCATGCATAAGCGATATGGAATGGATCACAACTATTAACAAATGTACACTACCAAATAGCCAACTTATTAACAAAATATTACATAATTTTAAACTAATGTCCTAAATAATTTCTGAATTTGCCTTGGCAGTAATAATAAACTAGAATTGGATATATTTACTAGAATTGGATATATAGGGAATAACATTACTTACCAACCCCAAGAATACCCTTATCAGAACTACTCTGGCATGATGTTGGGTTTGGGAAAAGGCAACGATAACATGGACTTCCATTATGGTTATAAACCGTCAACTATTACATAAGTTTGAAAAGTGTCACTAAATTGAACTTTAGTTATAATGTGAAATGCATGTCATTTTTCCATGCCAAGAATTACCTGGCCTTCTAAACCAATTGTTGAACCAGATATGAGAGGCTGAAGAGTCATAGATAGCAATGAATCAGCATTAATCAATGCAAAAATATATTTTGACAATGGAAGATTACATTGATAAGATGCAATTATTCAGAGTTGTTCGAATCAACAAAATATCCCATCCATCCTAAAATATGGCTATATTCAGGTTGCCATAAATCAAACATATTTAAATTTGACTGAATAAATATTATTAACATAAAATAAATTATTTATAGATATTGTTTGTCAAAAAAAAAATGGTTGACTGAGGACAATGGTTTTCAGTTCAAGGTATAATATACATGTATTATTTCCCAAAAAATAATGTTGACAATATATTACCTTATTAAGAAGGGCGCAACAATCACTAAGCATGTACCGACTGGCAAGGCTGTTTGTTGCATCAACTACTATGTCATATCTGTGATTATTTAGTGTTGAAAACAAGTATATATATACAATGAAAACCAAAGTAGAATGTTTTTTTTCCAAATTCTCAAGGATACTGCCTCACAACATTCAATACACTTTTTGCCTTCAGTTTGAGATTATGGTCCAAAACCTTGACAGAGGAATTAATCCTGGTTCCAAGAGAAAAGTATTTCGATTAATTGATCCCATTTAAAATGTTTAAAATATAGATACAACAAATTATCAGAATGTATATCTTACGCCCGACACGTTGCTGCTGCTGATTTCGCTTTTGGTTGCCCAATATATGCTTCGATATGTGTCATCTGGAAAGGTAATCAGGTGAAGGAAATATGAAATATCTAATCAAGACTAGAAAAAGAAACACTCAAAAACATAACTACTATGTAGTGAAAGTGTCATGAACAAACAAAGTATTCTTAACTTTTTGGGATGCAGTACATTAGCGATTATATTGTATAAATAGACATGTGATTATGAAATGAATTTAGGAAGTGTGAAATTACTTGAATATAACTAATTAAATTGAGAAAAAAAGGACATTTAATTGTGTGATTTAGGCAATAAAGTGTCTTTGACATCTTGCTATTCTAATTGGAGGCTCCTTGTAAAACCTCCAGATGAAGCCACCTATGATCCAAAGTGGATAGTCTAAGAAAATAGAGAAATTTAATAAATCCTCACAAGAATTAGAAACATCTGGCCATCAATCCGACAACTCTAACCATAGCAGTCATTAGATCTATAAATTACCCACCTGTCATATAAAAATAGACTAAAATAACTTCCTAAACATGTATTTGCACCTCTGTCTTTATAAAAATAATCTAAAGTAATCCCTTATTCATCATGTAAATTACCAACCTATGTCATCATAAAAATAATATCAAATACTACCTCCATTTCAATAATAATTCATTTGCCTTTTTTACCACAAGCTTAACCACTCACCTTATTCAAAAAATTATGTGATATATCATTTTTTGTTATGATTTGCTTTATATCAATATAAGTATATCTAGAATGACTTAAATTTGACTAAGTTTGGATAAATTTTAATTAGGAACAGAGGGAGTAACCCCTAAAATTTAATACAAATTATCCAATAATGTCATCATTATAAGATAAAGCCTTAAAGTGAACCAATATCTTTTAATCTATCTGAATCTAAATTTTATAATTATACAAAAATCTTAAGCGTGCCAATAGAAAATTATAAATGACTACTTCTATAATTTTAATACTTTTTTTTTATAAAAATACTACACATATAGAGTGTCACCATATATTCATGTATGAGGGGAAAATACCAATTTTCATGTTCAGATAGCTCAAATAAAGGGTTCAAATAAATACATATTGAATGCGCATGGAGGTGTGCTTCTAAGTAAAAAATTGTTACCAACTATAAACCTATCCCAATTACTACAGTTAAATAATCTGACTGATATATGTATCTGTACTTCTGTAGAGAGTGTTACCATTATAATTATTAGTATAACTAGCCCGTGTAGGGACAGGGGTTGATAGTCTATAGTAGTCATAATTCCAAGAAATTTGTAGTCAACGTGAGGTTGTACCTGAGGCAGCACTCGACAACGACAGCATGAGACTGTCCTATCAATGAGTATGAACAGAGCATATAAAGTATACGACGGTTTACTATACCTGTCCATGGAGGTTCTTGAGTTCAACGTTTTCTCCATCAGCAATGCCTAATGAACCTACATAAATAGCAGATTTATAGTCAGCAAATTGAGTTAAGTTTATGAGCAAACTCACATCATCTATCTGATTAAACTTTGAAACATTTAATCTAACAAGATAGTGAAGATACTAAAGATGGAAAATTTAGTTACCAACTCCACATGAAGCCAGATGCAGTGCTACGGCCGAGCCTAACCCTCCAGCTCCAACCACCAGAACTGATGACTGGGAGAGCCTCCGTTGCCCTACCATCCATTTTGTTCAGAAGAAAAGAAGGAACCAAAATCTTAGTTCGTTCACTTCACAATGCACAAAGTTGCTAATCATAGTAGTAGCTACCAACCTTGCACGCCGAAGTCGGGGAGAAGGAGGTGGCGGCTGTACCGCCGGACCATGTCGACGCTCAGGCCGCCACCGCCGGCATTTGCATCGTGCGCGCCCATGGCGCCCAGCTTGGTGGACAGATTGGGAGGAGGCTTGCTGGTCTGCGAAGCAGCGCCGCCGACGCGGAGCCGGAGCTGGGCCTCAAAGAAGCGGATGCGGCCGTCCAGCTCGTCCCTCTGAGCGCGCAGGCTCGCGATCTCGCGCATGATCGCCTCCGTCCTCCCGCCGCCGGCGCCCATTGCCGCACGCAAGCGCTGCGCGTGTCGGTAGCTGAGCTCTCGCCTCTCCACTCTCCAGGAATCCAGGTATGCAAGTCGCAAGAGATCTGACTAATAGTGGTGGTAGTTATAGAACTCCCACCCTCGTTAGAAGTGCTCAAGCCAAGGGTCGTTGTCGAGAGTCAAAGCTTCTGGCGTGTTTGATTGCGCATTCTTCGATTAATTAACTTCGTGTCAAGGCTTTGTGCATTCTTCGATTATTTAACATAATCCACCACGTATCCTAGCAGCTAGGGAAGAACATTAATGAATCGCCACCAATCCAGAACGAGGAAACCGCCAGACTGGACTCTGTGTTGACTACAAGTAATTCAGCTGCATGTCCAACTGGTCAAGTAATTCAGTTGCATGTCCAACTGGTGCAGACCCGAACGAGCCGTTGACCGTTGGAAGAGTCAGAGCAGGAAGGACCACCGGTTGTAGGTATGTGAAGCCATCAAACTCTTCTTCTTTTTTTGCGCAAAAAAGCTATCAAACTCTTCGATTATGTCAGTGCTGGTAATCCGGCGGCTTATTTCATTTCGTTGCTGTTGACATTCATTATTCTCATTTGGGCCATCTTATAGGTTGAGATTGCCTACCTCTGGTAAAAAAAAATAATTTAGTAGTATTTCGACACTATCTCTAATATTTATATACTTAAATCATTTACATTAAGATTCAGTATCTTCTAATAATATTCTTAAATATACCAAATATTTATATACTATGAATTTGATATGTTTTATAATGAACCTACCAATCTTGCGTTGTCACTAATCTATATAAAAATGTAGATTATAAAATATACTAAAATATCTTTAACAAGTGTCATTTAGTTATATTTTCATGACTTTACAATCTTTTGTCATAGACAGTCTTGTTTATATAAGTATATAACCACATGCCATCTTTTTAGTAAATACATCATGAATCCATTACTTCAAACCTCATATCTGGATATATGAAACAATTTATTCACTTAATCCTTTTCAAAATTTCACCCGAATCTTGAAATGCTAATTTGGGCCTCACTGAGAATGTTTTTATAAAGGTTGTTCATTTACAACTTTGTATGAAAATTTGTTGATTTTTTTTCTGAAAAAGGGTTGTTTATATTTTTTTAAGGTTGTAGTTTTTGTGGCACGCCTAAAAAATAGGTTAGTTTATACTTTAGAACGTCTGTTTCGATATCCTAAAAAATATCCAGAGGCGGTCTCTGTTATGGAACACCTTGGCTATCGTCCTTACGTATGATACCTATGCAAGTGGCGCAAATGTAAAAAAAAATAATAAAAAAAATCGTTTTTACAATGTGGAGGCTGTTATGCGATAAAATTTCTTTTTAAAATGTGGAGGCTGTTTTTCTTGGTAGTGTATGGCTATAGTCTCCGACGACCATACTTGCTGATGAAGTGTGTGTCGCTGTTAAGCTAATAACTTGGTAGTTGCCCGCTACTCCAATTAACTAACTTCGCAGTTGCATTGCCCGCTACTCCAATTAACTAACTTCGCAGTTGCATTGCCCGCTACTCCAATTAATTAACTTGGTCTCGAAGGTCTAGCTTCTTGACCATTGCATTCAAGTATAAGCAGCATCTGCTAAAGAAAAAACGTATTATGGATGACGCACCAGCTCGATAGCCTATCCTCGGAAGAAGGGAAGCTAGCATTTATTGCCCTTGCCTTGTTTTTTTTAACCAACAAACCTTTAATGGTGCGTTTCATTGATACAACAGAAAAATAGCCCTGGGAGGCAATAACCAGGCATCAGAAAGAAAAGAAAAAACAACTCCGGTGGATTTGGGCTGGGGAGGTGGGGAGCAGGCAGTGGGCGCCGATGGAGGCGGGCGAGCGGTGGCAGCGGGCACCAGAGGAGTTACGCGGGCAAGCGGTGGCCCTCGGAGAGACGGGTGGGCGACGACGTAGGCGGGCAGGCGACGGGCGCCGGCGGAGGTGGGTTGGCGGCGATGGCGTGTAGGGAGAGGAGAAAGATAGATTAAAGGAGGGGAAAAGTGAGTAAAAAAATAGATGGCCCGACAAGTGGGTCCCACGTGCCATGTCCCAAAACCGGCGTCGATAACCACCGAGGGATGGAAATCGAACGGATTGCAAAGTTGAGGGACTAATTCTGTCGGGTACCTGTAAAAGAGGTACCCTAACCTAGGCCTAAAACTACTTGGCGAGAAGGCCCACAATGGCATTGGCCTGGCTCTACAAGCCCAGCAAAGGCCCACCATCGCAAACAACTCCTCGGCACCTGTCCGCTCGAGGTGGACGACCGCCCTCGAGTGGAGATGTCCGTGACGATTGAGGCCCGACGACCTCAAGGGAGACGTTCACCCTTGAACGGGTGATTTCCGTCTCGTTCGAGGTTCGGCAGGCTCGAGCTCGAGTCAGCCTCACTGGGAACGACACCCAAGGCTCTGCGACCCGTCATTCCAAGTCATGATGACGCTCCTCTGCAGTCAAAAAAGCAGGGGATCACTGCGCCATGCCACCGCCCACTCTTCGGAGAAGACACCGGTCAAATCCACTCGCAACAGTGGACTTCTGAGCACCATGCTGCGCGGCCAGACCTAACCTTGGCAGCAGCACTGTGCCAACCACTCCTTTGACTTCGCTCGCCTCGGGCAGGCCACCGTCCTCGAAGGCGACCCTCGAAGGAGGCTACAGAGACTCGATCTGGACGCTGTACGCACGTCACCACCCTCGACGCCGTGAGCCGTCACAAGAAAGAAGGACAGCACGTCAGCCACTGCCATGTCGTCAGCCGGAGTTGGAAGACGCGATTTCCGCTCGCACAGTGCGCGGCATGGACAGAACAGTGCACTTAGCAACGTCAACACCATGAACACATGTACTCGCATCCTGCCCCCTTGGTCTATTAAAGGGGAAGGGAGGCCCATGCAAAGGGCAGGAAGAACAACGACCACAACGAGTGGCACTCAGGTTCACACACGCTAGAACACACACCACATATCTGGGGACTTCGGAGTTCATCTTCTTCTCCCACCTTGCTTGTAACCCCCTACTACGAGCAACACGTAAATCGGTGCACCGCACCACTGCTGGACGTACGGCCCCGTGGCCGGAACCAGGATAAAATCCCCGTCTCTTCTCCCGCCATTAGGGCAACGAGTGGATTAGCACCGCAATCACTTGTCGGAGCCGGTGCGACCAAACAGGCACCGACAGTTGGCGTGCCAGGTAGGGGACCAGCACCGCGCAATCCTCGTTCCCGATGGCAAACTTCGGCCAAGGACGGCCCCCGCTGGGCGAGAGCAATCTGCTCCCAGTGGGGCAGGAGATCTGGTTCGAGAGCTTACAGTTCCAGACATGTGGCGATGATTACCACATGCGCATCCTCCAGGAGGAACCAAGCGACCGACTGGAGCCTCCTCATCCGCTACCAGCAGCACCGCGACGACGGAGTCGTCCCGGACCTCGTGTACGATGGGCGCGCGCTGCAAGGCGCGCCGCCGACGTCAGCGTTCCTCCTCCCGCGAGGGAAGGGGAGATCCTGCGGTCAGGGTCACAAGAGAGGGCTGTTCCCTTCCTCCCCAAACCCATGCCTGCACCATGTGCTACAACGGCACGCCCCTATCCCTACGGGCTACGCGGCCCTACGGTCGCGTACGCCTCGTTCGTCCGCACTGCCATGAGTGCGTATGATGGCCTGCCAGGCTGCCATACAGTCTCGGAGCACGACTTCGCCGCTCCAGCGCCCGACGATTCCCGCACGGAACCAGAAGATGGATACGCTCTCGAGCGTGAACACCCTGGTTGGGACTGCTCGGGTCTCCGCGACCCAGAGGCCTTTCTGGCCTTCCAAACAGCGGCGGATTATTGTTTCGGCTATTCCGATGATGAGTATGATCCAACCAGGGAGTGTTTCGTCATCAGCGACGGACGGGTCAGCGAGGGATCGACATCGGACGATGACGGCGAGGATGACGACAAGGGAGGCAACAATGGCATAGATCCGGTAGGCGCGCAGCCACCGGACCCATCGGACCACTCTCCTTCCGAGGACGAGCGGCACCCGCGCCACCTGCCACGAGTTGCTCGCCCCCACGACTTGGGAAGCGGTGACGTCTCACCACCGGCGCGCTTCGACCACGAGCCGCCCAAACAAGGCCACGAACACAGCACGGACGCACGGGGCGCGGGGCGAGTGGCTCAGGCTCGCATCCTTGCCGAAGGCAAAGATGACGACCTCGCTCCCAGAACGAGCCAAAAGCTCATCGCGGCGGTCGCGCTGCTCCGAGCCGTGCCGAAAGCAGCTACCCCCGAGGGGCGGAAGCTGCATCTCGAGGCCCAAAAGTTGGTCAAGAACGCCGCCCGACAACAAGCCGAGAGCTCAGCCTCTCGCCTTCGACGCTCATCAGCCTCGAAGGGCGAACGAGGAGGGGAGTCATCGGTACGTTCACCCCGGCCTAACGGAAGGGCACGAGCACAGTCCCGGGGCGACTCCCACCGGGACATGGCGCGACGCCACGCCAGCGAACCACGTGCACCCGAAGCAAGAACACTTCCAGCGAGGGTGCCCGCGAGATCACGCCTCCGGGACACCCGAGGCGCGATCAACGATGGCGACGCCCGCAACATGCTGAACCAAATAAGGCAGCGAGAGGGAGCCCGGACCCACCAACGCGGGCGCACCGACGTTGGGTGGAACCGGGATGCGGCCCCAGAGCCAGCGGGAACACGGGTGTTTAGCCACAACATCCGCACCGTCCCGATTCCCCCCCGCTTCCGACAGCCTACCACCATCACCAAATACTCTGGGGAAACGGACCCCAGGGTATGGCTGAACGACTACCGCCTAGCGTGTCAGCTCGGCGGTGCTACAGATGACGCCATGATCATCCGCAATCTGCCACTCCACCTGGCAGATTCCGCGCGGACATGGCTCGAGCATCTGCCCCCCAACCGTATCCGCGACTGGGACGACCTGGTCGAGACCTTTGTGGGGAATTTCTAGGGCACCTACGTACGCCCTGAGAACACGTGGGACCTTCGAGGGTGCAAACAAAAACCCGGCGAATCCTTGAGGGACTTCATCCGGCGTTTCTCCAAGCGCTGCACCGAGCTTCCCAACATCACCGACCATCAGATCATCCACTCCTTCCTCGAGAGCACCACATGCTATAGCCTGGTGTGCAAGTTGGGGAGCAGCTCACCCCCCGACGCAAACCGGCTATTCGAGGTGGCCTCGAAGTACGCCTCAGGGGAGGAGGCGGCCAACGCCATTTTTAATGACAAGAAGGGAAAGCGTCCCGAGGAGGCGTCCGCGGAGGACGACAAGACAATGGGTCCCTCGAAGAAGCGGAAGCACGGCAAGAAGGGAAAGAAGCTCCGGGCGCCCCGCGGAGCGGGCGACGTCGAAGATGAGGCCCTCGCGGTCGACCCTAACCACAAGGGACCTCGAGGTCCCCCGCACGGTAGGGGCGTTTTCGACGACCTCCTCAAGAAGCCGTGCCCGTATCACAAGACCGCAGTCGCTCACACCCTCGAGCAGTGTGAGATGCTCCGAAAGTTTTACAACCGCATCCCTCGAAAGGATGGCGGTCAGCCCAAGGATGGCGCCGGCAAGGACGACGACGGATACCCCGAGGTGGAACACGTGTTCTTCATCACGGGAGGCCCTGCGGCCAACCTAAAACCTCGACAGCGGAGGAGGGAACGCAGGAAGGTCCTGCTGGCCCGGCCAGCGACCCCCTCATACCTGGACTGGTCATCAGAGACCATCTCGTTCGGTCGCGAAGACCATCCCGACCATATCCCGAACCCCGGACAGTATCCCCTCGTCGTCGACCCCGTCATCGGCAACACGCGTTTCTCCAAGGTGCTCATGGACGGCGGCAGCAGCCTCAACATCCTGTATGCTCCAACTTTGGAGCTCATGGGAATCAGCACCAGTGAGTTGCGGCCCAACAAGTCCTCCTTCCATGGAGTCGCGCCCGGAAAACGCGTCCAAACCCTCGGGCAGATCGATCTGCCCGTCTGTTTCGGAACTCCGGCAAACTTCCGCAAGGAAGTGCTCACCTTCGAGGTAGTGGGCTTCAAAGGAGCATACCACGCCATCTTGGGAAGGCCGTGCTACGCCAAGTTCATGGCCATCCCCAACTATACCTACCTCAAGCTGAAGATGCCAGGGCCTCACGGAGTCATCACGATCAGCCCGATGGTCGAACACGCCTACGAGTGCGACGTCGAGAGCATTGAGCTCGCGGAGGCTCTCGCCCTCGACGAGACCCTCGTAGCTGACCTAGAGGCGACGTCAACGCGCCCCCTGACGCCAACGAATGGCAACCGGGGAGCTTCGCACCCGCTGAGGACACCAAGACTGTCCCCCTCAACCCCGACAACCACGACGGCAGGGCGTTGAGGATCAGCTCTTCCCTCAGTGACAAATAGGAAGTGGTGCTCGTCGACTGTCTCCGCGCCCACGCTGACCTTTTTGCGTGGAGCCCCTCCGACATGCCAGGCATTCCGAGGGAGGTCGCCGAGCACTCTCTTGATATCCGCCCCCACTCCAAGCCGGTCAAACAGCGCCTCCGCCGTTTCGACGAAGTGAAACGGCGGGCGATCGGTGAAGAGGTACGCAAGCTTTTGGAGGCCGGATTCATCAAGGAAGTGTTTTATCCCGAGTGGCTAGCTAATCCTATACTAGTGAAGAAGAAAAATGGGAAGTGGAGAATGTGTGTAGATTACACCAGCTTGAACAAAGCATGCCCGAAAGTCCCATTTCCTTTGCCACGTATAGATCAAATTGTAGACTCCACGACGGGATGTGAACTCTTATGTTTCCTTGATGCGTACTCCGGCTACCATCAGATCAAGATGAAGGAGTCCGACCAACTCGCGACTTCCTTCATCACCCCTTTTGGCATGTACTGCTACGTTACGATGCCCTTCGGCCTTCGAAACGCCGGGGCCACGTACCAACGCTGTATGCTCCACGTCTTCGGGGATCATATAGGTCGTATCGTAGAAGCATATGTCGATGATATCGTCGTAAAAACCAGGAAGGCGGACGACCTGGTACGCGACCTCGAGGTCGTGTTTAGCTGCCTCAGGGCACACGGAGTAAGACTCAACCCCGAGAAGTGTGTCTTCGGCGTGCCTCGAGGTATGCTCCTGGGTTTTATTGTCTTCGAACGAGGCATCGAGCCCAACCCCGAAAAGGTCACGGCCATCCAGCAGATGGAACCGATCCGCGACCTAATGGGTGTATAGAGGGTGATGGGATGCCTAGCGTCCCTAAGCCGCTTCATTTCTCGTCTCGGGGAGAAGGGGCTGCTTCTGTATCGACTTTTGAGGAAGTCAGAGCACTTCACTTGGACCGCGGAGGCCCAGGAAGCTCTCGATCGACTCAAAACTGTGTTAACGAACACGCCGATCCTTACCTCACCGAAAGAGGGCGAACCTCTCCTCCTCTATGTCGCAGCGACCACTCAAGTCGTCAGCACGGTCATAGTGGTGGAAAGGACCGAGGAAGGACACTCTCTGCCGGTCCAGCGACCGGTGTACTACATCAGCGAGGTCCTGTCCGAGACCAAGACGAGGTATCCCCACATCCAGAAGCTGATCTACGCCATTGTGTTAGCTCGACGGAAGCTGCGACATTACTTCGAGGCACACCCGGTGACCGTCGTGTCGTCGTTCCCACTTGGCGAAATCATCCAGAACCGCGAGGTCTCTGGGTGAATCTCGAAATGGTCAACGGAGCTGATGGGGGAGACCCTCGCTTATGCGCCAAGGAAAGCCATCAAGTCTCAGACCTTGGCGGACTTCATAGCCGAATGGACCGACACCCAGCTCCCCCCTTCGAAGTCCAGCCTCGACTGCTGGGAAATGTACTTCGATGGGTCGGTGATGAAGACCGGCGCCGGCGCCGGCCTGCTTTTCATCTCACCCCGCGGGGAGCACCTTCGATACGTCGTGCGACTCAACTTCCCCGCGTCCAACAACATGGCGGAGTATGAAGCGCTTCTTGCCGGCTCGAAAATCGTGCTCGAGCTCGGCATTAAGCGCCTCGATATCCGCGGCGACTCGCAACTGGTCGTTGATCAGGTGATGAACGAATCCAGCTGCCACGACGAAAAAATGGCGGCATATTGCCAGGCGGTACGTAACCTCGAAGACAAGTTCGACGGCCTCGAACTCCACCATATCGCACGAAGATATAATGAGGAGGCCGACGAATTGGCAAAGATCGCGTCAGGGCGAGCCACCGTTCCGCCGAACGTATTCGCCAAGGACATCGACGGACCCTCGATTACCGTTGCCACCTCGGCCCGAGCCTCGACCGCACCCAACGCTCGAGCGGCCGCCCTCGACCCCACGAGCGCGGAGCTCTTGGTAGATGAGGACGAGCCCATGGGGTACAAGGCTTGCTCGGGAGAAGAAGACGAGGCAGAGGCGATGGAAATTGACGAGGCCCCGGCGCCTCGAGGCTGGCGGAGCCCATACCTTGATTGGCTCGATCGAGGCGTTTTGCCTAACGATCGAACAGAGGCAAGGCGCGTTGCGAGGAAAGCTAAACGGTTCCTCATCGTCGAGGGGGAACTATACCGACGGGGAACCTCGGGGGTCTTGCAACGCTGCATCCCGATACCCAAGGGAAAAGAGCTCATCTTCGACATCCATGCGGGCGTGAGCAGACATCACGCCGCCCCATGTACGCTCGTGGGCAACGCCTTTCGACAAGGTTTCTACTGGCCCACTGCCGTGGCGGACGCCACGGAAGTGGTACGAACCTGCGAAGGGTGCCAGTTCTATGCACGCAATACACACCTTCCCGCCCGGGCGCTGCAAACTATCCCCATTACGTGGCCTTTTGCCGTATGGGGCCTCGACCTTGTCGGCCCAATGGCGAAAGCCCCCGGGGGCTTCACGCACCTACTGGTGGCGGTCGACAAATTCTCCAAATGGATCGAAGCTCGACCCATCAATAGAATCAAGTCCGAGCAGGCGGTGCTTTTCTTCACCGACATAATCCATCGGTTTGGGGTTCCCAACTCCATCATCACCGACAACGGCACCCAATTCACGGGAAAGAAGTTCTTAAATTCTGCGACGATTTCCACATCCGAGTGGATTGGTCGGCGGTGGCCCACCCACAAACGAACGGCCAAGTAGAACGTGCCAATGGCATGATTCTACAAGGCCTAAAGCCTAGAATTCACAACAAGCTGAAGAAGTTTGGGCACAAGTGGGTACAAGAACTACCATCGTTGATCTAGAGTCTGAGAACGACCCCAAACAGAGCGATAGGGTTCTCTCCGTACTTTCTCGTCTATGGGGCAGAGGCCATCCTCCCCACGGATCTGGAGTATGGGTCCCCTAGGCTCCGAGCATACCAGGAGCAGCGAAACTGCCAGGCTCGAGAGGACTCGCTCGACCAGGTCGACGAAGCTCGAGACGTGGCCCTACTCCACTCAGCAAGGTACCAACAAAGCCTACGTCGACAACAGGCTCAAAGGGTCCGGCATCAAGACCTCTGCAAAGGAGATCTCGTTTAAGGCTTCGACAGGACAACCGAGGACGGCACAAGCTTTCACCCCCATAGGAGGGGCCATACATCGTCGTCGAAGTCCTCAAGCCCGGGACATACAAGCTAGCTGACAAGGACGGGCAGATCCTCACGAACGCCTGGAACATCCAACAGCTACGTCGTTTCTATCCCTAGAGTGGCTCGTGGCCCTCGAAACCTTTGTACATACTCTAGATTTGTATAAGTCTTTTGAATCAAGTGTCGACGTTTCACCCCCACAGTTTGGAAATAAATAAAACGAACTTTTATTCCATTTCACGCTTCAAGGAAGGTTTGGCTCTACCCTTGGTAGAGCCATCCCTCCCTCGGGGGCTAAATGGGGAGGAACCCCCGAAAAAATCGTCACTTTTTTCAAAAATCCTTTGCGAAACCTCGAAGGGAGCACGCTAGGCGTGAAACGGACAAGGGCAGGGTCGCCTGAGCCGAGTGTTCGCCTACGTCTCGAGGCTACGGCAACACCTCACTTCCCTCCGCCTAAGTCATTCACGTATGATCGATCCTAGTGACGTTTTCCTCTTGAGGCACAAGCATCGGACACAATGCGCGTCGCGAAGACACCACATAAAAATAACATCGCGTTTAATGCAAAATAAACGATGTTTAGCAAAATGTAAGCGAATCAATCTTACATGAAAAAAGTCTAAAATCTCTAAACTACTTTTTACACTCGGGCTCGATGGCCCGAGACTTTCAGGGATTGCCCCCCAAGGTCATCCCAGCCGCCGCCATCCTCGCCAGGGAAGAGGACGCCCTCGAAGTGGCCAGCTGTAACACCCCTGGTGTTAATTAACACTAAACCAATGATTAAGCTAAGCTAAGCATGATTCAAAAAAAAAAGCCAAATCAAAGAAAATGAGAAAATTCATCCAATTTTGAATCAAAAACCCTTTGAAAGAAACAATAAAGAAACTTGAGAAATTCCCTACAAACTTGAAAAGGTCCAAATGTAAAAGTTGGAGTGTAAGTCAAACCAAACAACTTTCCTTTTCAGACCATAGCCTAAAAATGCTTGGAAGCACCTCAAAAGTTCAACACCAATCTTGAAATTTGAAATTTCAATTCAAATTTCAAAGGCTGAAATGGAATCTTAGCCAAATCTCAAGATTTTACCACGGAACATCAAAATCTCCAAAAAGCAAAGTTGCACATCTTCACATTTCTGAACTTTGCCTCTTTGGGCACTTTGGCCAATTTTGCCATCTGGCCCCTCAAATTTCAGAAATTCAGTTCAAAACAGGGATTTACCCCCTTTTTGATTACAACCAAGTTTTCAACTTTTTCTCAGAATCTCCAGTGCAGGAACGTGTCTAATGAAATTCTAAACAACTTTCGTGTTGGAAGATTTTCGAGTCATGTTCAAATTTTTGAAATTAGAGCCATGCCAATCAGTTGACTTTTGCACCGCTCACGACGCGCTCACGGGATGCCAGTGCCGCGCTCGCGCGTGCCCGAGCTCGCCGCCGGCAGCTCCCGTCGCCGTCCGTCCTCGCCTGAGTCGACAAGTGACACGGCTGGGTGTCCCCGCTCGCAGCGCACGCGCCTGGCAAGGTCTCATGGTCGGAGACGCACTGTAGCGCTGACTCCGCGCTCGCCGCCGCGTCGCCGCCGCGGACCGCCGGGTCTTGCCGTCGCCGCCGTTGCCCGCCGGTCCAAAGCGCGACTTTTGCGCCGCGCGTGCTCTCTTTTTCCTCCCCCGCGCTGTCTTCTCGCTCGCCCACGCGCGCCTGCCGCTGCAGCACGCCTGCGCGCTCGCGTTGACGCCGCGCACGGCGCCAACACGGCCGCGACAAGGCCCTGCCGCCGCGACAGCTCGCCGAGCTGTCCCAGCCCTCCTCTCGAGCTTCCCGAGCACCCTCCCACTCCCCTCTCACGCCTACTTAAGCCCGCAACAGTTCCCCTCGCTCAGCACGCCGGAAAAACCTCACCGGAGCTCGCAGAGCCGCCGTCGAGCTCGCTCTCGTGCACAGCTCTCCTCGCTGCTCCTCCGGCCAAACCGAGGCTCTCTCGAGCTTCCCCAACCTCCACTGCCACTCACCGAGCAATCCCCGACCCCTTTCCCCCACCAGAGCCCCCGCCGTAGCTCGCCGGAGTTCACAGAGCTTCCGCCGCCGAGCCCGCGCACGTGGACAGCCCGCTCCACTCCTCCTCCGGCCGAACCAAGGGCACCAATAGCTTCGCCTTGACGTGTTGGTGCTCACCGACCTCTTCCCCGAGCCTCTCCGACCCCGACGCCGCCGCTCGCCGGAGCAAGCCGAGCCGCCACCGCCGTCGCTGACCGTGATTCCGGCCATCCCCGACCTCGAGACCTAGCTCAAACGAATCACGGTGAGCCCCTCTCCATTTTCCCCCACTTCCCCGGCCCGAACTCGCCGCCGTTTGGCCGGCGTAACCACGCCGGCGAGCCCAGGGGTCGAACTGCATCTTCAACCTCTTTCCAGGGGCTTGAGTGAAAGATGCAGGGGCCTGTTCGTAAGGGTTTCAAAAGTTCTAGGGTTCCTCGCGTAAAATAGATTCTATATTTTTGGATGAAATCGCTGAGATCTTCAAAAATTCGTAGAAAATCGTAGAAAAATCAGAAAAATGTCAAACCAATTTGTAGTGACCAGTGAATCTAGAAGAACAACTTCCTCCTTTGCACCTCACTCAGTTGAGCTGTAGATTTTGAAATATAAATTCATTTAGGTTTGAGCACTTTTCATCATAGTTCAAAATCTACACATGCACTAGAGTTGAGCTTAGGATATGTTGTTAGGGTGTTTGTCATTAGCCTAATGCGCAAAGGGTGCACAAAAACTCCCAGTGGATTTAGGGTTATGATTTTCCCAACATATACCCTGCTGTTTTGGCAAGTAAATCATAGAAAATAATGTACTCAGTAAAAAAACATCTCCTTCACAAAGAAATTCAATAAAGACATAAGAAACCTTAGAAAAATGAAATTGATAATTTTTGGACACTGGAAAATGGCTAAATGATTTTTGGTAGTTTAAAAATGGTGAAATTCCACAAAAATAACCAAAAATCAAAACCACTTGCAAACTTGCAGAGATGTCACTCTTGGCATCCTAAGCCACTGTGCCAAGTGGTTTGGACAAAAAACCTTGTAGTTATTTTTGTAGGAATTTAGTTTGATTTTAGGCAAAAAGATAAGAAAAATTGTAATAAATTATAGAAAGATTATCTTGAGCCAAATTTTGGGCTAAGCTCCTGCCTTGGCATGAATAAGCCTCTGGTATAAGGGCACCTAAAAATAATAATCCTAAGTTCACCTTTTGAATAATGGAAAAAGGACTTGAATGGGAAAAGAGAAGAAAAAGAAAAGGAAAAGAGAAGAAAAGAAAAAGGAAAAGAGAAGAAAAGAAAAGGAAAGAGAAAAACCTAAAACTCAAAAATCAAAGTAAAGGTTCAAAATGAAAAGAGTATACTCACTTATAATTAATGTTTATCCTTTCCAATTCACTAACCAAGATTTAAATAAACCCTAATTGTTTAAATTTCGATACTTAAGCGTTTCATGCATTCCGTGTAGATTCGGGTCTCGCCGACGGAGTCTACGAGCTAGTCCCCGCTGCCGAGGAGATCGCCCAGGAGTCCGAGGTGAACGTGGTGCACGTGGATCCGAGCCCCGAGCAGGAGTACCGCTTCGAGCCGGAAGGCAAGCCCCGGAGCATAACCTAATTTTACTTACGCAATCTAATTGATTATATGTTTGTGCATTTAAGTTTCCAGGAGTTGAATGAAACCCTAGATTGCATGATCATAGGTTCCCTTGATTGAACACTAGTATGTTAGGTTCGATAGTTGCTATGCTTAAGAACGATAGAAGTCGAGTGTTTTCCGACACTCGCGAGATATAGGAATTGTATGACTACTCATATCAGAAACACTAGAGATGATGGACGGATGATTGTAGATACCGTCTATCGATGTTTAAGTGGAAACATGTGGTACTTTTGTGTCAAGCGTTTGAATGTACCACACATATGCACGGTTTATGGGACCGGTAAGTCCCGGTATCCGATTGATGCGAGCAGGTCCGACAGCTCATTTGTCTTGGAAACGTTATCCCATGGGCACATGAGGGTAGTTGCGTGAGTCCCAGTAGTGGTAAACCTTTACCCTGAGGCAGTGGGACTCGGGAGCCACTCGCAGAGAAAGGAGAAAGGATTGGGGTGTGTTGGCATTTCCAACCATTCCGTATGTTTGGGTTTTCCCTGGCCAGGTAGTAAATTCGGTTCGAACTGTCCGCTTCTCGCGGTTAATGAGACTGCTTGACCGATGTATGACATATTATGAAGTGGAACTTGGAAGGATGAAATCTTTGTATGGTAATTGTATTGCAAAACTTGATTGTTTAGCTAGGCTCACCTAGAATGGATAGACTAAAGAATTAAAACCAAAATGAAGAAGTTAGAAAACAGCTTAGTCGCTTTTGGCAAAAGAACCCCACTAGCCAAACAGCCTCTCATCTTAGGAGTCGGTGATGTAGTGATCACCAGTCGGTTAAGTCTTGTTGAGTATAACTAGTATACTCAGCCTTGCTTGTGGCTTAAATTTTCAGGACCGTCCCCTCAGGAGGTAGCTGCCTCTATGGCTTGGGCCTCCCAGCTTCCTCCTGGTTACAGCATCGAGTGGGAGCCGACCTCTCCCGAGGATCGTGAGGAGTAGCGTCACGGCTGACTTCATCGTGACGATACTATGGATCGTCGCTAGTATCTCGTTACTTTCCGCTGCATAAACTCGAACTATTTTATTTATCATTTCAATTGGATGTAATAACCCTGAGACTTGTTGTAATTTAAATTGTGGAATGATGTGATCTTTGGAAACTCACTTTCGAGTGAGCGTATGGACGGACGATCTTCAGTAGCAGTTAGTCGAGCTTGACTCGACGGTCAAATCCGCACTTGGGAACATTTTCGTGTATTAGCACCAATGGAAGGTGGAATATACTTAAGTGGGCCCATTTCTCGGGTGAGATCGCTACAGCTGGTATCAGAGCCGACGTTCATACGCACCAAAGAGAGCATCAGACCCTAACCAATGTTTTCTAAATAAAATCTACCAAACCCCGATTCCATTGCGCCTAAGCAAAAGGAATGAAACGTATAGGATCGTTAAGGATAAAACTAGAACGTGAAGTCCTTAAGGGTAAGGGTTGCGTTTTGTTAGGTGGCATAGTCTAACTTAGGATGATGTTTGCTCTCCATGAAACCCAATCTTAAAAGGCTTTTCGTCGAAGATCCTCTGACTGCTACGAAAGGTTTACGAGTAGGAGTCCGACTAGGTCTATAGAGAGAGACGTGTCTATGCCTAGCCACCGGCACTAACTCCGAAAGTCAAGTCTGACCTAAAATGTGAGGACGTTAGGTCTTGCATGCATCTCTTAATTAAAATCAAGAATAAAGATCAACTTAAGACGTGAAAGTCCAACCAATCAAATCAATGCTTAAAACAATCTTAATTAAAAGCTTGAGCACGTTCTTTACCTTCAGTTTTCTCCCAGTTCTTCTATAGTCCTTTTTGACTCTTGGTACTCACATCTGAATTTTTGTTCAGATGGCCGTTCCCAGTCACCTTGCTGGCGCGAACGAGAAGGTGGAGTGCCAGGACTGCCTCAGCTGGGAGGGGTTTCCGTCCCTCTTTTGGGGAATTCTGAAGGAGGTTGGCTACCCGTCTCCGCCGGTTTACTTTGGCAGGGAGTATGCGGAGCGTGGTGTGACTCGGTGCAGTGTCCGCATGGAGGCACCGGTGCACCCCGAGCACCCCGACTGGCCTAGGCTGGGAGTTGTGGTGCACGGCCACCGCTTTCCGGACACTTGGGAGCTGGCCGCTTTCGCAGGGCTGAACCAGTTCACTTCACAGCACCACGATTTGGTGGAGAACACTTTGGTTGGTTTCCTGCCCTCAGCCCGCAGGGATGACCCTCAGTGGTTGTCACGTTACTTGGCTTCCCCACAGTTGTTCCTGGAGTTTCCCCGGAACGCACCGGCTTTCTTTGCTAGCTGGATGAAGGCTAGCATCCGCATGGCGGAGCTACTCAAGATGTCTCAGGATTCTCTGCTCGACTTTGCCGATGCGATGGTGAGGGTGTCCGCAGATAAGGACATAGCCGGGATCTGCACTTCTTTGGACATGGCTGCCAAGGATACTCAGATCCGGGATTTGCAGGCTCGCATTGCGGAGCTTACCATGGAGAAGGAGCACTGCGCTCACCAGGTGGAGTTGTTGAGGGATGCACTTGAGGAGGCACAGGAGGAGTTGCACGAGGCTAACGCCGAGATGATTGAGTTGGAGGCTCATATGGAGGTTCCCGGGGAGGACGAGGCAGAGGACGAGGCAGAGGATGATGCCAAGTCCGAGCTGGACGACGAGGAGTTACCCCCAGTTCAGCCACCACTTTCCCCCACCGTGAGCCGTACTTCGGTGAACGACGTGGATGACTTCTAGAGCGTTGAGTTAGAGATTAGGTACTCTTCAGCATGGCTTTTCCGTGTCACGTGGAGTTAGCTAGTTGAAGAATGGATAATCTCTTGTATCTTTGTATCTGTTTCCCTTCGAAATTTGTGTAGCATCTTAATTAGAATGTGTTGTCAGCATGTGTTACAATGGATTCATCGAACCATGTCTTGGATTAATGAAGTTGCTCATTCTATGAAATTTTGCTTATACCACATTCTTTTGGTAACGTTGAGATTGTCTCCTAATCATGCCTGTCATTCCTTTTGAGCAATGGTGATTCGTGTGATTAAGGAAGACTCAATCATGCAGATGGCAGGACCTACACCCGACTGACTCCGGGTGGTTTCGGGGCAAATCAAGGCTCAACTAGTGCCCCGAATCAGCAGGCCCAGCCAGAGCAGCAGCCACCACCTGCCCCACCACTGCCAAATTGGCAGCAGATGATGGCTATGCATGCTGAGGTCATGAGGACTATGGCAGCAGCAGATACAATTGCAACAGCAGCAGTTGGCCCAGAACATGAACATCGGTGCTCAGCGTCAGAGTGGTCGCAATGCCCCGGCTGCTCAGTTGCACGATTTGAGGACTTCTTGGGTACTCAGCCCCAGTGTTCTCTAAAGCTACTGAGCCTATGGAGGCTGACGCGTGGATTCGGGCTATTGACTCGAAGTTTGCCATTCTGGCCGTCCCTTGCTCTGAAGAGCGCAAGGTCACTTTCGCCGCGCAGCAGCTCGCGGTCCGGCTTTGGTTTGGTGGGAGACCTATCGTGGCATGCTCCCCGCCGAAACTGTGCTTACTTGGCAGAACTTCCAAGGATGCGTTCAAGGCGCATCACATTCCCAAGGGTCTTGTTGAGAGGAAGTTGAGGGAGTTCCTGACCTTGACTCAGGGCACTCACACGGTGTATCAGTACGCCCAGGCTTTCAACAACCTCTATCAATACGCGGGACATCATGCTGACAGTGATGACAAGAAGAAGGAGAGGTTCCGTATGGGGCTCAGCACTAAGTTGCAGGAGAGGCTGCTCAAATCAAGCCTGCCACTTATGCTGACTTGGTCAATGTGGCTATCGCTCAGGAGGACGCCATTATGACCCATAAAGCAGATAAGAAGAGGAAGGGTCATGTTGTCTCTGCCAATGGCGTAAGCCGCAGCGCTTCCGTATTGTTCCTTCCACAGGGACAAAGCGTACAGGGCAGTCTGGCCGCTGGTGGTTAACACTCCTCAGCAGGGTGTTCTCGTTTTCCACCACAGCATCACAGCAGCAGAAGACCCCGGATGAAGCAGCAGCCAGCTCAGCCTGCGAGCTGGGTATTCTTGCTACCGTTGCGGCAGTACCGGTCACTTCATCAGGACTGTCCCCAAGCAAGCAGCAGAACAATGGCAACCAGCCAAACAAGGGCAAGTTGCAGAAGATTCATGTCAAGCAGGGAGGGTTAACTTCACCACCTTGACTGACTTCCCGAGGGGAGCACCAGTAATGACGGGTAAATTTTCTGATTCATAACCAACCTGCAGTCATTCTCTTTGATTCTGGTGCTACTCATAGCTTCATAAGTCCAAGTTGTGCTAAGAAATGTGGGTTTAAATTGCGTATCTACAAATGCGGCCTACAAAATAATAACCGCAGGAGGAAACTTGAATTCAAATCATATGGCGCGGAAGGTGCCAATTAAAATTGGGTAGTAGAGTTATCTTGACCGATCTGATTCTTTTAGAACTGGATGGGATAGATATATCTTGGAGCTAATGGATGGCACAGCATAAGGTTTGGTTAGACATTGCTGAGAGAATGTTGATACAACTCACCTACACATGGATCTACCACACTCTATCTTCCGTCTCCCAACTCCTGAGCTTCATGTGTCTTTGTTTATGACTGAACCCAAGCTTGAAGACATTCTATTGTCTGTGAGTCCCCGATGTTTTCCCAGACGACTTGCCTGGAATGCCACCGGATCGGGACATTGAGTTCGTTATCGAGCTACAACCAGGCACCGCACCAATTTCTAAAAGACCCTACCGAATGCCACGCCGGCGGAATTGGCCAGAGATGAAAACTCAACTCCAAGATTTACTGGACAAGGGTTCATTCGTCCGAGTACTTCACCTTGGGGTTGTCCTGCCATATTTGTCGAAAAGAAGGATCACACGTTGAGGATGTTATTGACTACCGGCCTCTCAATGCGGTCACTATCAAAATAAGTACCCTCTTCCCCGCATTGATGTATTGTTCCGATCAACTCGCCGGAGCCAAGATATTCTTCGAAAATTGATCTTCGCTCCGGATATCATCAAATCAAGATTCGTCCTTGTGATATTCCCAAGACGGCTTTCTCGACCCGCTATGGACTTTATGAATTCTTGGTTATGTCGTTCAGGCTGACAAATGCTCCTGCTTATTTAATGTATCTCATGAATTCGGTGTTCATTGTCCCGAGCTGGATAAGTTCGTAGTGGTTTTCATTGACGATATTCTTGTCTATTCCAAGAATGAGGAAGAGCATGCCGAGCATCTCCGCATTGTTCTTCAACGACTCCGTGATCACAAGTTGTATGCCAAGTTCTCCAAGTGTGAATTCTGGCTGGATAGTGTGAAGTTCTTGGGTCACACTGTTTCTAAGGATGGTATCTCGGTGGATCCTACGAAAGTGCAGCAAGTAATGGACTGGAAGCCTCCTACCTCCGTCCACGAAATCCGAAGCTTTCTGGGTTTTGGCCGGATATTATCGTCGTTTCATTCCGGATTTCTCGCGAGTTGCCAAGCCAATGACCGAGCTAATTGAAGAAGGGGCAGAAATTCGTGTGGGATGAGAAGTGTGAAGAGGCATTCCGCACATTGAGGAAATTGTTGACCTCAGCTCCCGTTCTGACCCAACCGGATAGCACCCAAACCTTACGATGTCTATTGCGATGCTTTAGGCACCGGACTCGGTTTGTGTTCTTATGCAAGAAAAATCGAGTTATTGCTTATGCTTCACGTGCTCTCCGTCCCCATGAGCTGAATTATCCCACTCACGACCTGGAATTGGCCGCCGTGATTCACGCTCTGAAAATATGGAGGCACTATCTGATAGGAGTTCCTTGCAACGTGTATACCGACCACAAAAGTCTCAAGTACGTCTTCACTCAGGCTAACTTGAATATGAGGCAACGAAGATGGCTGGAATTGGCAAAAGATTATGATATGAGTTTGCACTATCATCCTGGGAAAGGCGAACGTGGTTGCGGATGCCTTGAGCCGCAAATCGCATTGCCATTGTCTTTCGGTCGAATCATATGCCGACACTCTCTGCCATGAGCTGGCGAAACTCAATCTCGAGATTGTTCCGCATGGTTATTTAAACAACATATCTCTCGAGTCCACATTGCACGATGAGATCTTTCTGGCCCAGCAGACCGATAAAAAGGTCGGAATTATTCGAGAGGAGCTGGCCAAAGGAACGGAGGAACGGTATAAACTGTTTCCGTCAGGATGCCCGAGGTATGATATGGTTTGGGAACCGTATCGTCGTGCCTAAAGATCCAGAATTACGGAAGAAATTTTGAGTGAAGTTACCACTCTAAGTTCTCTATCCACCCTGGCAGCAATAAAATGTACAGGATTTGAAGAAAACTTTTTGGTGACCAAAGATGAAAATGGATATCGCCCGGTTTGTATCCGAGTGTGACACTTGCCGGAGAGTAAAAGCTAGTCATCTAAAGGCGGCTGGAACTCTTCAACCTTTGTCTATACCATCATGGAAATGGGAGGATATCATCATATGGATTTCATTGTTGGCCTTCCCAAGACCGCACGAGGGCACGATTCTATCTGGGTCATTGTGGACAGGCTCACAAAGACCGCATTCACTTCATTCCGGTCAATACCACCTATGCCGTCAAGAAGTATGCCGAAATCTATCTCAACCAAATTGTACGTCTACATGGGGTGCCTAGAACAATCATTTCGGACCGAGGTCCGCAGTTTGTGGCAAGGTTCTGGGAGCAACTCCATGCATCTCTCGGCACAAAGCTTATTCGAAAGCTCGGCTTACCACCCGCAGACGGGATGGGCAGACCGAGCGGGTGAATCAAATCCTTGAAGACATGCTTCGAGCTTGCGTCATTCACTATGAAGCAAGTTGGGATAAATGCCCTGGCTATCGCCGAGTTCTCATACAACAACAGTTATCAAGCAAGCCCTGAAAATGGCACCTTTTGAAGTCTTGTATGGGAAAAATGTGTCGAACTCCGTTATGTTGGTCTCAAGCCTGGAGAGCGAAGAAATATACGGACCTGACCGCGGGTGATTGAAGCGAAGAGCAAGTCAGGCGTTTATTCGGGAAAATCTCAAAGCCCGCTCAGTCTCGTCAGAAGAGTTATGCCGATCGCCGAAGAATGCCTCTCCAATTCGCAGTCGTGATCACGTGTATCTCAAAGTCTCACCAACTCGAGGAGTCCAAAGGTTTGGAGTAAAGGGAAAGCTCGCACCCCGTTACGTCGGACCTTATGAATCATTGAGAAATGTGGCTCCGTAGCGTATCGTCTATGACTTCCTGACAACTTTTCAGCCGTACACAATGTCTTTTCACATTCACAACTCAAGAAGTGTATTCGATTCCGACTGAAGTCGGGAACAAGAAGACGTGGAAAGTTGACCCCGATCTACCTACGATGCTCACCCTCTAAAGTCCTTGACAAAAAGAAAGGCACACAAGAAGGAGCTCAGTTAAATGTTATAAGATTCAGTGGGTTCATCACACTGAAGAAGAGGACAACATGGGAGGAGACGAGGAATATCTCAATCGCCATTATCCTGGATTTTCTCACCACCATCAGGTTCAGAGTACCGCACATTCGCACTTCCTAGCATTCCGAATCTCGGGACGAGATTCTTTTTAAGGGGGATAGGCTATGTCACACCCCTAAGGTGTTATTAACACTAAACCAATGAATTTCTAAGCTAACGCAATGATTCGTGAAAAAAAGGTAAGGCAAATCACAAGAAAATGAGAAAATATCATCCGCCAATTTTGAATTCAAATAACCCTTTGAAAGAAACAATAAAGAAACTTGAGAAATTCCCTACAAACTTGAAAAGGTCAAATGTAAAAGTTGGAGTGTAAGTCAAACCAAACAACTTTCCTTTTCAGACCATAGCCTAAAATGTTTGGA
This sequence comes from Digitaria exilis, assembly GCA_015342445.1. Lineage (NCBI taxonomy): Eukaryota > Viridiplantae > Streptophyta > Magnoliopsida > Poales > Poaceae > Digitaria > Digitaria exilis. The sequence continues at coordinate 414,621 of JACEFO010002050.1, forward strand.
AGCACTCAAAGTTCAACCCCAATTTGAAATTTGACTTTCAATTCAAATTTCAAAGGCTGAATGGAATCTTTAGCCAAATCTCAAGATTTACCCCAGAACATCAAAATCTCCAAAAAGCAAAGTTTCACATCTTCACATTCTGAACTTTGCCTTTTGGGCACTTTGGCCAATTTGCCACTGGACCTCAAATTTCAGAAATTCAGTTCAAACCAGGGATTTACCCCCTTTTTGATTACAACCAAGTTTCAACTTTTTCTCAAAATCTCAACGTGCAGAACGTGTCTAATGAAATTCTAACAACTTTCATGTTGGAAGATTTCGAGTCATGTTCAAATTTTTGAAATTAGAGCCATGCCAATCAGTTGACTTTCGCACCGCTCAGGGCGCGCTCACGGGATGCCAGCGCCGCGCTCGCGCG
>JACEFO010002051.1:0-27225 GCA_015342445.1 Digitaria exilis
GGCGGGCAGGCGACGGGCGCCGGCGGAGGTGGGTTTGGCGGCGATGGCGTGTAGGGAGAGGAGAAAGATAGATTAAAGGAGGGGAAAGTGAGTAAAAAAAATAGATGGCCGCGACAGTGGTCCCACGTGCCATGTCCCAAAACCGGCGTCGATAACCACCGAGGGATGGAAATCGAACGGATTGCAAAGTTGAGGGACTAATTCTGTCGGTACTTGTAAAAGAGGTACCTAACCTAGCCTAAAACTACTTGGCGAGAAGGCCCACAATGGCATTGGCCTGGCTCTACAGCCCAGCAAAGGCCCACCATCGCAAACAACTCCTCGGCACCTGTCCGCTCGAGGTGGACGACCGCCCTCGAGTGGAGATGTCCGTGACGATTGAGGCCCGACGACCTCAAGGGACGTTCAGCAACCTATGAACGGGTGATTTCCGTCTCGTTCGAGGTTCAGCAGGCTCGAGCTCGAGTCACCTCACTGGGAACGACACCCAAGGCTCTGCGACCCGTTCCAATTCCAAGTCTGATGACGCTCCTCTGCAGTCAAAAAAGCAGGGGAACACTTGCGCATGCCACCGCCCACTCTTCGGAGAAGACACCGGTCAATCCACTCGCAACAGTGGACTTCTGAGCACCATGCTGCGCGGCCAGACCTAACCTGGCAGCAGCATGTGCCAACCACTTCCTTTGACTTCGCTCGCACTCGGCAGGCCACCGTCCTCGAAGCGACCCTCGAAGAGGCTACAGAGACTCGATCTGGACGCTGTACGCACGTCACCACTCGACGCCGTGAGCCGTCACAAGAAAGAAGGACAGCACGTCAGCCACTGCCATGTGTCAGCCGGAGTTGGAAGACGCGATTTCCACTCGCACAAGTGCGCGGCAATGGACAGACAGTGCACATTAGCACGTCAACACCATGAACACATGTACTCGCATCCTGCCTTGTCTTTAAAGGGAAGGGAGGCCCATCAAACAGGCAGGAGAACAACGACAACACGAGTGGCACTGAGTCACACACGCTAGAACACAGCTCAGGTTCACACACGCTAGAACACAGCACCACTATCTGGGACTTCGGAGTTCATCTCTTCTCCCACCTTGCTTGTAACCCCCTACTACGAGAAACACGTAAATCGGTGCACCGCACCACTGCTGGACGTACGGCCCGTGGCCGGTAACCAGGATAAAATCCCGTCTCTTCCTCCCGCCTTAGGGCAACGAGTGGATTAAGCAACGCAATCACTTGTCGGAGCCGGTGCGACCAAAACAGGCACCGACAGTGTGGCGTGTGCAGGTAGGGGACCAGCACCGCGCTAATCCTCGTTCCCGATGGCAAACTTTCGGCCAAGGACGGCCCCCGTGGGCGAGAGCAAATCTGCTCCCAGTGGGGCAGGAGATCTGGTTCGAGAGCTTACAGTTCCAGACATGTGGCGATGATTACCACATGCGCATCTCTCCAGGAGGAACCAAGCGACCGACTGGAGCCTCCTCATCCGCTACCAGCAGCACCGCGACGACGGAGTCGTCCCGGACCTCGTGTACGATGGGCGCGCGCTGCAAGGCGCGCCGCCGACGTCAGCGTTCCTCCTCCCGCGAGGGAAGGGGAGATCCTGCGGTCAGGGTCACAAGAGAGGGCTGTTCCCTTCCTCCCCAAACCATGCCTGCACCATGTGCTACAACGGCACGCCCCTATCCCTACGGGCTACGCGGCCCTACGGTCGCGTACGCCTCGTTCGTCCGCACTGCATGAGTGCGTATGATGGCCTGCCAGGCTGCCATACAGTCTCGGAGCACGACTTCGCCGCTCCAGCGCCCGACGATTCCCGCACGGAACCAGAAGATGGATACGCTCTCGAGCGTGAACACCCTGGTTGGGACTGCTCGGGTCTCCGCGACCCAGAGGCCTTTCTGGCCTTCCAAACAGCGGCGGATTATTGTTTCGGCTATTCCGATGATGAGTATGATCCAACCAGGGAGTGTTTCGTCATCAGCGACGGACGGGTCAGCGAGGGATCGACATCGGACGATGACGGCGAGGATGACGACAAGGGAGGCAACAATGGCATAGATCCGGTAGGCGCGCAGCCACCGGACCCATCGGACCACTCTCCTTCCGAGGACGAGCGGCACCCGCGCCACCTGCCACGAGTTGCTCGCCCCACGACTTGGGAAGCGGTGACGTCTCACCACCGGCGCGCTTCGACCACGAGCCGCCCAAACAAGGCCACGAACACAGCACGGACGCACGGGGCGCGGGGCGAGTGGCTCAGGCTCGCATCCTTGCCGAAGGCAAAGATGACGACCTCGCTCCCAGAACGAGCCAAAAGCTCATCGCGGCGGTCGCGCTGCTCCGAGCCGTGCCGAAAGCAGCTACCCCGAGGGGCGGAGCTGCATCTCGAGGCCCAAAAAGTTGGTCAAGAACGCGCCGACAACAAGCCGAGAGCTCAGCCTCTCGCCTTCGACGCTCATCAGCCTCGAAGGGCGAACGAGGAGGGGAGTCATCGTACGTTCACCCCGGCCTAACGGAAGGGCACGAGCACAGTCCCGGGGCGACTCCCACCGGACATGGCGCGACGCCACGCCAGCGAACCACGTGACCCGAAGCAAGAACACTCCAGCGAGGGTGCCCGCGAGATCACGCCTCCGGGACACCCGAGGCGCGATCAACGATGGCGACGCCCGCAACATGCTGAACCAAATAAGGCAGCGAGAGGGAGCCCGGGACCCACCAACGCGGGCGCACCGACGTTGGGTGGAACCGGGATGCGGCCCCCAGAGCCAGCGGGAACACGGGTGTTTAGCCACAACATCCGCACCGTCCGATTCCCCCCCCGCTTCCGACAGCCACCACCATCACCAAATACTCTGGGGAACGGACCCAGGGTATGCTGAACGACTACCGCCTAGCGTGTCAGCTCGGCGGTGCTACAGATGACGCCATGATCATCCGCAATCTGCCACTCCACCTGGCAGATTCCGCTGCGGACATGGCTCGAGCATCGCCCCCCAACCGTATCCGCGACTGGGACGACCCTGGTCGAGACCTTTGTGGGAATTTCTAGAGGCACCTACGTACGCCCTGAGAACACGTGGGACCTTCGAGGGTGCAAACAAAAACCCGGCGAATCCTTGAGGGACTTCATCCGGCGTTTCTCCAAGCGCTGCACCGAGCTTCCCAACATCACCGACCATCAGATCATCCACTCCTTCCTCGAGAGCACCACATGCTATAGCCTGGTGTGCAAGTTGGGGAGCAGCTCACCCCCGACGCAAACCGGCTATTCGAGGTGGCCTCGAAGTACGCCTCAGGGGAGGAGGCGGCCAACGCCATTTTTAATGACAAGAAGGGAAAGCGTCCCGAGGAGGCGTCCGCGGAGGACGACAAGACAATGGGTCCCTCGAAGAAGCGGAAGCACGGCAAGAAGGGAAAGAAGCTCCGGGCGCCCCGCGGAGCGGGCGACGTCGAAGATGAGGCCCTCGCGGTCGACCCTAACCACAAGGGACCTCGAGGTCCCCCGCACGGTAGGGGCGTTTTCGACGACCTCCTCAAGAAGCCGTGCCCGTATCACAAGACCGCAGTCGCTCACCACCCTCGAGCAGTGTGAGATGCTCCGAAAGTTTTACAACCGCATCCCTCGAAAGGCATGGCGGTCAGCCCAAGGATGGCGCCGGCAAGGACGACGACGGATACCCCGAGGTGGAACACGTGTTTCTTCATCACGGGAGGCCCTGCGGCCAACCTAAAACCTCGACAGCGGAGGAGGGAACGCAGGAAGGTCCTGCTGGCCCGGCCAGCGACCCCCTCATACCTGGACTGGTCATCAAGAGACCATCTCGTTCGGTCGCGAAGACCATCCCGACCAATATCCCGAACCCCGGACAGTATCCCCTCGTCGTCGACCCCGTCATCGGCAACACGCGTTTCTCCAAGGTGCTCATGACGGCGGGCAGCAGCCTCAACATCCTGTATGCTCCAACTTTGGAGCTCATGGGAAATCAGCACCAGTGAGTTGCGGCCCAACAAGTCCTCCTTCCATGGAGTCGCGCCCGAAAACGCGTCCAAACCCTCGGGCAGATCGATCTGCCCGTCTGTTTCGGAACTCCGGCAAACTTCCGCAAGGAAGTGCTCACCTTCGAGGTAGTGGGCTTCAAAGGAGCATACCACGCCATCTTGGGGAAGGCCGTGCTACGCCAAGTTCATGGCCATCCCCAATATACCTACCTCAAGCTGAAGATGCCAGGGCCTCACGGAGTCATCACGATCAGCCCGATGGTCGAACACGCCTACGAGTGCGACGTCGAGAGCATTGAGCTCGCGGAGGCTCTCGCCCTCGACGAGACCCTCGTAGCTGACCTAGAGGCGACGTCAACGCGCCCCCTGACGCCAACGGAATGCAACCGGGGAGCTTCGCACCCGCTGAGGGACACCAAGACTGTCCCCCTCAACCCCGACAACCACGACGGCAGGGCGTTGAGGATCAGCTCTTCCCTCAGTGACAAATAGGAAGTGGTGCTCGTCGACTGTCTCCGCGCCCACGCTGACCTTTTTGCGTGGAGCCCCTCCGACATGCCAGGCATTCCGAGGGAGGTCGCCGAGCACTCTCTTGATATCCGCCCCCACTCCAAGCCGGTCAAACAGCGCCTCCGCCGTTTCGACGAAGTGAAACGGCGGGCGATCGGTGAGAGGTACGCAAGCTTTGGAGGCCGGATTCATCAAGGAAGTGTTTATCCCGAGTGGCTAGCTAATCCTATACTAGTGAAGAAGAAAAATGGGAAGTGGAGAATGTGTGTAGATTACACCAGCTTGAACAAAGCATGCCCGAAAGTCCCATTTCCTTTGCCACGTATAGATCAAATTGTAGACTCCACGACGGGATGTGAACTCTTATGTTTCCTTGATGCGTACTCCGGCTACCATCAGATCAAGATGAAGGAGTCCGACCAACTCGCGACTTCCTTCATCACCCCTTTTTGCATGTACTGCTACGTTACGATGCCCTTCGGCCTTCGAAACGCCGGGGCCACGTACCAACGCTGTATGCTCCACGTCTTCGGGGATCATATAGGTCGTATCGTAGAAGCATATGTCGATGATATCGTCGTAAAACCAGGAAGGCGGACGACCTGGTACGCGACCTCGAGGTCGTGTTTAGCTGCCTCAGGGCACACGGAGTAAGACTCAACCCCGAGAAGTGCGTCTTCGGCGTGCCTCGAGGTATGCTCCTGGGTTTTATTGTCTCCGAACGAGGCATCGAGCCCAACCCCGAAAAGGTCACGGCCATCCAGCAGATGGAACCGATCCGCGACCTAAAGGGTGTACAGAGGGTGATGGGATGCCTAGCGTCCCTAAGCCGCTTCATTTCTCGTCTCGGGGAGAAGGGGCTGCTTCTGTATCGACTTTTGAGGAAGTCAGAGCACTTCACTTGGACCGCGGAGGCCCAGGAAGCTCTCGATCGACTCAAAACTGTGTTAACGAACACGCCGATCCTTACCTCACCGAAAGAGGGCGAACCTCTCCTCCTCTATGTCGCAGCGACCACTCAAGTCGTCAGCACGGTCATAGTGGTGGAAAGGACCGAGGAAGGACACTCTCTGCCGGTCCAGCGACCGGTGTACTACATCAGCGAGGTCCTGTCCGAGACCAAGACGAGGTATCCCCACATCCAGAAGCTGATCTACGCCATTGTGTTAGCTCGACGGAAGCTGCGACATTACTTCGAGGCACACCCGGTGACCGTCGTGTCGTCGTTCCCACTTGGCGAAATCATCCAGAACCGCGAGGTCTCTGGGTGAATCTCGAAATGGTCAACGGAGCTGATGGGGGAGACCCTCGCTTATGCGCCAAGGAAAGCCATCAAGTCTCAGACCTTGGCGGACTTCATAGCCGAATGGACCGACACCCAGCTCCCCCCTTCGAAGTCCAGCCTCGACTGCTGGGAAATGTACTTCGATGGGTCGGTGATGAAGACCGGCGCCGGCGCCGGCCTGCTTTTCATCTCACCCCGCGGGGAGCACCTTCGATACGTCGTGCGACTCAACTTCCCCGCGTCCAACAACATGGCGGAGTATGAAGCGCTTCTTGCCGGCTCGAAAATCGTGCTCGAGCTCGGCATTAAGCGCCTCGATATCCGCGGCGACTCGCAACTGGTCGTTGATCAGGTGATGAACGAATCCAGCTGCCACGACGAAAAAATGGCGGCATATTGCCAGGCGGTACGTAACCTCGAAGACAAGTTCGACGGCCTCGAACTCCACCATATCGCACGAAGATATAATGAGGAGGCCGACGAATTGGCAAAGATCGCGTCAGGGCGAGCCACCGTTCCGCCGAACGTATTCGCCAAGGACATCGACGGACCCTCGATTACCGTTGCCACCTCGGCCCGAGCCTCGACCGCACCCAACGCTCGAGCGGCCGCCCTCGACCCCACGAGCGCGGAGCTCTTGGTAGATGAGGACGAGCCCATGGGGTACAAGGCTTGCTCGGGAGAAGAAGACGAGGCAGAGGCGATGGAAATTGACGAGGCCCCGGCGCCTCGAGGCTGGCGGAGCCCATACCTTGATTGGCTCGATCGAGGCGTTTTGCCTAACGATCGAACAGAGGCAAGGCGCGTTGCGAGGAAAGCTAAACGGTTCCTCATCGTCGAGGGGGAACTATACCGACGGGGAACCTCGGGGGTCTTGCAACGCTGCATCCCGATACCCAAGGGAAAAGAGCTCATCTTCGACATCCATGCGGGCGTGAGCAGACATCACGCCGCCCCATGTACGCTCGTGGGCAACGCCTTTCGACAAGGTTTCTACTGGCCCACTGCCGTGGCGGACGCCACGGAAGTGGTACGAACCTGCGAAGGGTGCCAGTTCTATGCACGCAATACACACCTTCCCGCCCGGGCGCTGCAAACTATCCCCATTACGTGGCCTTTTGCCGTATGGGGCCTCGACCTTGTCGGCCCAATGGCGAAAGCCCCCGGGGGCTTCACGCACCTACTGGTGGCGGTCGACAAATTCTCCAAATGGATCGAAGCTCGACCCATCAATAGAATCAAGTCCGAGCAGGCGGTGCTTTTCTTCACCGACATAATCCATCGGTTTGGGGTTCCCAACTCCATCATCACCGACAACGGCACCCAATTCACGGGAAAGAAGTTCTTAAATTCTGCGACGATTTCCACATCCGAGTGGATTGGTCGGCGGTGGCCCACCCACAAACGAACGGCCAAGTAGAACGTGCCAATGGCATGATTCTACAAGGCCTAAAGCCTAGAATTCACAACAAGCTGAAGAAGTTTGGGCACAAGTGGGTACAAGAACTACCATCGTTGATCTAGAGTCTGAGAACGACCCCAAACAGAGCGATAGGGTTCTCTCCGTACTTTCTCGTCTATGGGGCAGAGGCCATCCTCCCCACGGATCTGGAGTATGGGTCCCCTAGGCTCCGAGCATACCAGGAGCAGCGAAACTGCCAGGCTCGAGAGGACTCGCTCGACCAGGTCGACGAAGCTCGAGACGTGGCCCTACTCCACTCAGCAAGGTACCAACAAAGCCTACGTCGACAACAGGCTCAAAGGGTCCGGCATCAAGACCTCTGCAAAGGAGATCTCGTTTAAGGCTTCGACAGGACAACCGAGGACGGCACAAGCTTTCACCCCCATAGGAGGGGCCATACATCGTCGTCGAAGTCCTCAAGCCCGGGACATACAAGCTAGCTGACAAGGACGGGCAGATCCTCACGAACGCCTGGAACATCCAACAGCTACGTCGTTTCTATCCCTAGAGTGGCTCGTGGCCCTCGAAACCTTTGTACATACTCTAGATTTGTATAAGTCTTTTGAATCAAGTGTCGACGTTTCACCCCCACAGTTTGGAAATAAATAAAACGAACTTTTATTCCATTTCACGCTTCAAGGAAGGTTTGGCTCTACCCTTGGTAGAGCCATCCCTCCCTCGGGGGCTAAATGGGGAGGAACCCCCGAAAAAATCGTCACTTTTTTCAAAAATCCTTTGCGAAACCTCGAAGGGAGCACGCTAGGCGTGAAACGGACAAGGGCAGGGTCGCCTGAGCCGAGTGTTCGCCTACGTCTCGAGGCTACGGCAACACCTCACTTCCCTCCGCCTAAGTCATTCACGTATGATCGATCCTAGTGACGTTTTCCTCTTGAGGCACAAGCATCGGACACAATGCGCGTCGCGAAGACACCACATAAAAATAACATCGCGTTTAATGCAAAATAAACGATGTTTAGCAAAATGTAAGCGAATCAATCTTACATGAAAAAAGTCTAAAATCTCTAAACTACTTTTTACACTCGGGCTCGATGGCCCGAGACTTTCAGGGATTGCCCCCCAAGGTCATCCCAGCCGCCGCCATCCTCGCCAGGGAAGAGGACGCCCTCGAAGTGGCCAGCTGTAACACCCCTGGTGTTAATTAACACTAAACCAATGATTAAGCTAAGCTAAGCATGATTCAAAAAAAAAAGCCAAATCAAAGAAAATGAGAAAATTCATCCAATTTTGAATCAAAAACCCTTTGAAAGAAACAATAAAGAAACTTGAGAAATTCCCTACAAACTTGAAAAGGTCCAAATGTAAAAGTTGGAGTGTAAGTCAAACCAAACAACTTTCCTTTCAGACCATAGCCTAAAAATGCTTGGAAGCACCTCAAAAGTTCAACACCAATCTTGAAATTTGAAATTTCAATTCAAATTTCAAAGGCTGAAATGGAATCTTAGCCAAATCTCAAGATTTTACCACGGAACATCAAAATCTCCAAAAAGCAAAGTTGCACATCTTCACATTTCTGAACTTTGCCTCTTTGGGCACTTTGGCCAATTTTGCCATCTGGCCCCTCAAATTTCAGAAATTCAGTTCAAAACAGGGATTTACCCCCTTTTTGATTACAACCAAGTTTTCAACTTTTTCTCAGAATCTCCAGTGCAGGAACGTGTCTAATGAAATTCTAAACAACTTTCGTGTTGGAAGATTTTCGAGTCATGTTCAAATTTTTGAAATTAGAGCCATGCCAATCAGTTGACTTTTGCACCGCTCACGACGCGCTCACGGGATGCCAGTGCCGCGCTCGCGCGTGCCCGAGCTCGCCGCCGGCAGTCCCGTCGCCGTCCGTCCTCGCCTGAGTCGACAAGTGACACGGCTGGGTGTCCCCGCTCGCAGCGCACGCGCCTGGCAAGGTCTCATGGTCGGAGACGCACTGTAGCGCTGACTCCGCGCTCGCCGCCGCGTCGCCGCCGCGGACCGCCGGGTCTTGCCGTCGCCGCCGTTGCCCGCCGGTCCAAAGCGCGACTTTTGCGCCGCGCGTGCTCTCTTTTCCTCCCCCGCGCTGTCTTCTCGCTCGCCCACGCGCGCCTGCCGCTGCAGCACGCCTGCGCGCTCGCGTTGACGCCGCGCACGGCGCCAACACGGCCGCGACAAGGCCCTGCCGCCGCGACAGCTCGCCGAGCTGTCCCAGCCCTCCTCTCGAGCTTCCCGAGCACCCTCCCACTCCCCTCTCACGCCTACTTAAGCCCGCAACAGTTCCCCTCGCTCAGCACGCCGGAAAAACCTCACCGGAGCTCGCAGAGCCGCCGTCGAGCTCGCTCTCGTGCACAGCTCTCCTCGCTGCTCCTCCGGCCAAACCGAGGCTCTCTCGAGCTTCCCCAACCTCCACTGCCACTCACCGAGCAATCCCCGACCCCTTTCCCCCACCAGAGCCCCCGCCGTAGCTCGCCGGAGTTCACAGAGCTTCCGCCGCCGAGCCCGCGCACGTGGACAGCCCGCTCCACTCCTCCTCCGGCCGAACCAAGGGCACCAATAGCTTCGCCTTGACGTGTTGGTGCTCACCGACCTCTTCCCCGAGCCTCTCCGACCCCGACGCCGCCGCTCGCCGGAGCAAGCCGAGCCGCCACCGCCGTCGCTGACCGTGATTCCGGCCATCCCCGACCTCGAGACCTAGCTCAAACGAATCACGGTGAGCCCCTCTCCATTTTCCCCCACTTCCCCGGCCCGAACTCGCCGCCGTTTGGCCGGCGTAACCACGCCGGCGAGCCCAGGGGTCGAACTGCATCTTCAACCTCTTTCCAGGGGCTTGAGTGAAAGATGCAGGGGCCTGTTCGTAAGGGTTTCAAAAGTTCTAGGGTTCCTCGCGTAAAATAGATTCTATATTTTTGGATGAAATCGCTGAGATCTTCAAAAATTCGTAGAAAATCGTAGAAAAATCAGAAAAATGTCAAACCAATTTTGTAGTGACCAGTGAATCTAGAAGAACAACTTCCTCCTTTGCACCTCACTCAGTTGAGCTGTAGATTTTGAAATATAAATTCATTTAGGTTTGAGCACTTTTCATCATAGTTCAAAATCTACACATGCACTAGAGTTGAGCTTAGGATATGTTGTTAGGGTGTTTGTCATTAGCCTAATGCGCAAAGGGTGCACAAAAACTCCCAGTGGATTTAGGGTTATGATTTTCCCAACATATACCCTGCTGTTTTGGCAAGTAAATCATAGAAAATAATGTACTCAGTAAAAAAACATCTCCTTCACAAAGAAATTCAATAAAGACATAAGAAACCTTAGAAAAATGAAATTGATAATTTTTGGACACTGGAAAATGGCTAAATGATTTTTGGTAGTTTAAAAATGGTGAAATTCCACAAAAATAACCAAAAATCAAAACCACTTGCAAACTTGCAGAGATGTCACTCTTGGCATCCTAAGCCACTGTGCCAAGTGGTTTGGACAAAAAACCTTGTAGTTATTTTTGTAGGAATTTAGTTTGATTTTAGGCAAAAAGATAAGAAAAATTGTAATAAATTATAGAAAGATTATCTTGAGCCAAATTTTGGGCTAAGCTCCTGCCTTGGCATGAATAAGCCTCTGGTATAAGGGCACCTAAAAATAATAATCCTAAGTTCACCTTTTGAATAATGGAAAAAGGACTTGAATGGGAAAAGAGAAGAAAAAGAAAAAGGAAAAGAGAAGAAAAAGAAAAAGGAAAAGAGAAGAAAAAGAAAAGGAAAGAGAAAAACCTAAAACTCAAAAATCAAAGTAAAGGTTCAAAATGAAAAGAGTATACTCACTTATAATTAATGTTTATCCTTTCCAATTCACTAACCAAGATTTAAATAAACCCTAATTGTTTAAATTTCGATACTTAAGCGTTTCATGCATTCCGTGTAGATTCGGGTCTCGCCGACGGAGTCTACGAGCTAGTCCCCGCTGCCGAGGAGATCGCCCAGGAGTCCGAGGTGAACGTGGTGCACGTGGATCCGAGCCCCGAGCAGGAGTACCGCTTCGAGCCGGAAGGCAAGCCCCGGAGCATAACCTAATTTTACTTACGCAATCTAATTGATTATATGTTTGTGCATTTAAGTTTCCAGGAGTTGAATGAAACCCTAGATTGCATGATCATAGGTTCCCTTGATTGAACACTAGTATGTTAGGTTCGATAGTTGCTATGCTTAAGAACGATAGAAGTCGAGTGTTTTCCGACACTCGCGAGATATAGGAATTGTATGACTACTCATATCAGAAACACTAGAGATGATGGACGGATGATTGTAGATACCGTCTATCGATGTTTAAGTGGAAACATGTGGTACTTTTGTGTCAAGCGTTTGAATGTACCACACATATGCACGGTTTATGGGACCGGTAAGTCCCGGTATCCGATTGATGCGAGCAGGTCCGACAGCTCATTTGTCTTGGAAACGTTATCCCATGGGCACATGAGGGTAGTTGCGTGAGTCCCAGTAGTGGTAAACCTTTACCCTGAGGCAGTGGGACTCGGGAGCCACTCGCAGAGAAAGGAGAAAGGATTGGGGTGTGTTGGCATTTCCAACCATTCCGTATGTTTGGGTTTTCCCTGGCCAGGTAGTAAATTCGGTTCGAACTGTCCGCTTCTCGCGGTTAATGAGACTGCTTGACCGATGTATGACATATTATGAAGTGGAACTTGGAAGGATGAAATCTTTGTATGGTAATTGTATTGCAAAACTTGATTGTTTAGCTAGGCTCACCTAGAATGGATAGACTAAAGAATTAAAACCAAAATGAAGAAGTTAGAAAACAGCTTAGTCGCTTTTGGCAAAAGAACCCCACTAGCCAAACAGCCTCTCATCTTAGGAGTCGGTGATGTAGTGATCACCAGTCGGTTAAGTCTTGTTGAGTATAACTAGTATACTCAGCCTTGCTTGTGGCTTAAATTTTCAGGACCGTCCCCTCAGGAGGTAGCTGCCTCTATGGCTTGGGCCTCCCAGCTTCCTCCTGGTTACAGCATCGAGTGGGAGCCGACCTCTCCCGAGGATCGTGAGGAGTAGCGTCACGGCTGACTTCATCGTGACGATACTATGGATCGTCGCTAGTATCTCGTTACTTTCCGCTGCATAAACTCGAACTATTTATTTATCATTTCAATTGGATGTAATAACCCTGAGACTTGTTGTAATTTAAATTGTGGAATGATGTGATCTTTGGAAACTCACTTTCGAGTGAGCGTATGGACGGACGATCTTCAGTAGCAGTTAGTCGAGCTTGACTCGACGGTCAAATCCGCACTTGGGAACATTTTCGTGTATTAGCACCAATGGAAGGTGGAATATACTTAAGTGGGCCCATTTCTCGGGTGAGATCGCTACAGCTGGTATCAGAGCCGACGTTCATACGCACCAAAGAGAGCATCAGACCCTAACCAATGTTTTCTAAATAAAATCTACCAAACCCCGATTCCATTGCGCCTAAGCAAAAGGAATGAAACGTATAGGATCGTTAAGGATAAAACTAGAACGTGAAGTCCTTAAGGGTAAGGGTTGCGTTTTGTTAGGTGGCATAGTCTAACTTAGGATGATGTTTGCTCTCCATGAAACCCAATCTTAAAAGGCTTTTCGTCGAAGATCCTCTGACTGCTACGAAAGGTTTACGAGTAGGAGTCCGACTAGGTCTATAGAGAGAGACGTGTCTATGCCTAGCCACCGGCACTAACTCCGAAAGTCAAGTCTGACCTAAAATGTGAGGACGTTAGGTCTTGCATGCATCTCTTAATTAAAATCAAGAATAAAGATCAACTTAAGACAGTGAAAGTCCAACCAATCAAATCAATGCTTAAAACAATCTTAATTAAAAGCTTGAGCACGTTCTTTACCTTCAGTTTTCTCCCAGTTCTTCTATAGTCTTTTTGACTCTTGGTACTCACATCTGAATTTTTGTTCAGATGGCCGTTCCCAGTCACCTTGCTGGCGCGAACGAGAAGGTGGAGTGCCAGGACTGCCTCAGCTGGGAGGGGTTTCCGTCCCTCTTTTGGGGAATTCTGAAGGAGGTTGGCTACCCGTCTCCGCCGGTTTACTTTGGCAGGGAGTATGCGGAGCGTGGTGTGACTCGGTGCAGTGTCCGCATGGAGGCACCGGTGCACCCCGAGCACCCCGACTGGCCTAGGCTGGGAGTTGTGGTGCACGGCCACCGCTTTCCGGACACTTGGGAGCTGGCCGCTTTCGCAGGGCTGAACCAGTTCACTTCACAGCACCACGATTTGGTGGAGAACACTTTGGTTGGTTTCCTGCCCTCAGCCCGCAGGGATGACCCTCAGTGGTTGTCACGTTACTTGGCTTCCCCACAGTTGTTCCTGGAGTTTCCCCGGAACGCACCGGCTTTCTTTGCTAGCTGGATGAAGGCTAGCATCCGCATGGCGGAGCTACTCAAGATGTCTCAGGATTCTCTGCTCGACTTTGCCGATGCGATGGTGAGGGTGTCCGCAGATAAGGACATAGCCGGGATCTGCACTTCTTTGGACATGGCTGCCAAGGATACTCAGATCCGGGATTTGCAGGCTCGCATTGCGGAGCTTACCATGGAGAAGGAGCACTGCGCTCACCAGGTGGAGTTGTTGAGGGATGCACTTGAGGAGGCACAGGAGGAGTTGCACGAGGCTAACGCCGAGATGATTGAGTTGGAGGCTCATATGGAGGTTCCCGGGGAGGACGAGGCAGAGGACGAGGCAGAGGATGATGCCAAGTCCGAGCTGGACGACGAGGAGTTACCCCCAGTTCAGCCACCACTTTCCCCCACCGTGAGCCGTACTTCGGTGAACGACGTGGATGACTTCTAGAGCGTTGAGTTAGAGATTAGGTACTCTTCAGCATGGCTTTTCCGTGTCACGTGGAGTTTAGCTAGTTGAAGAATGGATAATCTCTTGTATCTTTGTATCTGTTTCCCTTCGAAATTTGTGTAGCATCTTAATTAGAATGTGTTGTCAGCATGTGTTACAATGGATTCATCGAACCATGTCTTGGATTAATGAAGTTGCTCATTCTATGAAATTTTGCTTTATACCACATTCTTTTGGTAACGTTGAGATTGTCTCCTAATCATGCCTGTCATTCCTTTTTGAGCAATTGTGATTCGTGTGATTAAGGAAGACTCAATCATGCAGATGGCAGGACCTACGACCCGACTGACTCCGGGTGGTTTCGGGGCAAATCAAGGCTCAACTAGTGCCCCGAATCAGCAGGCCCAGCCAGAGCAGCAGCCACCACCTGCCCCACCACTGCCAAATTGGCAGCAGATGATGGCTATGCATGCTGAGGTCATGAGGACTATGCAGCAGCAGATACAATTGCAACAGCAGCAGTTGGCCCAGAACATGAACATCGGTGCTCAGCGTCAGAGTGGTCGCAATGCCCCGGCTGCTCAAGTTGCACGATTTGAGGACTTCTTGGGTACTCAGCCCCCAGTGTTCTCTAAAGCTACTGAGCCTATGGAGGCTGACGCGTGGATTCGGGCTATTGACTCGAAGTTTGCCATTCTGGCCGTCCCTTGCTCTGAAGAGCGCAAGGTCACTTTCGCCGCGCAGCAGCTTCGCGGTCCGGCTTTGGTTTGGTGGGAGACCTATCGTGGCATGCTCCCCGCCGAAACTGTGCTTACTTGGCAGAACTTCAAGGATGCGTTCAAGGCGCATCACATTCCCAAGGGTCTTGTTGAGAGGAAGTTGAGGGAGTTCCTGACCTTGACTCAGGGCACTCACACGGTGTATCAGTACGCCCAGGCTTTCAACAACCTCTATCAATACGCGGGACATCATGCTGACAGTGATGACAAGAAGAAGGAGAGGTTCCGTATGGGGCTCAGCACTAAGTTGCAGGAGAGGCTGCTCAACATCAAGCCTGCCACTTATGCTGACTTGGTCAATGTGGCTATCGCTCAGGAGGACGCCATTATGACCCATAAAGCAGATAAGAAGAGGAAGGGTCATGTTGTCTCTGCCAATGGCGGTAAGCCGCAGCGCTTCCGTATTGTTCCTCCACAGGGACAACAGCGTACAGGGCAGTCTGGCCGCTGGGTGGTTAACACTCCTCAGCAGGGTGGTTCTCGTTTTCCACCACAGCAGTCACAGCAGCAGAAGACCCCGATGAAGCAGCAGCCAGCTCAGCCTGGAGCTGGGTATTCTTGCTACCGTTGCGGCAGTACCGGTCACTTCATCAGGGACTGTCCCCAAGGCAAGCAGCAGAACAATGGCAACCAGCCAAACAAGGGCAAGTTGCAGAAGATTCATGTCAAGCAGGGAAGGGTTAACTTCACCACCTTGACTGACCTTCCCGAGGGAGCACCAGTAATGACGGGTAAATTTCTGATTCATAACCAACCTGCAGTCATTCTCTTTGATTCTGGTGCTACTCATAGCTTCATAAGTCCAAGTTGTGCTAAGAAATGTGGTTTAAATTGCGTATCTACAAATGCGGCCTACAAAATAATAACCGCAGGAGGAAACTTGAATTCAAATCATATGGCGCGGAAGGTGCCAATTAAATTGGGTAGTAGAGTTATCTTGACCGATCTGATTCTTTTAGAACTGGATGGGATAGATATAATCTTGGGAGCTAATTGGATGGCACAGCATAAGGTTGTGTTAGACATTGCTGAGAGAATTGTTGATATCAACTCACCTACACATGGATCTACCACACTCTATCTTCCGTCTCCCAACTCCTTGAGCTCATGTGTCTTTGTTATGACTGAACCCAAGCTTGAAGACATTCCTATTGTCTGTGAGTTCCCCGATGTTTTCCCAGACGACTTGCCTGGAATGCCACCGGATCGGGACATTGAGTTCGTTATCGAGCTACAACCAGGCACCGCACCAATTTCTAAAAGACCCTACCGAATGCCACCCGCGGAATTGGCAGAGATGAAAACTCAACTCCAAGATTTACTGGACAAGGGTTTCATTCGTCCGAGTACTTCACCTTGGGGTTGTCCTGCCATATTTGTCGAAAAGAAGGATCACACGTTGAGGATGTGTATTGACTACCGGCCTCTCAATGCGGTCACTATCAAAAATAAGTACCCTCTTCCCCGCATTGATGTATTGTTCGATCAACTCGCCGGAGCCAAGATATTCTCGAAAATTGATCTTCGCTCCGGATATCATCAAATCAAGATTCGTCCTTGTGATATTCCCAAGACGGCTTTCTCGACCCGCTATGGACTTTATGAATTCTTGGTTATGTCGTTCAGGCTGACAAATGCTCCTGCTTATTTAATGTATCTCATGAATTCGGTGTTCATTCCCGAGCTGGATAAGTTCGTAGTGGTTTTCATTGACGATATTCTTGTCTATTCCAAGAATGAGGAAGAGCATGCCGAGCATCTCCGCATTGTTCTTCAACGACTCCGTGATCACAAGTTGTATGCCAAGTTCTCCAAGTGTGAATTCTGGCTGGATAGTGTGAAGTTCTTGGGTCACACTGTTTCTAAGGATGGTATCTCGGTGGATCCTACGAAAGTGCAGCAAGTAATGGACTGGAAGCCTCCTACCTCCGTCCACGAAATCCGAAGCTTTCTGGGTTTGGCCGGATATTATCGTCGTTTCATTCCGGATTTCTCGCGAGTTGCCAAGCCAATGACCGAGCTATTGAAGAAGGGGCAGAAATTCGTGTGGGATGAGAAGTGTGAAGAGGCATTCCGCACATTGAGGAAATTGTTGACCTCAGCTCCCGTTCTGACCCAACCGGATAGCACCAAACCTTACGATGTCTATTGCGATGCTTTAGGCACCGGACTCGGTTGTGTTCTTATGCAAGAAAATCGAGTTATTGCTTATGCTTCACGTGCTCTCCGTCCCCATGAGCTGAATTATCCCACTCACGACCTGGAATTGGCCGCCGTGATTCACGCTCTGAAAATATGGAGGCACTATCTGATAGGAGTTCCTTGCAACGTGTATACCGACCACAAAAGTCTCAAGTACGTCTTCACTCAGGCTAACTTGAATATGAGGCAACGAAGATGGCTGGAATTGGCAAAAGATTATGATATGAGTTTGCACTATCATCCTGGAAAGGCGAACGTGGTTGCGGATGCCTTGAGCCGCAAATCGCATTGCCATTGTCTTTCGGTCGAATCATATGCCGACACTCTCTGCCATGAGCTGGCGAAACTCAATCTCGAGATTGTTCCGCATGGTTATTTAAACAACATATCTCTCGAGTCCACATTGCACGATGAGATCTTTCTGGCCCAGCAGACCGATAAAAAGGTCGGAATTATTCGAGAGGAGCTGGCCAAAGGAACGGAGGAACGGTATAACTGTTTCCGTCAGGATGCCCGAGGTATGATATGGTTTGGGAACCGTATCGTCGTGCCTAAAGATCCAGAATTACGGAAGAAAATTTTGAGTGAAGCTTACCACTCTAAGTTCTCTATCCACCCTGGCAGCAATAAAATGTACCAGGATTTGAAGAAAACTTTTTGGTGGACCAAGATGAAAATGGATATCGCCCGGTTTGTATCCGAGTGTGACACTTGCCGGAGAGTAAAAGCTAGTCATCTAAAGGCGGCTGGAACTCTTCAACCTTTGTCTATACCATCATGGAAATGGGAGGATATCAGTATGGATTTCATTGTTGGCCTTCCCAAGACCGCACGAGGGCACGATTCTATCTGGGTCATTGTGGACAGGCTCACAAAGACCGCTCACTTCATTCCGGTCAATACCACCTATGCCGTCAAGAAGTATGCCGAAATCTATCTCAACCAAATTGTACGTCTACATGGGGTGCCTAGAACAATCATTTCGGACCGAGGTCCGCAGTTTGTGGCAAGGTTCTGGGAGCAACTCCATGCATCTCTCGGCACAAAGCTTATTCGAAGCTCGGCTTACCACCCGCAGACGGATGGGCAGACCGAGCGGGTGAATCAAATCCTTGAAGACATGCTTCGAGCTTGCGTCATTCACTATGAAGCAAGTTGGGATAAATGCCTGGCTATCGCCGAGTTCTCATACAACAACAGTTATCAAGCAAGCCTGAAAATGGCACCTTTTGAAGTCTTGTATGGGAAAATGTGTCGAACTCCGTTATGTTGGTCTCAGCCTGGAGAGCGAGAAATATACGGACCTGACCGGGTGATTGAAGCCGAAGAGCAAGTCAGGGTTATTCGGGAAAATCTCAAAGCCGCTCAGTCTCGTCAGAAGAGTTATGCCGATCGCCGAAGAATGCCTCTCCAATTCGCAGTCGGTGATCACGTGTATCTCAAAGTCTCACCAACTCGAGGAGTCCAAAGGTTTGGAGTAAAGGGAAAGCTCGCACCCCGTTACGTCGGACCTTATGAAATCATTGAGAAATGTGGCTCCGTAGCGTATCGTCTATGACTTCCTGACAAACTTTCAGCCGTACACAATGTCTTTCACATCTCACAACTCAAGAAGTGTATTCGAGTTCCGACTGAAGTCGTGGAACAAGAAGACGTGGAAGTTGAGCCCGATCTAACCTACGATGCTCAACCTCTCAAAGTCCTTGACCAAAAAGAAAGGCACACAAGAAGGAGCTCAGTTAAAATGTATAAGATTCAGTGGGTTCATCACACTGAAGAAGAGGCAACATGGGAGACCGAGGAATATCTCAATCGCCATTATCCTGGATTTCTCACCACCCCATCAGGTACCGCACATTCCGCACTTCCTAGCATTCCCGAATCTCGGGACGAGATTCTTTTTAAGGGGGGTAGGCTGTAACACCCCTGGTGTTAATTAACACTAAACCAATGATTAAGCTAAGCTAAGCATGATTCAAAAAAAAAAGGCAAATCAAAGAAAATGAGAAAATTCATCCAATTTTGAATCAAAAACCCTTTGAAAGAAACAATAAAGAAACTTGAGAAATTCCCTACAAACTTGAAAAGGTCCAAATGTAAAAGTTGGAGTGTAAGTCAAACCAAACAACTTTCCTTTTCAGACCATAGCCTAAAAATGTTTGGAAGCACCTCAAAAGTTCAACCCCAATCTTGAAATTTGAAATTTCAATTCAAATTTCAAAGGCTGAAATGGAATCTTAGCCAAATCTCAAGATTTTACCACAGAACATCAAAATCTCCAAAAAGCAAAGTTTCACATCTTCACATTTCTGAACTTTGCCTCTTTGGGCACTTTGGCCAATTTTGCCATCTGGCCCCTCAAATTTCAGAAATTCAGTTCAAAACAGGGATTTACCCCCTTTTTGATTACAACCAAGTTTTCAACTTTTTCTCAAAATCTCCAGTGCAGGAACGTGTCTAATGAAATTCTAAACAACTTTCATGTTGGAAGATTTTCGAGTCATGTTCAAATTTTTGAAATTAGAGCCATGCCAATCAGTTGACTTTTGCACCGCTCACGGCGCGCTCACGGGATGCCAGCGCCGCGCTCGCGCGTGCCCGAGCTCGCCGCCGGCAGCTCCCGTCGCCGTCCGTCCTCGCCTGAGTCGACAAGTGACACGGCTGGGTGTCCCCGCTCGCAGCGCACGCGCCTGGCAAGGTCTCATGGTCGGAGACGCACTGTAGCGCTGACTCCGCGCTCGCCGCCGCGTCGCCGCCGCGGACCGCCGGGTCTTGCCGTCGCCGCCGTTGCCCGCCGGTCCAAAGCGCGACTTTTGCGCCGCGCGTGCTCTCTTTTTCCTCCCCCGCGCTGTCTTCTCGCTCGCCCACGCGCGCCTGCCGCTGCAGCACGCCTGCGCGCTCGCGTTGACGCCGCGCACGGCGCCAACACGGCCGCGACAAGGCCCTGCCGCCGCGACAGCTCGCCGAGCTGTCCCAGCCCTCCTCTCGAGCTTCCCGAGCACCCTCCCACTCCCCTCTCATGCCTACTTAAGCCCGCAACAGTTCCCCTCGCTCAGCACGCCGGAAAAACCTCACCGGAGCTCGCAGAGCCGCCGCCGAGCTCGCTCTCGTGCACAGCTCTCCTCGCTGCTCCTCCGGCCAAACCGAGGCTCTCTCGAGCTTCCCCAACCTCCACTGCCACTCACCGAGCAATCCCCGACCCCTTTCCCCCACCAGAGCCCCCGGCGTAGCTCGCCGGAGTTCGCAGAGCTTCCGCCGCCGAGCCCGCGCACGTGGACAGCCCGCTCCACTCCTCCTCCGGCCGAACCAAGGGCACCAATAGCTTCGCCTTGACGTGCTGGTGCTCACCGACCTCTTCCCCGAGCCTCTCCGACCCCGACGCCGCCGCTCGCCGCTCGCCGGAGCAAGCCGAGCCGCCACCGCCATCGCTGACCGTGATTCCGGCCATCCCCGACCTCGAGACCTAGCTCAAACGAATCACGGTGAGCCCCTCTCCATTTCCCCCCACTTCCCCGGCCCGAACTCGCCGCCGTTTGGCCGGCGTAACCACGCCGGCGAGCCCAGGGGTCGAACTGCATCTTCAACCTCTTTCCAGGGGCTTGAGTGAAAGATGCAGGGGCCTGTTCGTAAGGGTTTCAAAAGTTCTAGGGTTCCTCGCGTAAAATAGATTCTATATTTTTGGATGAAATCGCTGAGATCTTCAAAAATTCGTAGAAAATCGTAGAAAAATCAGAAAAATGTCAAACCAATTTTGTAGTGACCAGTGAATCTAGAAGAACAACTTCCTCCTTTGCACCTCACTCAGTTGAGCTGTAGATTTTGAAATATAAATTCATTTAGGTTTGAGCACTTTTCATCATAGTTCAAAATCTACACATGCACTAGAGTTGAGCTTAGGATATGTTGTTAGGGTGTTTGTCATTAGCCTAATGCGCAAAGGGTGCACAAAAACTCCCAGTGGATTTAGGGTTATGATTTTCCCAACATATACCCTGCTGTTTTGGCAAGTAAATCATAGAAAATAATGTACTCAGTAAAAAAAACATCTCCTTCACAAAGAAATTCAATAAAGACATAAGAAACCTTAGAAAAATGAAATTGATAATTTTTGGACACTGGAAAATGGCTAAATGATTTTTGGTAGTTTAAAAATGGTGAAATTCCACAAAAATAACCAAAAATCAAAACCACTTGCAAACTTGCAGAGATGTCACTCTTGGCATCCTAAGCCACTGTGCCAAGTGGTTTGGACAAAAAACCTTGTAGTTATTTTTGTAGGAATTTAGTTTGATTTTAGGCAAAAAGATAAGAAAAATTGTAATAAATTATAGAAAGATTATCTTGAGCCAAATTTTGGGCTAAGCTCCTGCCTTGGCATGAATAAGCCTCTGGTCTAAGGGCACCTAAAAATAATAATCCTATGTTCACCTTTTGAATAATGGAAAAAGGACTTGAATGGGAAAAGAGAAGAAAAAGAAAAAGGAAAAGAGAAGAAAAAGAAAAAGGAAAAGAGAAGAAAAAGAAAAGGAAAGAGAAAAACCTAAAACTCAAAAATCAAAGTAAAGGTTCAAAATGAAAAGAATATACTCACTTATAATTAATGTTTATCCTTTCCAATTCACTAACCAAGATTTAAATAAACCCTAATTGTTTAAATTTCGATACTTAAGCGTTTCATGCATTCCGTGTAGATTCGGGTCTCGCCGACGGAGTCTACGAGCTAGTCCCCGCTGCCGAGGAGATCGCCCAGGAGTCCGAGGTGAACGTGGTGCACGTGGATCCGAGCCCCGAGCAGGAGTACCGCTTCGAGCCGGAAGGCAAGCCCCGGAGCATAACCTAATTTTACTTACGCAATCTAATTGATTATATGTTTGTGCATTTAAGTTTCCAGGAGTTGAATGAAACCCTAGATTGCATGATCATAGGTTCCCTTGATTGAACACTAGTATGTTAGGTTCGATAGTTGCTATGCTTAAGAACGATAGAAGTCGAGTGTTTTCCGACACTCGCGAGATATAGGAATTGTATGACTACTCATATCAGAAACACTAGAGATGATGGACGGATGATTGTAGATACCGTCTATCGATGTTTAAGTGGAAACATGTGGTACTTTTGTGTCAAGCGTTTGAATGTACCACACATATGCACGGTTTATGGGACCGGTAAGTCCCGGTATCCGATTGATGCGAGCAGGTCCGACAGCTCATTTGTCTTGGAAACGTTATCCCATGGGCACATGAGGGTAGTTGCGTGAGTCCCAGTAGTGGTAAACCTTTACCCTGAGGCAGTGGGACTCGGGAGCCACTCGCAGAGAAAGGAGAAAGGATTGGGTGTGTTGGCATTTCCAACCATTCCGTATGTTTGGGTTTTCCCTGGCCAGGTAGTAAATTCGGTTCGAACTGTCCGCTTCTCGCGGTTAATGAGACTGCTTGACCGATGTATGACATATTATGAAGTGGAACTTAGAAGGATGAAATCTTTGTATGGAATAATTGTATTGCAAAACTTGATTGTTTAGCTAGGCTCACCTAGAATGGATAGACTAAAGAATTAAAAACCAAAATGAAGAAGTTAGAAAACAGCTTAGTCGCTTTTGGCAAAAGAACCCCACTAGCCAAACAGCCTCTCATCTTAGGAGTCGGTGATGTAGTGATCACCAGTCGGTTAAGTCTTGTTGAGTATAACTAGTATACTCAGCCTTGCTTGTGGCTTAAATTTTCAGGACCGTCCCCTCAGGAGGTAGCTGCCTCTATGGCTTGGGCCTCCCAGCTTCCTCCTGGTTACAGCATCGAGTGGGAGCCGACCTCTCCCGAGGATCGTGAGGAGTAGCGTCACGGCTGACTTCATCGTGACGATACTATGGATCGTCGCTAGTATCTCGTTACTTTCCGCTGCATAAACTCGAACTATTTTATTTATCATTTCAATTGGATGTAATAACCCTGAGACTTGTTGTAATTTAAATTGTGGAATGATGTGATCTTTGGAAACTCACTTTCGAGTGAGCGTATGGACGGACGATCTTCAGTAGCAGTTAGTCGAGCTTGACTCGACGGTCAAATCCGCACTTGGGAACATTTTCGTGTATTAGCACCAATGGAAGGTGGAATATACTTAAGTGGGCCCATTTCTCGGGTGAGATCGCTACACCAGCAAGCACTCGCGCCGTTCCGTCAGCGGCAGCATCGGCCTCCTCCATTGCTGCCACTGCCTCCTCGTCGTTAAGGTCGTCGGCGACGACGTACCCGGTGGCGAGCTTTGAGAGGTCCGCTTGGTAGTGGGTCGTGACCACTCCAAGCGCCTTCCGAACCCCGAGCAAAAGGGCTTCCTTCACACGCGAGGTGAAGTGCCCCCCAAGCGCTCGAAGGCGACTGGCGAGGGAGCTGCCGGACTGCACATCGGCGCCAGCAATCTCGTTGCAGGCCGCCGAAGCAGCCTGCACCAGCTCATCGAGCTCGCGCTGGGTCGCCGAGTGTGCCACTAGCACGGCCTCCTTCGACTCCGTCTCGGCCTGGAGCGCCTGCTTCAACGCTGCACCAACAAGGCTGTCAGAAATGAAAAAGTAACAAAGCAAAAAAGATCGAAGCCCGAGCCAAATCGGCTTACCCTCGACTTGACCCTGGGCAGCCTCGAGGGCCTTCTCCCCCTCTCGAGCCTGCCGCTCCGCCGTAGCCCGAGCCACCTGCTCCAGCTCGAGCTGGTCTCGAGCCTCGACCACGAGACGCCGTTCCTCCTCGAGCGCCGACTCTGCCGCACTGCGCGCGGCCCGCTCGTTGTCCAGCCAGGAGCTGCTGTTCGCGAGCTGCTCGCGCAGAGCGCTGACCGAGCCATCTAGGCGAGTGATGACTTCGCCCTTCTCCCGACACTCGGCGACAACCCGGTCCCGAGCGTCTCGGAGGTCGGCCAGCTGGTGGTCTCGAGTCTCGACCGCCCCCGACAAGCGGCGGAGCTCCAACAACAGCGCCACAATCTGGGTCGTTCTTCGCGAAACGCCTGCTGGCGGAGTTCCTGCGAAAGACGAGCTAAGCCTCTTTTGAAGAACAAATTACGACAAAACACTAGCTGCACCGAAACGCACCTGGTGGATCTTGCCGGCCCTCATCATGAAGACGGAGAACGTCTCGCAGCGCCTTGCGAACGTCCTGACCGTGCGCCGACTGAACGTCCCACAGACGCTCCTTCGCCACGGCTTCACCAACGAACTGCTCGGGGAAGCTCGCGGCGGGATTGCCACATCTCAGCGGATCCATGGGCAGGCGTCCCGCTGGGTCCGGCTGACGCTGGCCCCGGCAGAGCCACGATGAGAGTCGACGGCGTGGCCCCGCCGCCTCTCGCGCCCTTGGCGTCACGGGGGCTCCCACCCCCAGAGCCTCTGCCAGCTTCCTTCAGATGGGGAAAGCACCGCCAAGGGTTCGTCCCCTCTCCCCCCTCATGCGGGGGGCGGGCACGGTGGCGTCCGCGTCACACGGGCGCCGCAGACGGTTCCTCGACGTGAAGAGCCTCCCCAGGCGTGGGAGGCGATCCTCGGACCGGGCAAGCCTCGCGCAGGGGCCTCGACGCACCCTCGAGGGTGAACGTTGAGGCGGCCTCTGCCTCTCGAGGACCCAAGGTTGCCTCCTCGCACGGCTGTCGCTCGACCTGCGGCCCCGCCTGAGCGTCGAAGAATGGGTGACGAAGTCATGCTGCACGACCCTCATGTCGCGGCCAGGGAGAACAAGACGAGTAGACGGGTGAGCTGTGTCTGACGAGCTTGGCCGACCTTGAGGGCCTTTGGTAGTCGGCGCAAGGTAAGGCACGCTTCAGACCCCCCGGACCGACTGCGACACGATAAAAAAAGCGAGATTCTCCGATCAGAGACAAAAACGACGTGAATCAGACGACAGACCGAGCACAACGAAGAAACACTACCGTACGGATGGGGAGCTTCCGCTTCGACCTCATATTTGAACGGAGCCAACCCCGGGACCTCGCCTCCCGTGGAGGCGCTGGCCTCCCCTTAGAGGAGCCATCCTTGAGGCCTCATCTCCCGTAGAGAGGGCCGGCCCCTTTCTTGAGGAGTCAGCCCCAAAAAACCCATCGCCTTCCGCAGGGGCGTCGGCTTCTCCTTGGGAAGCCTCCGTTGTCCTGGCCCACACGGCGGTCTGCGGCCTCCTCAATAGCGCTCGGCTGCTCGGGAGCCTCGCCTCGATCCTGGGGGCTCTCAAGAGCAGCCGTTGCTACCCCCGACGGGCTCCCCAGAGGCCGCACCACGTCGACGGAGGAGTCTCGAGGTCGACGATCTCTCCGCTGCCGCCCCCAGATGCTGCGCAGCCTGGGGCGGCCCCACCGGGGGGAAGCCCGCGAGGAGATGGGAAGCTCGAAAGGAGATGGACTCCTTGCCCCACCGTCTTCCTCGGATCCATCGGGCATCAGGCGGAAGACTCCGGCATCGGGAGCGCGGTGAGAGCCCCTGCCTCTCCCGCTCGCGATTCTTCCGCTCCGCCTCTTCCGATCCTTCCGCTTCCGCCGCGCCTCCTCTCCGATCTTGTCCTCTTCGCCTCCGGGCGAGGTGCGGTTAAACGCTTTTGGTCCTCGGGACAGGGGGCTTGGAAATAGTGGCTGCGGACAGGCCCTGCGAAGCACCATTCGCAGGTCAAAACAAAACGAAACCGAAAACAACAAGCAAAACGAGGGACAAAGGTAGCTTACGAAGCTCAGGTGGCCATACCTCTGGCCACATGCACCGGCCCACGGGTCGTCTGGCAGCTTGTCGATGGCAGCGCCGCGCCCGTTGAACGGCGGTGGCGACAGGCAATGGCTCCGCGCCATCGCTGTGCTGACTGGTCGGTGCCTGGTGTCATCCAAAGCGGGAGCCTCCTCTGCATGAAGGGAAGCACTCCGCCGTCGGTGGAAGTTTGGCAATAAGCTGCCCACGGCGGTGAGGCCGGCCTCGCGGAGACGCTGACAGCGCTCGATCAACGGAGCGAGCTTTGCTTGCTGCTCCTCTCGGCGGAGACACCCCGTAAAGACCAGTTAGTCATTTCGCTCTTCGTCAGCAACTTGCCGGTGTAGGGCGGCAGACGTCCCTCCGTCGTTCCGGAGATAGAACCACCCCTTGTCCCAATCTTGGTTGTTGGAAACATGGAACAAAGGGATGTAAAGCTGCTTCGGCTCCTCCGGACTTGGAGCACGAGGCCACCAGACGCGAGCGGTGGCGACGGATCCCCCTTGGAGACGCCCTCCAGAAGAGTCGCAGGAAGAGGTGGCGCCAAAGGGTCCCCCAGTTGGCCTAAAGATGCTAGGTAACCCTCGCAGACGGCGACGAAGCACCGCCGCCCTGCGAGATCTCGTTGGGCGAGAATTGTGCAGCTCACCTTGTAGTGGAAGCACAATCACTCGCAAAAATCTTCCAACCGCTGGAACGCGGAAGCTACCTGCTCGTGAAAACCGAACGGGCTGACGACTGTAGCCCGCCCGCGGATCGGGCTCCGCAGCGCCCGCGGCGAGATCCAAATGGCAGGGTTTCGCCGTCGACGTTGGTGGCAGCATCCAGACCTCCACGAGACTCTCCAGACAGGTCTTGGTGGCATTCGTGGATTGCTCCATGGGCGGGTCAGACGAACTTGGGCCATGGCGGTGAGGTGAGAGTTTAAGGCATAGGATAGAAGATGAATGACAGAAGACTAAAGTCTGAAGGCGTGAAGGCAAGGCCTAACGGAGCGTTACCTTGGCATGGGCACTGCCGTGCTAATTTATACCTCCCCTCACGAGCAAGGCACGGCGGACGCCAGCTTGACAGCGACAGCCCTTAGCTGACAGCCAGCCCGCGCCTCGGGAGACGTAGGTACGGCGGCGGGCCGCGTCAACCGCACAACCGCTTTACACTATGCCGTAATATTCGAGGAGTCTGGCGCGGCAAACGTGCGGTCGTGTCGAACTGCGCCCGCACGCTCGCCTGGAAAAGACGCACCCACTTCTCCCACGAAACCACGAAATTTTCGTTGGTGGTCATCATGACCCGCGCAGAACGAGGAGGGCGCATTCAAGGCGCCCACCCTCGAGAAAAAGCCTCGAAGCTCGAGGGCTCGAGGAAGCCCCTTCGAAGGATAGAGGTCTCGAAAGCCTCATTACCCCGCGCGGAGCGGAACCCATGGAATAACGCTCGAGGCTT